>CM068968.1:62870912-62916976 GCA_035128595.1 Eptatretus atami | reverse complement strand
TTCTGAGTATGCCTCCAGATTTGCTTCTGTATGTGTCATTTTGATTGTATCCTTCTTAGTTCTCCAAGTTCCGGAAGTATTACTTTCGTATATTTTTGTTTCACTCTACTTTTATTGGCAACTATGGAAATAAATGGTTTTTGAAATAAAATAAAACAATTTGAAATTGACTATGCGGCGCATAATTTGATAATGATGACATCATTGGTGAAGTGGTGTGGCAGCCATATTGGATGGAAAAACAAACATTATCTGATCAATGCAAAACTTTGTTGATATGATCGACTACCCAGTGTGACTTGGGTTTTAAATTTACATCGTCGGTCATCCAGTCGGGCAGCCATATTAGATTGAAAAAGCAAATCCTTGAAAAATCTTCTTCTCCGAAACCACTCAACTCCGAAGACCGATCAATGCGAATCTTCATATATATGATCGACTACCCATGCTAAATAAAGTTTGATAGCTAAAACGTCATAGGTCACATGGTCTGTCAGCTATATTCGATTAAAGCTTGAACCTTAAAAAAAAAAAAAAAACTCCTATCAAACCGCTGAACTAATTGATGCGAAACTTTAAGAGCAGGTTGCGGGTCACCAAACATGTTCTGAAAATTTATCAATATGATTATATGTGCATTAAATAGTTCGATGCAAACTATTGTGGTTGCCTAACTATTGGGAAAATTAATGAAATTTAACTCCGAAGTTGTTATTTCTCGAGGCTGTTGAATAAAACAGCCGTGTGCCCATATATGGATGGTGACGTCACGTTCTCCAAAAAAAGCGACGCTCACTCGCTCATTGAAGAAGTGTCCAGTTCAGCGGGCCGTTCTTTCCTTTTTTGAGCTTGCAACTGTCTATATTATCCTTTTTTTTATTTGAATTATTGTAGAACAAAGTTATTTGGATATTTGTACATCATGCCTCGTACGTGTGTCGTCATGTTTTGCGAAAATGGCTGGAAAACGGGTAATCGCTCCCACCGATTCCCGAAGGAATCAAACCTTCGCCGGCAGTGGATAAATTTGTACAAACAAAAGGGCGAATTTTCCCCCAAAGAAAACGGGTAAAGAGGACCCTTTGGATAGACTTGTCATTTGTGGTGACCATTTCACAGCCGAGGATTACGAAGGCAACGCAATGAGTAGCTCGGTTTCAAAACAACTGCTCAAGTGAGACTGAAGCGTGACGCTGTGCCCACCATTCAGCCTTCTCCTCCTCAGCTGGCTCCTGCTTCATCTTCTCACACTGTGTCACCTCTCAAGGATTGGGGCATTGTGTTTATCTATAAATGTGCATAAGAAATCGAAAATTATTAGATACACTATCCAGAAGTCCATACTTTGTGACCCGTAATGGAGAACGGCTGAGAATCTCTTCCCATCGGCCACGCCTACGCAGCAACGTGTCCTGTCATTGGTTGGTAAATAAATGGCCATAACTTGGGAAGCACTTGTCCGATTAATATCAAATCTTGAAAAGGCACATCCACAGGGCCCCAGCAATATACCTGGCAAGTTTCAATTAGATCGGACCAGTGGTTGTCGAGAAACAGCGGTCACAGACATACATACACACACACACAGATTGCTGGAATTATAGATAGATATGCCACAAGTCTTGAAAGTTGGGTTTGTTCTAACTGTTCACTTTCGCTGGGTCAAGCTCAGCTGTCAGAAAGACTTCAACGCCAAGGCTACGGTGTATAATATATTTGGGTCCATTATTGATTCATTCTATTTCTGACTCTTGAGTGACTAGAGGGTTGGTGGTGTGGTCTATGGCAGCTTAGCTGCCAGGGTAGCTATCATTTCTTGAAGCGCGACTTGTCGCTGATGCAGTCCCCTCTACCAGTACACACATGGAACTGTACTCATTTCGCCGACCTCGGAAGGATGACAGGCTGAGTCAACCCCTGGTGTATTAATTCAGCGGCCGACGGGGCTTGAACTCAGGACCCGAGGATCCCAAGGCTCCATCCACCCTAACCACTGAGCCAACACCAGGCTACTAGAGGGTTAAAAAAATATATTATATCAAGTCACAGACGAATCAAACTTGACATTATTTTATGCATTGAACAAGAAAATGAAAATCTACAAACCAATCTGTCTGGTGGAGTCTGTCATTGTGAACTACCGGACAGTCAGTCCTGCCACTTGTACACTAAATAGGCCGTTTTCTGGCACTTGCAAGTGGCTCAAATTTATATGGCTCAGGGCCAGAAACTCCATAGTATAAATTCCCATCATCCTCCGACTCGTCCTCCGCAATATCGGAATGAAAACACTCAATTTCATCGCCACTGAAATCACTCTCTGATTCGCATCTTGCCATTGTTTACACGCTGTTTCCGAATGTTCACGAAGTTTTCGGAGAACGTGACGTCATAGCATCTTCGGTAACTTCCGGACTGTTTTTCGATCACTGACAAAAGTTTTGACTTAAACGTTAATTTTAGCATATTTTGAGTTTCAAATGTAAGAAAATAAATACCCAACGATTATTAATGTGCTTACAACCTTCGAATCACGCGAAGTCATCAGCGACCCAAAACCTGCTCTTTAAGTATACTATCGAATACCCATGGTGATAAAAGTTTCATAACGAAAACATCATCCGTTAAGTTCTTTCGGAGAAGGAGGTTTTTAAAGGTTTCCCTTCAATTCAACATGGCTGCCAAACCATGTGAATGAACTATCACGTTATACTTATCCAACATTATTCCTTGTGGCTCGCAGTTTTGTAAGCGCCCACATAGAAATCACTGCGTGGCAGTTTTGGGATTGACGCGACATAAGAAATATCGTTTGATTAAAATGACCTAATAGGATGGCATTGTCATTGGAACGGGCTGTATGTGATGGCATCGTCATTTGGAAGGGGCCGCGTGAGGTGGCATTGTCATTGGAACGGGCATTGTTCTTTACCTCTCATAACTGCTCACAGTTATAAGAGGTAGATCGAGCTATGTTTACCTGAACCACCAAAGTTGGACAGAGGTTATGTTTTCAATCCTGTTTGTTTGTTGGTCTCGGTCTGTCTGTCTGTTTGTGAGCAGGATGCAAAAGGTGATGGACGGAGTCAAACAAAACTTGGTGGACAGGTTGGGTGTGTCACAAGGACCAATCGATTAGATTTTGGTGAAGATCCAAATCCGGATACTCAAATTTTAAAGTGATTCTTCACCATTGAGAGATCGGGCCAAAAAGGATATGGAGCACGATATCTGAAAAAGTTATGGACTGATTCAGCCAAAACTTGGTGGACAGGTTGAGTGTGTCACAAGTACCAATCGATTAGATTTCAGTGAAGATCCGGATCCAAGAAGTTTTTTTATTGTTTTAGTGATTCCACAGATTGGATGAGTTGGATCAGTGACAAGAACCAGGTGATTACATTTTGATTAATGTCCCGATTCAGATCTGGCTTACCAGTTGGATACAAAACGTAAACTGTTCAGCCTGTTGGAGGTATGCCCTCTACCAGGTGCCGTTCTCGTTAATCATGCAACATGTGTGGAATTGGGGGAGGTGTCCATAACTTGGTGAATCAATATTTTCAGTGTAATTTAATATGTCCTTCCCATGTGAATAAATACCAGTTAATCTCTGGGTTTACAGATAGAATCCCTTTGTTTAAAAGCCCCCCCCCCCCCCCCCCCCCCCCGTACGTGTGTGCTGCTGCACCCCCGTGGGAGGGGATTTTTGGCCCGTTGCATCCTGTGATTGGCTTGTCCTAATTCGGGGTGGGGGCATCGTGAAGTGCGAACATTGTCTCATCACAATGGTCAGGCATTTGAAAATGCTGTCAGAGCGTTCTGCTGGAGAGAGGTGGAGCAAATTAATAAAATCGTTTTGTGCTTGTGCTCAAAGGAGAGGTGGCGAGAGAGATGGACAGTGAGACATTTGTGTTGTGTGTGTGTTCACTGATGGCCTGGCGTCTCACTTTTGACATCATGGACACCCTTATGCTATATTCCTGCTCTCTGGTCTCCTGGTGAACTCTTGGTCCCTTCCGTGCTCTCAGTCCACCATTCAACAGTTTCACTGTGGCTGAGGTCTGTCAGGTCTCCCGTGCATGTCCATTCCCCTCCTTCCTTTTCCCCATTGTATTTTGATACCATCACATTTGAGTGATTGCTGTGCATTTAACAGATTGCTTTTCTCCATTTTCATCCCTCATCTTGGGTAGATATCGTGTCATTACACTTTACGATTTGCAGATGAAGCTCATCTCGTGAAGACAGAAAATTCCCAAAGAAACTTTCTTCAGACTATTTTGAGCAATGAGAGCGTAAAGGCAGCGAACGCCTTGTGATTTCTGCTACCAAAGACCCCTGCTCAACTGCTCAAAGGTAATCAGACGCAGGCACAGGACACTCTGCACTCCTCGATGCTTTATGAATCCAAACAAGATAATATTTTTATCTACCCAATTAATTTAGACTATTCATAACTAAAGTTTGGATTTGTGATCTAACTTTAAGGCATGCTTCGGTTATTAATTTTGGTTCTGGAGTTTTAAACCAAAAAGTTCTTATTTTTATATGACCTCTAAATGCTTAATCACTATTTTCAATCAAGTTTCCTTTATTCTTCTGTTTTAGTGTTTGTAAGTGTTTGTTAAAATATTTTTCAAGTATATTGGTCAGTCGATTTTGTTATTCTGTTGGGTCGCCGAAATAGGTTACCCTATTGTCAGTAATTCTGTCTGTTTGTTCGTTTGTCATCAGCATAATTGGTAGTAAACGTGGGCCGATTTGACCAAACTCGGGTGGTAGGTACATCTTATGACCTAGTGCTTGGAAATTGTCATGGTGCTGGGACGCTTTGGTTCCCTAGCAACAACCGAAAAACCTTCAAAATTGGTACCGTTCACGCGAAATCAATTCCGAACCATTATCCCACGTAGGGTTTGAAATTTTGGCACGAATGATCTACAGGTGATGCTCTATCAAATATATTCCGGTTTTTGGGTGATATATGGAATACTTTACCCTGCAGCCCCCTACAATTAGGGTATGCCGAAAATTGGCGAAAATTGAAGGCCCCTAGCGACCAGGTGAGTGCATCGATACGAATGAAACTTTGCAGGTTCATGGTACTCAATGAGTACTACAACTTTGCCTCAGGACATATTGACCGATTTCGCTTAGGTCAGGGTCCAAAGGTCAATTAGTGCAAAAATCGATAATATGTGAGAGCTGGAGGTGCCTTCGCGCCAAATGCTACTCCTCCTAGGGTTATGGTCGGATGGTCTAAAAATTCACACTAATCGTCTGGAATACATTGTGCACAACGATCGAGCCGGATTTTCGATTTAGATCTTTGTTCACCCACAGCACCCCCTCGAACTTTGGGGATTTCCGATTTCAAACCGCATTTTCAGTACTTTTCATTCAAATGGATACCGAGTAGTTATCAGTAGATGGAACTGGATGAGATTTGATATGCATAATCTTAAGGTGATTCCCTATCCGCTATATGACATCCATTTGCCTCTATATCTTATAGTTTCCATGCTCGGCGACCCATCGCCACCTACCGGCTTGTCTGTCTGTCTGTTTATCGCCTGCAGATCACAATTCTAAACCAATAGTCATGAAACTTTACCAAGCTGTAGAGGTAGTCTCAACTGAGAAGCCTATTGATGTTGAGGTCAAAGATCAAAGGTCATCTTGAGGTCGAATTTCTAAAATCATTTTTCATCCGATTGACTTGAAATTTGAACAAGATTTGCATATTGCGTCACTGAATTTGGAAACCAACGATTGTTGAGGTCAAAAGGTCAAAGGTCAATTCAAGGTCAAACTTCTAAAATCATCAATTTAAATCTGAAGAATAATCAATTTTCATCCGATTGACCTGAACTTTGATTGAGATTATCAATTTTAATCTTAATGAAATGGTCAATTTGATGTATCCATGGCAACCTTTGGAGAGGGAGGTGGATTTTGCAAGAATCGTTCTCTGCACGACGTCTTTTTCTTGTTTGTTTGTTTGTTTGTTTGTGGCCCTACTCCTCTGAGCTCCTGAGGTTAATCGCCGCAAAACTTTATAGGATAACTTGTTTACCACAATGCACCTAAATAGGAGTTTTAAACAAATTTTCTCACAATTCATAAACTATAAACACCACGAGCTGCCACATGTCACCATCTCCACAAGAGTAGATTCATATATACAATGCTTCATAAAAAGCCCATTTTCTTTCGGATTTCAACCCCATACCGATATATTTAGTGAGGTGGTAACCTCCGATCATCAAATATTGTATCAAACGTGAAAAATAACGGTCAATTAACACCTTACCATGATCGGTAAAATCAGCGAAGGAGTCACACGACCTCTCAAATGCGCTAATCATTCAAAAACCGAACATAGTACAAATACAACCTATACATAGTTTTTAAGGTATTTCTACTGCTCATCTAGAGACGTAACTCTCAAGGGTGATAATATTTTGTAGAAAAAAAAATGTTGCCATCTTAGCTAACTTCACCAAATATACATCTCACATATACATGCATTGTATAGTAAGAACCAAGTTAACATCGTGATTTGATGTTTTGATCGTAATTTGATCATAGAAGCTTGATTAATTTCATCGTAGATGTCTCACCTCGAATGAGAAATTTTTTGGAGTGTATATTATTGGTAGAACCAGGAATTCAGTGTAAACATTCAGTGAGGAGATATCTTAGTGGGTGGAGCTGGAAACCTTGGCAACATTAATTTTTTGATTTTCAAATGGTTTCTGGTCACTATTATAGAAAATCAATCACAGGTGAGATATATATTTCATTTCTTCAAATATCGATATCTCTGACCTATAACTATGTCTTATCTAAGGGCCGTTCAAAAATTACGTACATAGCTTGTGGTGATTGGGGTTTGGAGTTGTGGGGGTGGGTATATGTGCAAACATTATTGAGTTTTACACTTCCAGGGGGTTGGGGGAGGTTTCCAAAGCCGTTATGTAACGACCTTTTTCGTTCCATATTAAAACGATCTATAAAGGACTTTTTGAACATTTTTGGGTGAGCATTCCCATAACCTTGAATGAGGTTCTGATTGAGCTTTTCCCTATTAGCCATGGCTTTGCCGAGAGATCTCACTGTAAACTGGTTGATGGAAGAAAAAAAAGAAGTGAGGCCACCTCCCTGAGAAGAGGTAGAAGAGGCTGCAGGAGGAAAATATAGGTTGACCATCTCTATATGTAAAAGTGAAATGTTTTTTTTGATTGTGACCTTACTGCTTTGAGCTCCCAAAGTTAATTCGTGACGAAACTTTCTTCGATCAGATTTTTAACCACGATGTACCGAAATCGGCGTTTTAAACAGTCATGAGGAGGTCATTTGGCCCGTTATTGCCGTGTTGCACTCCATTGTTATTTTATTTAGTGATATGAGGTAATCTCTTCACTACAGCTTCACTCCTTTACACCCTGTACCACCTGTAGACCCTTTACACCCCTTAGATCCTTTAATACCCATTTAGACCCTTTTGAGACATATAGACCGTCTTCGACACTTTTCAGACCTATAGAACTTTTAAGACCCTTTGGACAATTTCAGACCATTTAAACACCTCAGACTGCTTTTGCTCTTTTGCCCTTAGACCCTTTTAGACATTTAGACCCATTTAAAACCCAAAGACCCTTTTAAAACTTTAGACCCCTTCTTGACCCTTAAAACACTTTAGACCCCTTTTTGACCTTTTAAGACCTTTAAGCCACTTTTGACCCCTCTACACTCTTTAGAAAATTGAAAAAGATTCCCCCGAAAATCGTTTTTGACGACCTTTTTCGTGCACCATTCGCGTCTCATCACAAGTTGCGATGATGAACCAAAACTGAAATCCCAAAGTGAAACTGATCTAGAAAAGGGAAACTGAAACTATTGATCTATGGATCATCGAATGGAAAACCAGAATGATATGCTGTGAGAAATACTGAATGGAAATTGCCGAAAGCAAAGCTATTGGGAGTATAGAGATAGGGGGAAGGTTGGGGACTGAAGAAGTGATGTGGAGAGGGATAGGTGCCTGTAGGTGGTTGGTTGGTATGAAAAGAACTTCGGTGATCTTCCATCAGACGGTAGGCCCAAAACGTGCCTAAATTTGATTCCCAGCCGAGCTTTCGTACAAATATCACCCTCACTCCTAAGCAGCACTTCGGAGGTACAACAAGCATTGATTGGAAATCTTCGCTGGTGGAATGGAACGAGGTTGCCAGGTTACGAACTCCACCTACTGCGATATCTGCACATTGAATATTTACACTGAATTCCCGTTTGTACCAAGACACACTCATTTGAGGTGAGATGTTGCTCATTTGAGGAGGGACGTCGATGAACCCGTCAGTAACGGGTACCCTGCTACATATATATGTATATATATTGTTGCGAATTCGCGCCCGCCGGCGTGCGATCGGCCACGTGACTCGAATCTTGCAAGACCGCCTCGCCCACCGGACGACAATTCTGTCGTGACCCTCTCGGACTAACGCCGGGATCCAGTCACGGGTGGGCCTTTCGGCCTCACCACGATCGTGCCAATCGGCCACCCGCGTGGGATAGGGTTGTTGCCAAACTCGACCTACCTAAGTACCCACGCGGATGGTAAACCGGGCGACCGCACCTCGCCGCAGGTCGACTTCGGACACGGGCCGCTTAAGCGATCCGTTCCGTGCTATCGGGATAACCGAGCGGTGTTATCGTCGCCTCGACGGTTCCTGATTAATTATCGGGCGTCCGCGCCCACACGTACCCTTTACGTAAAACAAGATGGAGACCCAAGAAGAAGGACGCAGCGAAACGGGGAACAATTCACAAGCAAGCATTTATTACACACACGGACACCAAGCACACATATATCACGTATTTACAGCCAGAATGCACTATTATCAAATATAAAATAGACAACGACGACGCAGAGCTACAACCGACTAACGCGAACACTCGGCAACACTTATACAATTTTACTTACTAAGACTCGGCGCCACACACACACGTTCACACAGAACCCAAAAGAAAATGGAAGTCGCGACTTCCCTGCGTTAGAGTCCTTGGCGACCGTCCTCCTCTCGCGGTCTGCGAGCTCTCTCCGCTCCCTCGAGCGAGATCCTCGGCGTGCCTCGTGCCTGCCCGTGCTGCCCCTCGACGCCACGGACCGAGCACCGACGAACAGAGAGAGACCAAAGAGAGCGCCGAACCAGAGAGCACGAACAAGAGAGCGAGCGAACCCGAACCAAGAGAGCACGAACAAGGAGAACGAGCGAACGCCGAACCAAGAGAGCACGAACAAGGAGAACAGCGAACGCCGAACCAAGAGAGCACGAACAAGGAGAACCAAAGAACCTCCTGCGCCTCCGGCCCTTATACCCCCGGCGCCCCGCCCCGTTCTTGGCTCCACCCTCCTTCGAGGCGCTTCGAGAAGGGGGCGTTCCCTCTCGCTCCCCCTCCCCGCGCCATCCGGGGGGCGAGGAGAATCGTTTGGCGCCGGGCCAGGAAGAAAACAGGCGGGAAAACCGCGCGCCCTCGCTGTGGGGATTTCCTCCTTCCCTTCTCGCGTTCGACGGTTTCCAACGCGGAAACCGTCGTACGTGGACCGCGGAGGATGGCGTTCGTTGGTGTGGGTAGTGGCGAAGATGGTGGTGGTTGTTGTGAGAGGCGGTGCTGGCGTTGTTGGAGTGTGTGCTGTTGGGGTTGAAGTGTGGTTGGCGTTGTTGTAGTTGGTTCGAAAATAAAGCAAGAACAGAAAAACGCCTAACTCAAAGTGTCGCAGCCGAATGAATCACATTAATTCCCTCAAACAATGGTTTGGGCTAACTATACATGTACTTCAGAAATACCTCACCTACGGGACCTGAATGGTGTTTGCGAATTTCCACAGCCGTAACACTACCCCTCCCCTTTTTACAGACTCGTCCCGAGTCGTCAAATTATCGTGTGCCATCATGTGTAGTTCTCCCCTAGTACGTTTACCTTCGGATCCCTGAGTGCGACATTCATGGTATTCGTGTCCCCAAAATAAATAACCTGAGGGCTGAGTAACTAACTAAACAAACCCACTCACACAGACGACTTAAATAAAATTGCCGCGCTAACACATACATGCCGGGGGCGCACTCATATTTACAATACACAACTTATCCTTAACCTTATAAATTTTACACTACTCCATGGCCCAGGATCAATGGACTCTGCAGGAAAAAGAAAGAGTCAAAAGAAACCGTGCACGGGCGCCACTGCAGGCCCGTGTTGCAGCTGCCAACAGGACAGTTCCTGCAGCTTGCAAACTGTGTCTTGATCTGGCGCACATAGCAATGAACAAGGGGGGCAAAGCAAAATTGAACGGGGGCAAGATGACATGGGCAGTGGGCATGGGCATGGCAAAGGTAGCAGGCAAACAAAGCCGGCAGAAAAGGGCCGCTGCAGGCAAACACAGCCGGCGGATGGAGGTTGGCACAGGCTCGAAGCACAGCTGCTGACGATCGGCCGGCACAGGCCTTGCAGCAAACAGCCAGCCGATGAAGTTGGCCGGCCTCCCGCCGTGCAGTGCAGGTTGGTGGAGGGAGTGCGGTGGTGCTGGCCACTCGCAGAAGGCGGGCTCGGACCTACCTACCTGTCTCCCTCCCACTATCGCCTTTGCCTGTCACTGTCCATACCCACTCCCTTAATTTGTCAAAAACCAATTTAGCCCCAATTAATTTATTTTTTTGTTTTTTTTATTTTCATCCTTCCCACTATAAATCGTCCCCTACCCCCTTTATCGTCCTTGTTTGGCTAACCTATCGTCGCCTAGCCTACTCCCAACCCCTACGTTCTCCTTCCCGAGGGGAATAAGGGAAGCTAGCGTCCTGTGCTGAGGCCCAATGAGCCTCAGGATGGCCTCCCCAGAGTTCAGCGATCTAACCCAAAGTGGGTCCAGCGGCCCACAACGAGAGCGAAGGATGGATGGTGGGAGGGGTACACTTCCTAATCTACCCTATCCATTTATTCCTTAAACTACCCCGGGGCTTTCAACAAGCGCCTCTCGCTTAATCTATTTGGTTCTAAAAACCCAGATTCCCGTCGCCTGTGTTGGTGTCCTTACAATTTCGGGCCCGCCCTCAATTTTCCCTCGTGCCTTGCACGGTTCGTGGCTGGGACGCGTGGCTCCCCCTGGCAGGCACGACCCTCTGCCGAATCTCCTACGATGGCACCCCGGGCACTACACTGCCTCCGAGCCTACCAGCTCCCAAACACCGGGGAGTGCCCCCATGGCAACTCCCCTGAAACGCACACGTGCAGGCTGGCGCCCCGGGCCCCTTTCCGAGGGTCACCCGTGCCCACGACACTGCCCCGCGGCTAACGCGCTCCGGGCCCCCGCACCAAGCGGGCGCACCCGTGCCCACTACGCTAACCCGCCCCCATGGGCCTTGGCCTACCACGGCCGACTAGCCCGGTGCCCGGGGTACCACTCAGCGATACTCACCTTTCGCAGCCACGCTCCCAGCCCGTTAACAGGGCTCCTGCACCCCTCCAAATGGGTATCGAGCCTACATTCCCACAACAACAAAACGACCTCCATTTTGTCAATTTAACTAACCCAGTAACTCACTCTACACTCACACCCTGGGGTCCCTTGGGCGGGAGTCACTCCTCCCCCCAATCACTCATCGCACCATGCATTCCACATTCGCTCCACTCACACAGACCCGCTGGCCTCACTCACTCAACACGTACATTTTTCCACTCAACTCACCAACTCTTCACACACACCGCTGAACTCTGCCATCTTCTAACTACCTCCCTAACTAACTCGTGCTCCACGTCATCCCTTACACTACAGCACGTTCCTTTTAACACTACGTAGCTAAGCTACGTCCCCACTACACACTCACTGTCTGTCACTGTCCTCAAATCATCAAAAATCATTTCCACCTAAATCTCAACTAAAACCCTCTACCTAATCCATTCCACGGGCCCCATGAGGACTTACCCTCCCCATGGAGCCGGTCTAGCTATGCTAACCCTTCCCCTAACTAGTGGTCATCCTGTGCCCAGGAAGGGGTCTTTCACCCTTACCCGGGAATCCTGTTCACCCGAAAGCGAGGCTTGCTTTTGTTAATTTTTTTTTTCCAATTACGCGCAGCACCAGCGCGGCAACTCGCAGCTCGCGCACTTTGCACCTTGCCCGTGACGTCATGCAGCTGCACGTGTACCTCGTCCCTCTTGACGGTACCATCCGGCAGGGATTCACCCTCCTGCGGATCCCGAACACACGTGCAGCCATGACGTCACCCTGCGCCCCAAAAGCAAACCTCGCACTCCGAGGGCTCCCACGCGAAACATGTGCTCTGCCGTTGGAGCTTAACACAAGCTCGCTGGAGAACCCATCCGGTCCAAATCCGTCGTCCTGCCTAAACTTTGTCCGTCCGCGGGACGGCAACATTCACCGCGTGCGTTTCGGACCGGGCTTCACTCCCGCAAGCGAGCACGTGGGGTCTGTGCGCTGCACAGCACGGACCTCGCGCTCGCTGCTGGGTGAACCCGGCACGGTCCCCAATACAGCTACAGCGCTACCGGCTTTTGTCTCTCTGTCGCCGTCGTCGTCCACTCAACCCACGCACACCTGCGTGTTACACGCACAGACTCCACTCCATTACACTCACACTGGGAGACACGGCTGCATGCTCCCGCATGCCGACCGTCATCTCCCTCACACACAGAGACCTCACACACACGGTCTCTCTCACACGGACCCTCTCACTCACACCATGCGTGCCGGAAAGCACGCATCTCCGCACACTCGCAAACTCACACCCCTGCACAACCACACTGGGGACTCGTGTCCCCACAAGGGTTCCCGGGGCCTCTATACCCCCAAGTACACGTGCACCTATCCACAGCACTCGTCCTTCAACTCCGCGAAGCACGACCGAACCCACCTGGTCGTGATTCGCCTCAAGGGGCATACTCCTCCCTTGTTCCTGGAGGCAGCCATCAGCTGCTCACACCGGGTCTCACACGCTCCGCGAGCTCACCCATTATCCTCCATACTGTGTGTGTGTTCTGTTCCTTTAACCCGTCTTTATCGTGCAGTCTCTCCTCTACTTTTCTGTCTCCCGCGTCTCTATACATTTATTAGTTTCTGTTCTTTCTGGAGTTTTTCCATCTCTCTGATTTCAATTTTACTCTCTCCTTCAGTTCAAATTACTCGAAGTCTCCAGCCTCGTCTACTTTTGTTATTCTCTCTCTCCACATAGTCTCCTTTTCTCCTCCCCAATCTCATCGTTTCTCTCAATTGGCTCATTTCCTTCCTGTGTTTCATTCGCTGTTCTCTCATTACCCTTCCTCGTTTCCTCTCCTGTCCTTCCTTCTCCAGTTTCATGGTTTGCTTCATTTGGTTAATCTCCTTCTTGTGTTTCAGTTGCTGCTGTCTCATTATTCTTCCTTGTTTCTTCTCTTCCTTCCTTCTTCTGCAGTTTCATGGTTTTCTTCATGTGGTTAATTTCCCTTTGTGTTTCATTCGCTGTTCTTGTTCTACCTCTTCGCACTCCAGCCTCGCCTTTTTTTCAATTGGTCAACCTCAGCTTCATGTTTTTTGTTTTCTATCCCATTGTTTCTCACGCTCTTCCCTCTCCAATCTCGTTATGTCCTTCAATCTCCTCATTTCTCCTTCCTGCTTCATTCGTTGCTCCTTCAATCTTCTCGTATTCCAACTTATTTTTTTCCTTTTGTCTTCAGTTCAAGTTCATACTCTTTCAGTTTTCTATTCCACTGTCTCTCTGTTCCTCGTTCTGCAATCTCGTCATTTCCTTCAACTGACAGATTTCTTTCTCCTGTCTCATTCCTTGTTCTTTCAGTACTCTTTCTTGTTCCTCATTCTTTTATCTGGCCTTCGCTTCAGCTGTTCGATTTGTAGTTCCGTCTCTGTTTTGGTGTTTCTGTAACTCAGAAGCTTTCTTTTCTAATTCCTTTCTCATCTCCGCACCCTCCAACCTTGCTTTGGCTTCCAATTCTTCCGTCTTGCCCTTGTGGTTTTCATGCCGTCTTCCCAGTTCCTCTGTCTCCGTTTTTACCTCCCGTCCCAGTCTATCAACTCTCTCGTCATGTCTTGAAGTCTTTCTCACACTCCACTATTTTTATTTCCTCCGTGCACGTCTCCGTCACCCCAATTAATTTTTCCCTCTCGGTTACCGTCACTTTTTCCGTCACCTCCACACTTCTCGCCAACACGTCTCCCAATTATTTTTTCCTCACCCGCCTTCACCGCGGGCCTGACAACCGTTGCACCGTTCCCAGCTCGTTCGCTCCCACACGTGGCGTCGCCATTACGCACTTCGCTGTTGTTGCCTTCATGCCCGCCTGCAGGCTCCGGCCCATTTGCTGCGTTTCACCCCGCATTTCTTTTATTTCTTCCTTCATTCCTTGCGCATTTGTTTCCATATTCGTTTTCATTTCGTTTGTGTTTGTTTCCATTTGCTTGTTCACTCCTTTTATTTCGTTTTTCATTTCGAGTGAGTTTCCATCCTTTTTTCCTTCATGCCTTTTATATTTGCATTCATTTGTTTCGCATCCGCATTCATTTGTGCCAGCATGGCGAATAGCTGGGCCATGTCGGATGCACTCGGCTGAGCTGATTCGGCCAGGATCGGGGGGTTTGGCGGAGGGGGAAGGGAGGTGTTATACCCGCGGCCGCCGCCGCCACCATTTCGGGCTCTGCGTTTGGTTGGGGAGTAATTGTTCCTGCACACCAATGTCCTGCTCGGGGTCTATATCCTGGGCCATGGATCCTACATTACTATCACACATTACATTCCTAATACCCCCGGCTCCCGCTCGCCTTGAGACGCCATCTTATTCCACGTAAGGGGTAATTTAATCGCTCGTAATTTAGAGGAATCAGGGTCGCTCCTCTCACCCCTGGACCGATTCCCTGTGAATTTAGCTTGGAGACGGGAGGGATTCGAATCACACTCCTGTACACAGTGTTGCGAATTCGCGCCCGCCGGCGTGCGATCGGCCACGTGACTCGAATCGCGACCGCCTCGCCCACGACGGACAATTCTGTCGTGACCCTCTCGGACTAACGCCGGGATCCAGTCACGGGTGGGCCTTTCGGCCTCACCACGATCGTGCCAATCGGCCACCCGCGTGGGATAGGGTTGTTCGCCAAACACGACCTACCTAAGTACCCACGCGGATGGTAAACCGGGCGACCGCACCTCGCCGCAGGTCGACTTCGGACACGGGCCGCTTAAGCGATCCGTTCCGTGCTATCGGATAACCGAGAGGTGTTATCGTCGGCCTCGACGGTTCCTGATTAATTATCGGGCGTCCCCGCGCCCACTACTACCCTTTACGTAAACAAGATGGAGACCCAACAAGGAAGGACGCAGCGAAACGGGGAAACAATTCAACAAGCAAGCATTTTATTACACACACGGACACAAAGCACACATATATCACGTATTTACAGCCAGAATGCACATATATCAAATAGAAAATAGACAACGACGACGCAGAGCTACAACCGACTAACGCGAACACTCGGCAACACTTATACAATTTTACTTACTAAGACTCGGCGCCACACACACACGTTCACACAAACCCAAAAGAAAATGGAAGTCGCGACTTCCCTGCGTTAGAGTCCTTGGCGACCGTCCTCTCTCGCGGTCTGCGAGCTCTCTCCGCTCCACTTGACGCGAGATACTCCGGCGTGCCTCCTGCCTGCCGTGCTGGCCCTCGACGCCACGGACGAGCACCGACGAACAGAGAGAGACCAAAGAGAGCGCCGAACCCAGAGAGCACGAACAAGAGAGCGAGCGAACGCCGAACCAAGAGAGCACGAACAAGGAGAACGAGCGAACGCCGAACCAAGAGAGCACGAACAAGGAGAACAAAGAACCTCCTGCGCCTCCAGCTCTTATACCCCCGGCGCCCCGCCCCGTTCTTGGCTCCACCCTCCTTCTAGGCGCTTCGAGAAGGGGGCGTTCCCTCTCGCTCCCCCCTCCCGCGCCATCCGGGGGGCGAGGAGAATCCGTCTTGGCGCCGGGCCAGGGAAGAAAACAGGCGGGAAAACCGCGCGCCTCGCTGTGGGGATTTCCTCCTTCCCTTCTCGCGTTCGACGGTTTCCAAGCGGAACCGTCGTACGTGGACCGCGGAGGATGGCGTTCGTTGGTGTGGGTAGTGGCGAAGATGGTGGTGGTTGTTGTGAGATGGCGGTGCTGGCGTTGTTGGGGTTGAAGTGTGGTTGGCGTTGTTGTAGTTGGTTCGAAAATAAAGCAAGAACAGAAAAACGCCTAACTCAAAGTGTCGCAGCCCGAATGAATCACATTAATTCCCTCTAAACAATGGGTTTGGGCTAACTATACATGTACTCGAATACCTCACCTACGGGACCTGAATGGTGTTTGCGAATTTCCACAGCCGTAACAATTATGTATATGTATATATATATATATATAATTATATATATATATATATATATATATATTATATTAATATAATATACAGTAAGTCGTCGACTTACGACGGCAATCGGTTCCGACCGACCAGTCGTAAGTCGGCCAACCTTTATTTTTACCTTTATTTATAGTGTTCGGCCTATGCAAAATTACCATATGTATATTATACTGTATAATGATATAATAATCATCTGTAAGTCATATTTTATTTAACATTTTCTTTGTTCATTATTGTTATAACCATGGTTATAAAAACCATTTTTATTGTTACTGTATAACGTTTTTACGTCTGTCAGGTTTAAGTCAAACACTGCATACTACAGTACAATTGGTTTAATATTTGCAAAAACATACAAAAATACAAAAAAAATAGAAAACATTTTACAGTTGTTACAAAAACTAAACTAAATTAAAAAAATACAAAACATGTTATTGGTCACTCGTGCTTGGCTGTGGATCGTCGATGTTATCGTCAGCTGGGGCAGTGCTGCGCTACGGATAAACTGCGCTATACCGAGACCACGCTAACACATTAGCACTGGCGGGCGCTGGGGCGGAAACTGTCGTACGCCCAGCTGGGCAACACTCGCGCTGCCAGACGCGGAGCAGTCGTGGCCAGACATACAGTACATATCGCTTGCATGGTCGTAAAGTCGATCAGTCGTAAGTCGCATAGGTTGTAAGTCGCCGACTTACTGTATTTATATATATATATATATATATATAATAATATAATATATATATATATATTTGTATATTTATTTTAAACAGTTCTACATTTACAGGGTGTAACAAAATTCTGGAATCATAGGTTAATTATGTATTTTTGTTTTTGTGTAACAAAATTCTGGAATCTTAGGTTAATCATGTATTTTTGTTTTTGTGTAACAAAATTCTGGAATCAAAGGCTTTTATTCTTGCAAATGTTCAAATTGTAATCTGTGCTGTGCTTTGCAGTTATAAACTCAGTGTTTTGTAATTTCAATGACTGCATACAGTGTATCCATCCTGATTTTGTTACATTCCTCTCAAATAAGTTCTTTCATTGCCTCTATTATTATTATTCACGGAGGGTAAGCATGCACAACAGATTTCAGAAAAAGAAAATACAAACAATTAACCTATGACTCCAGAATTTTGTTCCACCCTGTATGTTAATATAGATTATTGTTTTTTGGTAAATAGTTCAATAATTTTTTGGGGGAAGTTTTTTTTCTTTTCTTCCAGTCCTGTCTTGAGAACAAAGTTTCAGGTCTTTTAAGTCTGAAGATGCACAACTCAGATTGTGTTTTCCCAAATTTAGGGAGTCTCCAAAGTAGGTCTCACATTGTGAGCCATCAAAAAAGAACTCTGATTGTGTTTTTTTCTAAATCTAGGGAGTCTCTGAGGTTGGTCTCACGTTGTTAGCCGTATGGGTAGAACTCATGTTATGGGTCTTGGTCACTGAAAAGGTCTTCAAAAAAATCGATGATTTCACCTCTTGTTTTGCTCAAAATACTGTTTTCAATTTCATTTCTGATACAATTTCCTGTGAAAGAAAATAACGAAGTATTAATTGACTCCATTCATTTAATGCAATATTATAATATGAATAAATCTAACTGTAACTATTAAAAGAAAATCTTACCTCTATCGATTTGAGGTTTTAATTCCAAAACATCAATTTGAGTGTAGAAGTCAAAGGTAGGACACGCACTGCAGATCCACGGCATTTAAGTCATCCCAACTCATTTTGGTAAATTCCATTCTCACAAACATGCCACAAGGTTTTAACGTGTGTTTGATTAAATATCTTTGTTGAGCAGAGATATTGAATACAATAAACAAATCCCAATATATTATTTCTTAACATTCTCGATGGTGATTAAAGTCATAAGAGAAGAAAACACTTTGATATACTACAAAACAACCAAATATTTATCGGCTCTTTTTTTGAGTTCAATGACCAAGTAGACCATTAACAATTAATTAATTAATGTAAAGATGGTAAGACTTGTTAATGTGATGAGATATCAATGTGGGGAGAAATAGGGAGTGATATTTTGGGAGTGGGAGGTTTTGATCATTATAATTATCATCATTACTGTCAAGATTGATAGGGGGAGAAGTGAGATTTTGGAGAGGGATTTGGGGGACGGTCGGAGAGTTTTTTTTCCCCTTCACCCATTCACTTACATGGAAAATTTGGGGAGTTTGTGGGGGAATACGTCTGAGAATTCTCATTTTTATATTAATTATCTCTTACCAGGGTAAAAGTGTTCATTCAGGTCTAGTTTGTTTTCTTATTTGGTAAAGTGTAATATATTGGATTTTTTTTAATGCTTCCTATGAAACTTCCCCCCTTTAGGAAATTTAGACAGAACATCAATATTTGATTTCATTACAGTAAAAAAAATATTTTCGATTGTACAATAATTTCACACTAATCATGATTTATGAATATGATATTTTGGAATTGTCTTTACAGAGAAACATTTGAAGTCGGTTTCTTGTTCCAAGTGTTCACAGTTGTTCGACACAGACGATTCTATCATTGAGGATATGACACAAACGTGTCAGAACAATGATAAGTTTGACAGTGTGTCCCACTATTGTAAAAGTTGTATGAAGACACCAAATCAGAACCAAAGGAGTAAGCGACCACACAAGTGTTCTGTGTGTAATGAAGCATTTACATCGTTAACATCTTTACAAACACATCAAATAGGTCACACAGGGGAGAAGTCTCATAAGTGTCCAGTGTGCAGTAAAGCATATTATCGCTTATCTTCATGGAAAGATCATCAAAAAGTACACGTGGCGGAGAAACCTGACAAGCGTGCTGTTCGTAGGAAGGCTTTTGCAAAAGGAAAACCATTACGTCACAAAGGTATACGCAATGGAGAGAAACCCAACACGTGCTCTGTGTGCAGCAAGGTTTTTCCTTCGCCATCAGAATTGAAAATACATCAAAGAATACATACCGGAGAGAAGCCCTTCAATTGCTCTGTGTGTCACAAGGCCTTCACTCACAGATCAGCGTTAAGAAGCCATCACCGAATACACACTGGAGAGAAGCCTTACAAGTGTTCCGTGTGCAACAAGGTGTTTGCTTCTTGGTCAAACCTACATGGACATCAGAGAATGCATACGGGAGAGAAGCCGTACAAGTGTTCCCTGTGCAACAAGGCCTTTGCTTTTTCATCAGGATTGAAAATACATCAAACGATACACACTGGAAAGAAGTCTCACAAGTGTTCCCTGTGCAACAAGGCTTTTGTTTTTTTATCGGGATTGAAAACACATCAAACAATCCACACTGGAGAGAAGTCTTACAAGTGTTCCGTGTGTGACAAGGCCTTTACTTACAGAACAACGTTAAAACGCCATCAACGAATGCACACCGGAGAAAAGTCTTACAAGTGTTCCATGTGCAACAAGGCCTTTGCTTTTTTATCAGGATTGAAAATACATCAAAAAATACATCCTGGAGAGAAACCCTACAAGTGCTCTGTGTGTCACAAGCTGTTTGCTCGTTTGTCAAACCTACATGTACATGAGACTGTGCATACGGGAGATAAACCATATAAGTGTTCTTCGTGTCCTAAGGCGTTTTCTCATTCAACACATTTGAAGAAACATCAAAAAACACATACTGGTGATAAGCCATTCGATTGCTCTGTGTGTCGCAAGGCCTTCGCTTGCAGAGGAGCGTTAAAACGTCATCAACGAATGCATACAGGAGAAAAGCCCTTCAAGTGTTCCGTGTGCAACAAGGTGTTTGCTTGTTTAGCAAACCTGCATGGACATCAAAGAATTCACACGGGAGAGAAGCCATACAAGTGTTCTTTGTGTCCTAAGGCCTTTAGCCATTCATCACATTTAAACAAACATCGAAGAACGCATACAGGAGAGAAGCCATATCAGTGTTCTTTGTGTATGAAGGCTTTTACTCATTTGGCACAGTTAAACATACATCAAATAGAACATACAGGAGAGCATCCGTACAAGTGTTCTGTGTGCAACAAGGTGTTTGCGTGTTTGTCAAATTTACATGAACATCAGAGATTGCATACTGGAGAGAAGCCCTTCATTTGCTCTGTTTGTCACAAGGCATTCGCTCAAAGGAAAACGTTAAAGATTCATCAATGCATACACACAGGAGAGCATCCCTACAAGTGTTCCGTGTGTAAGAAAGTGTTTGCTAGTTTGTCAAACCTACATGGACATCAGAGAATGCATACGGGAGAGAAGCCGTTTCAGTGTTCTTTGTGTCCGAAGGCCTTTACCCAATCAAATCATTTAAAGAAACATCAAAGAACACATACTGGAGAGAAACCCCACAAGTGTTCTGTGTGCAGCAAGGCCTTCGAATTTTTATCAGAATTGACAATACATCAAAGGACGCACACTGGAGAAAAACCATACGAGTGTTCCACCTGTACTAAGGTGTTTGCTCGTTCATCACATTTATATCAACATCAAAAAATACATGCCGGCAGAACTCTACACCAAAGCTAAAAGCTAGTAATAAAAAGGTGTTGCCTGTTCTACAACCAACAACTCCTAAGTTCTAGATGAATCGGAGAAGATTAAATATACAGAGCTGGAGCTTAGAGGAGAAGGAAATCACCCTCCACCGCAAAGTGTATTCTGCGCATGAAGCATGGTGGACTAACGGTAAAGGAGAAAGATTTATGAACAAATTGAAACGAACAAAGTTTCATAATTTGGTTCATGAATAATGATCCTCTACTGAAAAAGGAGATAGACATTTTGAGTTCTGGGAGAACTTCCTCCCACCTCCTGAAACGCTCAAATGGCGATAACAACCAACAAGATAAGCCGAACAAGAAATAATCAAACTATTTGCTTGCAATACCACATTGAGATTGCAGCACTCGGAAGGAAAGATCAAAATTTGCGGAGTGAAAATACGACACGGGATCCTCCAGGACGACAAGCTCTCCCCTTCCTGTTTGTCTAGCCAAGACCCATTGAGCAACCTCATTAATGAGCAAGGACAAGGATACACCCAAAGATCGAACAGAAGAACATCAAAAGGAACAGGAAAGGTGACTCTTCCATGGTATTTGGATGATTTAATGCTCTTCGCACCGAACGATGAAGGAACAACAAAAACTAGTAAAACGGTACTCTGAGGATATTCAAATGGAATTTGGCCAAGATAAATGTGCCAAATGCAAATTCGTACAAGGTGATCCAAAAGAATGGAAAACATTCATTCATATCGAAGAACAACACAGGAGTGAGAAAACGAAGCATCATACAAATGATTCGGAGTAGAAGAGGGTCACCAAATGCATAAAAAATAAATGCGCAAAACAATTGCCGAAGAATACCAATGGAGAATGAGGTTGATCTCAAAAACACATCTCTCCCCATGAAACAAAATCAAAGCTATAAACCCAAATCAAAGCAGAACCAGCATTCCAATATGATGGAGCTTTACCAAGTGCACAGAACGATGAGTGTCAGACTGGCTGAGTACGTGAAAAGCTCAATAGACTACCAAATCCAATTTGTACACAATCACAAAGACAGCAAGGTAGAAAAGGTGTATCTTACTCATCTTGCAAAATATTTCCTCGAACAGGTGTGAAAAGACTATTCTCCACATTAAACTTAAACAACTACGAATACATCTGCAATGTTTGCAAAGAAGAGAAAGAACAATTATAATATGAAATATCAACAAATATACACCGTGAATCGGAAGAACAACAAAAGAACAGGAAGATTAAAAAAAGAGCTAAACATTGAGAGTTGTCAAGAAGAGATCCACCTTTAATACCTGGGATGGAGAATGAATCATCATAAATTCTCAAGACCAAGGACACCATATCATTGGTGTTGAGAAAATGACAGGATTGAGTCAATCGGACAAGTGTCGGTTTTGCAAGGTATAACAGATCGTACCAATCACTTTCTTTCGGGACGTAAAAAAAAAGACACGCATTTCAGAACAACTGTACAGACAAAGGCACAACAATGTATGCAGATTAATCCACTGGCACATCCAAAAAAAACCTCAATATCCCAGTCTAAGAAAGCATGGAAGCACGAACCAAATGCGATCACTTCAGCAATCCAACGCAAAACACGACTTTGTGAATGAGTGAGAATCGTATTACAAGCACACTGGGCATTACACAATAGTTTTCCCCCATGGGGGAAAGAGCTTGCTTTTGTTTCAATGAAGGATATTATTTGAGCTTGTTTGTGGACTTGTAAATTTGCTTTGAAATGCATTAAATTATATTTGTGCAAACTGTAATGCGAATACTTTTCTTTCTTTTATTTTTGGTATACAAAGTCAAGGCTTGTGGAAGAGCTAAAACAAAGAACGGATCAGGATGGAATGGAACAAAACGAACATCAGAAAGAGAGGAGAGAAACACCAACAGCTGGGCCGAGGGACAAAACAGACAGAGACAGACACACAAGGTATGTGCGTGAGAATGAGGGGTAGAGACAGACACGGGGTGGACAAGATAGATGCAGACGCAAACTTTTTTTAATACCTCGTACAAGGTCTAAGGCTCATAATGGAGCTGACACACACACACACACCACATTCAACAGCCACTAAGCTTGAGGGAAGTGTTACTTCCTGAGATACTCTGGATACCAGCGACATCATAACAATGGTGCTGCTTTTCTCACCGCACTCAGTAGGGAATTTCCTCCTCCCCATGGACGTCAACCGATGGAGATTGTCTGTGCTCTATCCTTTTAAATGCTGAACATTGAGCAAGGAAGCAGCACCTACCATTTTAAAAGTCTTTGGTATGACTTTTGGAAGGAAAAGCGAGAAATTTCAAAGGAGGTGGGCTTGGGTGGGGGCTTAACGGGGGTAAGTTTGTCCTTTGCATTGTCTTTTACATAAACAACCTTGTTCATAAAGTGAAGAGACTCCACTTGGCCATATGGTTGACATTCTTTTCTCGCGGTACAGCGATGGACCATCACTGCTGGTAACAACCTATGCACACCATCAGAGCTGAAAATAATCAACTTTTGTTGCAAAGGAGAAAACATGTATAATGCCGATCTTTACACCATGAACATTGTCCTGGAACTGGCAAAAACTAGTCCACACTGGGTGAAGAGCAAAAAGAGATTAACTTTGGTGTCAGGCTCAAACTGAACTCTGCAATCCTGTGTGAAGCTCTCTTCAAAGCTCAAAATGGAGGATAGCAATAGTTGAGGATTAACACAAATGGCCAACTAAAGTTTGTACAAAGAGATTTGGCACAGCAGGGCTGAGTTCCCCATTCTGGCAGGCCAACTTAACCATACAGTGAGAACAGTCTTCTCATGTGGAGTTCATGTATGGGATCAATGCTGAGCAAGACTTTAAGTGAGTCTGGGCATCATAAATGGTCTTACCTCCATTAATCGATGCAATGCCTGGCCGCAGCGATTATTGAAATGTATGTCATTTATTGCTGAGATTGTATGATTTGTATAATTTAATAAAGTGCTGGATCTTGTTTTTCTCATTGGACACTCCATTTCTGCCTTCTGCCCATCTATGGTTCCATGCTGATCACTGCCCTGGGGGAATTTTCCCATCCTGATTGAAGGGCTATCTTGCACTGGTATTGAATGTGTCATTTGGCCGTGGTATACCACTGAAATGGTATTTTCGACTTCCGGAGTAATGCAGCATTCTACGCTACCCCCTGCCCCTCCCAATCCTCCAACTCCTCGCAATATTCATGGACCTCCAAAATGTACACATTGCTCCCCTTTGATCCTTGAAAAACAGACATTACTCCAGGATCCGGGAGTAAGCCACTGGCCTCAACGAAAGAATGCACCTCAATAATAGAGCTTCCCTTACTGGTGGTAATCTTGTCTGTGGAAATGAAATCTTATCGGAGTCAGGAAAATGGTCTTCTGAAATACCTGTGTCGCTTCATCAAGGGTGAAGCAATGTTATCAACCTCTCTGTCTCTGTCTCGTCTTGTCTCTCTTTCTGTCTCCAGAGTCCCTGGCATGCAATTTGTCTGTGCCAAGATGGTGTGTGACTCATGTGGCCTGTCATTTTAATTTTTATTTATTTACAGTATTTATAATGCTTCAGGTATTGTTTGGATTTCAATAAATAATTGACCTTTGTGATCACCTCGATGAAGTTGTGAGGATCTTTGGAAATGTGCATTCCACGTCCTTTGCAACCGAAACATTTTCCACTCTTAAAGGAGTCGGGTACTCTGTCACTTTTTATAACCTGTACCATACTATTCCAAAGTACCCATCAATTCTACTGATCACAAAACGAATTGAACAGGACGTCAACGCTGGTTGTCTGAAGCAATTGTCATCCATCTTAGTTCACCCAGAAAACTTTCTTTCAGACTTTATAACCATACTTGCCAAGAGAATTTAACTGAATGTGCACATTGTTCTTGTGTGCATTGCACTGGATGCTGATGCCAACTAGACTGCTGGTGTGATCTATGACACATGCCAACGCATGGAGAAGTCATTACCAGACTTGTCTAAGTTAATACGTAGTGATTTTAACTATTGCAAATTGTGTGGGAAATTATATTGTGACGGTTTTGGCTTCTCGGGGGGTAAAGAGAGCCACTCTCACAGTCTAACTAGTTATTTCGTACTATTTTATTTAGTTAACTATACTGTGTACATTTAAGCAGATATGCGTTGTAGGTGTCGAATACATCATTTTCCTACTTCTGCACTCTCATCTACAGCCATTTCTCACACCACACAGCGCAAGCACGCATTCCTGCCTTTTTCTCCGCTAAAACTCAGCGCAGAACGCTTTGCCCTCTTCCAAAACCTCTCCAAACTGCCTCAAATCGGTTTCGTGTACTTCTCTCAAGAAGTCCGCACCAGATGGCCCATCGATCATCATTAAAGGTGATGCCAGTTCTAAAAAGCCTACCTTGAGTCCTGTTTGAGGTATGCAAAAAAAATACTCTAGAGATTCTGAAGCCATATGGTAAAAAGTTTTGTGGTCTGATGAAACCAAGATGGAACTTTTTGGCCTAAATGCAAAACGTTATGTTTGGTGCAAACCCAACACAGCACAAAAACCAAAGAACACCATCCCTACTGTGAAGCATGGTGGTGGCAGCGTCATGTTATGGGGTTGTTTCTCATCAGTGGGGACTGGGGCACTTGTCAGGATAGAAGTGAAAATGGATGGAGCAAAATCCTGGAGGAAAACCTGCTGCTCTCTGCAAGAAAGCTGAAATTGGGACGGAAGTTCATCTTTCAGCGTGGCAACGACCCGGAGCACACAGCCAAAGCTATACTGGAGTGGCTATGGAACAAAAAGATACATCTCCTTGAGTGGCCCAGTCAGAGCCCCAACCTCATATAAATCAAGGTACCCCGACCTCATAAAATATTGCCCAATCAAGGTATGCATAGTTGGTAGAAACCTACCCAACAGACTCACAGCTGTCATTGCTGTCAAAGATGCTTCCACCAAGTATTAACTTGATGGGGTTGGCACTTATCCAACCAAGATATTCTAGTTTTGTATTTTTAATTCATTTTCTGAAATTTGTATAATGTCTTTTTCACTTGGAAGTTGTGGGTTACGATGTGTAAATAAAGGTGAAAAAAGTCTGGTTTAATGTAATTTCATTCCAGGTAATAAGGCAACAAAAGGTGAAAAATTTGAAAGAGGATGTACACTTTCGATAGACACTGTACGCGTTGTGCAATACATTTTGGAAATAATGAGTGTCCTGGCTTCTCCTGTCCATTCTGATTGCGGCGTAAGGCATCTGGGGGTTAATTGCCAAGGCTGATTGGACGATAGATTGCAGAAAGCGGATTGTAACCTTGGTTCCGCTCTGCCAATTAGTAAAAAATAAGAATAAAAAAGGCAAAGAAAACTGAAAACCCACTCAATTGAATTAACTCCTGTGTAGTTGCCCTTTGCAGGGCAGCTTACCGGATGATGGGATTGGGGCAAAAGCTTTGGGACCCCCATTCTTTGATGATAGGAGGAAAAGCTCAGGGTAACCTTCCTGGGTCGGATTGCAGTGGTGCTGAGGTGTCGTCCAACAGACAGTGGTCTCCTCGGGTTAACCTGAGGCGGTCACTTTAAGTAGGTGCCTGGAATGTCCTATTCCTAAGAGGATGATCACCTGTCTCTGCTATCATCTGAGCTCAAGCGTTTGAACATCAGCATTGCAGGAACCTCTGAGGTTCGAAGACCGGAAAGTGGTGAGATCATGTTGAGGTAGTTACACCTACTACTGGTCTGGTCATCCTGATGTACCATTCCCAAGGAGTTGCTGTAGCTGTGTCCAATAAGCTGACTCCAATGATAATTGAGGTAACACCGGTCAACGACGTATATAGAGACTAAGGATTCGTTACTCCTTGGGTGTCGTTTCCGTGGTCTCTGTATATTGCCGACTGAGGCGAGTGATCTCACCGTGAAGGACGCATTCTATACCACGCTAGTAGAGGATAAATCGGGCTTCTGAAGCAGCCATTCAAATGAATGGGGAAAAAGGGAAAACTCTGAATCAAACCCCAAAGCCCAAAATAGGAGACTGATTCCTCCCCCTCCCATACAAACATGTAAATTGGCGCTAAGGCCCAAAAGCCCAAAATAGGAGACTGATCTCTGCCCCATTGAGCAAATGTAAAATTGAGACTTACTGATTAAATCACTTCTTTCCTTTCATATTTTCATTCCATTCAAAGAGCGAAACAATGAATATTTACCCATGTTCTACTTTGGGGAATAAATTAATTTTCCTATTATATTCACTTTATCTCTTCAAGTTACGAAAGAAAGGGCTGTTGGGTGGAGTTTTTAAAATGGGGAAGTGTTTTTAGAACACAGTCGTGTTGTAAAAATGGAAGTATTCTGTGCCCTTGTCTCTCGTATATTTTAAATCATCAGAACACTACAAGAACAAAGTTTAGTTAAAAACAGCTTTTAAACGTAGGTTTTATCAAATCATTTAAAGCATTTTTCATTTTCGTGTTAAAATGAGTCAGACTGCTTGAGAACGGCTGCCTCGCCCGAACCAAGTCATTTCCTTTGTGGAAACACACTGGAAAAACCATTGTTATGTAATCTCCCATTACGTCATCAAGTTGTGTGAAGACCGTGTTTATAAGCCAGGCATTTCTCTCGGTTGAAAATCTTTTCTGTTTGACACTTTTTTCATTTTTCTCATCTTGTCCCAATGGTAAATGACTGAGACATGAACTATCTTTCATCTGACGAAGAAGATAACCCATTCACAATATTGGTAAGTTTGTGTGTTTGTGTGTGTATTGTAAAGTCTGGCTTCCTCTTAGAATGATGGTGAAGAAATTGATTTTAATTAAATCATGATACGACTAATAATTATTGTATGTTTTTTTTCTAACAGGTTGTAATAAGAACTTCGTTGATAACTGATGTTGAAAATGGGTTATCTGAATTACATGAAGAGAAGAGAGAGATTCTCAGTTTCAATGGTTTGCTTCATTTGTTAATCTCCTTCTTGTGTTTCAGTTGCTGCTGTCTCATTATTCTTCCTTGTTTCTTCTCTTGCCCTTCCTTCTGCAGTTTCATGGTTTTCTTCATGTGGTTAATTCCCTTTTGTGTTTCATTCGCTGTTCTTTGTCTACCTCTTCGCACTCCAGCCTCGCCTTTTCTTTCAATTGGTCAACCTCAGCTTCATGTTCTTTTTGTTTTCTATCCCATTGTTCCTCACGCTTTCCTCTCCAATTCGTTATGTCCTTCAATCTCCTCATTTTCTCCTTCCTGCTTCATTCGTTGCTCCTTCAACTTCTCCGTATTCCAACTTATTTTTTTTCCTTTTGTCGTTCAGTTTTCAAGCTTCATACTCTTTCAGTTTTCTATTCCACTGTCTCTCTTGTTCCTCGTTCTGCAATCTCGTCATTTCCTTCAACTGACAGATTTCTTTCTCCTGTCTCATTCCTTTGTTCTTTCAGTACTCTTTCTTGTTCCTCATTCTTTAATCTGGCCTTCGCTTCCAGCTGTTCGATTTGTAGTTCCGTCTCTTTGTTTTGGTGTTTCTGTAACTCAGAAGCTTTTTTTCTAATTCCTTTCTCATCTCCGCACCCTCCAACCTGCTTTGGCTTCCAACTGTTCTTCCCGTCTTGCCCTTGTGGTTTTCATGCCGTTTCCAGTTCCTCTGTCTCCGTTTTTACCTCCCGTCCCAGCTTATCAACTCTCTTCGTCATGTCTTGAAGTCTTTCTCACACTCCACTATTTTTATTTCCTCCGTGCACGTCTCCGTCACCCAATTAATTTTTCCCTCTCGGTTACCGTCACTTTTTCCGTCACCTCCAACACTTCTCGCCCAACACGTCTCCCAATTATTTTTTCCTCACCCGCCTTCACCGCGGGCCTGACAACCGTTGAACCCGTTCCCAGCTCGTTCGCTCCACACGTGGCGTCGCCATTACGCACTTCGCTGTTGTTGCCTTCATGCCCGCCTGCAGGCTCCGGCCCATTTGCTGCGTTTCACCCCGCATTTCTTTATTTCTTCCTTCATTCTTGCGCATTTGTTTCCATATTCGTTTTCATTTCGTTTGTGTTTGTTTCCATTTGCTTGTTCACTCTTTTATTGTCTTTTCATTTCGGTGTGAGTTTCCATCCATTTTTTCCTTCATGCCTTTTATATTTGCATTCATTTGTTGCGCATCGCGATTCATTTGTGCCAGCATGGCGAATAGCTGGGCCATGTCGGATGCACTCGGCTGAGCTGATTCGGCCAGGATCGGGGGGTTTGGCGGAGGGGGGAAGGGGAGGTGTTATACACCGCGGCCGCCGCCGCACCCATTTCGGGCTCTGCGTTTGGTTGGGGAGTAATTGGTTCCTGCACACCAATGTCCTGCTCGGGGTCTATATCCTGGGCCATGGATCCTACATTACTATCACACATTTACATTCCTAATACCCCGGCTCCCGCTCGCCTTGAGACGCCATCTTATTCCACGTAAGGGGTAATTTAATCGCTCGTAATTTAGAGGGAATCAGGGGTCGCTCCTCTCACCCCTGGACCGATTCCCTGTGAATTTAGCTTGGAGACGGGAGGGATTCGAATCACACTCCTGTACACCAGTGTTGCGAATTCGCGCCCGGCCGGCGTGCGATCGGCCACGTGACTCGAATCGCGACCGCCTCGCCCACCGGACGGACAATTCTGTCGTGACCCTCTCGGACTAACGCCGGGATCCAGTCACGGGTGGGCCTTTCGGCCTCACCACGATCGTGCCAATCGGCCACCCGCGTGGGATAGGGTTGTTCGCCAAACACGACCTACTAAGTACCCACGCGGATGGTAAACCGGGCGACCGCACCTCGCCGCAGGTCGACTTCGGACACGGGCCGCTTAAGCGATCCGTTCCGTGCTATCGGGATAACCGAGCGGTGTTATCGTCGGCCTCGACGGTTCCTGATTAATTATCGGGCGTCCCCGCGCCCACTAGTACCCTTTACGTAAAACCAAGATGGAGACCCAACGAAGGAAGGACGCAGCGAAACGGGGAACAATTCAACAAGCAAGCATTTATTACACACCACGGACACAAAGCACACATATATCACGTATTTACAGCCAGAATGCACATATATCAAATAGAAAATAGACAACGACGACGCAGAGCTACAACGCGACTAACGCGAACACTCGGCAACACTTATACAATTTTACTTACTAAGACTCGCGCCACACACACACGTTCACACAGAACCAAAAGAAATGGAAGTCGCGACTTCCCTGCGTTAGAGTCCTTGGCGACCGTCCTCCTCTCGCGGTCTGCGAGCTTCTCTCCGCTCCACTTGACGCGAGATACTCCGGCGTGCCTCCTGCCTGCCCGTGCTGGCCCCTCGACGCCACGGACCGAGCACCGACGAACAGAGAGAGACCAAAGAGAGCGCGAACCCAGAGAGCACGAACAAGAGAGCGAGCGAACGCCGAACCAAGAGAGCACGAACAAGGAGAACGAGCGAACGCCGAACCAAGAGAGCACGAACAAGGAGAACCAAAGAACCTCCTGCGCTCCAGCTCTTATACCCCCGGCGCCCCGCCCCGTTTCTTGCTCCACCCTCCTTCAGGCGCTTCGAGAAGGGGGCGTTCCCCTCGCTCCCCCCTCCCGCCCATCCGGGGGGCGAGGAGAATCCGTCTTGGCGCCGGGCCAGGGAAGAAAACAGGCGGGAAAACCGCGCGCCTCGCTGTGGGGATTTCCTCCTTCCCTTCTCGCGTTCGACGGTTTCAACGCGGAAACCGTCGTACGTGGACCGCGGAGGATGGCGTTCGTTGGTTGGGTAGTGGCGAAGATGGTGGTGGTTTTGTGAGATGGCGGTGCTGGCGTTGTTGGGGTTGAAGTGTGGTTGGCGTTGTTGTAGTTGGTTCGAAAATAAAGCAAGAACAGAAAAACGCCTAACTCAAGTGTCGCAGCCCGAATGAATCACATTAATTCCTCACAATGGGTTTGGGCTAACTATACATGTACTTCAGAAATACCTCACCTACGGGACCTGAATGGTGTTTGCGAATTTCCACAGCCGTAACAATATGTATATATTGTATATATATATATATATATATATATATATATATATATATATATATATATATATATATACAGTAAGTCGTCGACTTACGACGGCAATCGGTTCCGACCGACCAGTCGTAAGTCGGCCAACCTTTATTTTTACCTTTATTTATAGTGTTTCGGCCTATGCAAAATTACCGTATGTATATTATACTGTATAATGATATAATAATCATCTGTAAGTCATATTTTATTTAACATTTTCTTTGTTCATTATTGTTATAACCATGGTTATAAAACCATTTTTTATTGTTACTGTATACGTTTTTACGTCTGTCAGGTTTAAGTCAAACACTGCATACTACAGTACAATTGGTTTAATATTTGCAAAAACATACAAAAATACAAAAAATAGAAAACATTTTACAGTTGTTACAAAACATACTAAATTAAAAAAATACAAAACATGTTATTGGTCACTCGTGCTTGCTGTGGATCGTCGATGTTATCGTCAGCTGGGAGTGCTGCGCTACGGATAAACTGCGCTATACCGAGCCACGCTAACACATTAGCACTGGCGGGCGCTGGGCGGAAACTGTCGTACGCCCAGCTGGGCAACACTCGCGCTGCAGACGGAGCAGTCGTGGCCAGACATACAGTACATATCGTGCATGGTCGTAAAGTCGATCAGTCGTAAGTCGCATAGGTTGTAAGTCGCCGACTTACTGTTATATATATATATATATATATATATATATATATATATTATATATATATATATATGTGTATATTTATTTTAAACAGTTCTACATTTACAGGGTGTAACAAAATTCTGGAATCATAGGTTAATTATGTATTTTTGTTTTTGTGTAACAAAATTCTGGAATCTTAGGTTAATCATGTATTTTTGTTTTTGTGTAACAAAATTCTGGAATCAAAGGTTTTATTCTTGCAAATGTCAAATTGTAATCTGTGCTGTGCTTTGCAGTTAATAAACTCAGTGTTTTGTAATTTCAATGACTGCATACAGTGTATCCATCCTGATTTTGTTACATTCCTCTCAAATAAGTTCTTTCATTGCCTCTATTATTATTATTCACGGAGGGTAAGCATGCACAACAGATTTCAGAAAAAGAAAATACAAACAATTAACCTATGACTCCAGAATTTTGTTCCACCCTGTATGTTAATATAGATTATTGTTTTTTGGTAAATAGTTCAATATTTTTTTGGGAGGAAGTTTTTTTTCTTTTCTTCCAGTCCTGTCTTGAGAAAAAAGTTTCAGGTCTTTTAAGTCTGAAGATGCACAACTCAGATTGTGTTTTCCCAAATTTAGGGAGTCTCCAAAGTAGGTCTCACATTGTGAGCCATCAAAAAGAACTCTGATTGTGTTTTTTTCTAAATCTAGGGAGTCTCTGAGGTTGGTCTCACGTTGTTAGCCGTATGGGTAGAACTCATGTTATGGGTCTTGGTCATTGAAAAGGTCTTCAAAAAAAATCGACGATTTCACCTCTTGTTTTGCTCAAAAATACTGTTTTCAATTTCATTTCTGATACAATTTCTGTGAAGAAAAATAACGAAGTATTAATTGACTCCATTCATTTAATGCAATATTATAATATGAATAAATCTAACTGTAACTATTAAAAGAAAATCTTACCTCTATCGATTTGAGGTTTTAATTCCAAAACATCAATTTGAGTGTAGAAGTAAAAGGTAGGACACGCACTGCAGATCCACGGCATTTAAGTCATCCCAACTCATTTTGGTAATTTCCATTCTCACAAACATGCCACAAGGTTTTAACGTGTGTTTGATTAAATATCTTTGTTGAGCAGAGATATTGAATACAATAAACAATCCCAATATATTATTTCTTAACATTCTCGATGGTGATTAAAGTCATAAGAGAAGAAAACACTTTGATATACTACAAACAACAACAAAATATTTATCGGCTCTTTTTTGAGTTCAATGACCAAGTAGACCATTAACATTAATTAATTAATGTAAAGATGGTAAGACTTGTTAATGTGATGAGATATCATGTGGGAGAATTTTTTTTGGGTGGGGGTGACATTGATCATGTATGATCGATAGTGATTGGAATGTTTACGCGGTGCCCTGAGCAACCTGGTCGAGGGATTGATTATGGGTATCAGGAGTATACTGACATTGAGTAATGAGACTATACTTTATCAGTGATACTAGATTGGACAATGATATGGAGTTCATGTGGAGATATGTGGAGGATTTCACATGTCAGATGAAGGGGAGAGTGATTTGGAGAGGATTTGCGGTCGAGAGTTTTTTTTCCCTTCCCATTTCACTTACATGAAAATTTGGGGAGTTTGTGGGGAATACGTTGAGAATTCTCATTTTATATTATTATCTCTTACCAGGGTAAAAGTGTTCTTCAGGTCTAGTTTGTTTTCTTATTTTGGTAAGTGTAATATATTGGATTTTTTTTAATGCTTCCTATGAAACTTCCCCCTTTAGGAAATTTAGACAGAACATCAATATTTGATTTCATTACAGTAAAAAAAATATTTTCGATTGTACAATAATTTCACACTAATCATGATTTATGAATATGATATTTTGGAATTGTCTTTACAGAGAAACATTTGAAGTCGGTTTCTTGTTCAGATGTTCACAGTTGTTCGACACAGACGATTCTATCATTGAGGATATGACACAAACGTGTCAGAACAATGATAAGTTTGACAGTGTGTCCCACTATTGTAAAAGTTGTATGAAGACACCAAATCAGAACCAAAGGAGTAAGCGACCACACAAGTGTTCTGTGTGTAATGAAGCATTTACATCGTTAACATCTTTACAAACACATCAAATAGGTCACAGGGGAGAAGTCTCATAAGTGTCCAGTGTGCAGTAAAGCATATTATCGCTTATCTTCATGGAAAGATCATCAAAAAGTACACGTGGCGGAGAACCTGACAAGCGTGCTGTTCGTAGGAAGGCTTTTGCAAAAGGAAAACCATTACGTCACAAAGGTATACGCAATGGAGAGAAACCAACACGTGCTCTGTGTGCAGCAAGGTTTTTCCTTCGCCATCAGAATTGAAAATACATCAAAGAATACATACCGGAGAGAAGCCCTTCAATTGCTCTGTGTGTCACAGGCCTTCACTCACAGATCAGCGTTAAGAAGCCATCACCGAATACACACTGGAGAGAAGCCTTACAAGTGTTCCGTGTGCAACAAGGTGTTTGCTTCTTGGTCAAACCTACATGGACATCAGAGAATGCATACGGGAGAGAAGCCGTACAAGTGTTCCTTGTGCAACAAGGCCTTTGCTTTTTCATCAGGATTGAAAATACATCAAACGATACACACTGGAAAGAAGTCTCACAAGTGTTCCCTGTGCAACAAGGCTTTTGTTTTTTTATCGGGATTGAAAACACATCAAACAATCCACACTGGAGAGAAGTCTTACAGTGTTCCTGTGTGACAAGGCCTTTACTTACAGAACAACGTTAAAAACGCCATCAACGAATGCACACCGGAGAAAAGTCTTACAATGTTTCCATGTGCAACAAGGCCTTTGCTTTTTTATCAGGATTGAAAATACATCAAAAAATACATCCTGGAGAGAAACCCTACAAGTGCTCTGTGTGTCACAAGCTGTTTGCTCGTTTGTCAAACCTACATGTACATGAGACTGTGCATACGGGAGATAAACCATATAAGTGTTCTTCGTGTCCTAAGGCGTTTTCTCCATTCAACACATTTGAAGAAACATCAAAAAAACATACTGGTGATAAGCCATTCGATTGCTCTGTGTGTCGCAAGGCCTTCGCTTGCAGAGGAGCGTTAAAACGTCATCAACGAATGCATACAGGAGAAAAGCCTTCAAGTGTTCCGTGTGCAACAAGGTGTTTGCTTGTTTAGCAAACCTGCATGGACATCAAAGAATTACAGGGAGAGAAGCCATACAAGTGTTCTTTGTGTCCTAAGGCCTTTAGCCATTCATCACATTTAAACAAACATCGAAGAACGCATACAGGAGAGAAGCCATATCAGTGTTCTTTGTGTATGAAGGCTTTTACTCATTTGGCAAGTTAAACATACATCATAGAACTACAGGAGAGCATCCTACAAGTGTTCTGTGTGCAACAAGGTGTTTGCGTGTTTGTCAAATTTACATGAACATCAGAGATTGCATACTGGAGAGAAGCCCTTCATTTGCTCTGTTTGTCACAAGGCATTCGCTCAAAGGAAAACGTTAAAGATTCATCAATGCATACACACGGAGAGCATCCCTACAAGTGTTCCGTGTGTAAGAAAGTGTTTGCTAGTTTGTCAAACCTACATGGACATCAGAGAATGCATACGGGAGAGAAGCCGTTTCAGTGTTCTTTGTGTCCGAAGGCTTTACCAATCAAATCATTTAAAGAAACATCAAAGAACACATACTGGAGAGAAACCCCACAAGTGTTCTGTGTGCAGCAAGGCCTTCGAATTTTTATCAGAATTGACAATACATCAAGGACGCACATCGGAGAAAAACCATACGAGTGTTCCACCTGTACTAAGGTGTTTGCTCGTTCATCACATTTATATCAACATCAAAAAATACATCCGGCAGAACTCTACACCAAAGCTAAAAGCTAGTAATAAAAAGTGTTGCCTGTTCTACAACCAACAACTCCTAAGTTCTAGATGAATCGGAGAAGATTAAATATCAGAGCTGGAGCTTAGAGGAGAAGGAAATCACCCTCCACCGCAAAGTGTATTCTGCGCATGAAGCATGGTGGACTAACGGTAAAGGAGAAAGATTTATGAACAAATTGAAACGAACAAAGTTTCATAATTTGTTTCATGAATAATGATCCTCTACTGAAAAAGGAGATAGACATTTTGAGTTCTGGGAGAACTTCCTCCCACCTCTTGAAACGCTCAAATGGCGATAACAACCAACAAGATAAGCCGAACAAGAAATAATCAAACTATTTGCTTGCAATACCACAATTGAGATTGCAGCACTCGGAAGGAAAGATCAAAATTTGCGGAGTGAAAATACGACACGGGATCCTCCAGGACGACAACTCTCCCTTCCTGTTTGTCTAGCCAAGACCCATTGAGCAACCTCATTAATGAGCAAGGACAAGGTAACACCCAAAGATCGAACAGAAGAACATCAAAGGAACAGGAAAGGTGACTCTTCCATGGTATTTGGATGATTTAATGCTCTTCGCACCGAACGATGAAGGAACAACAAAAACTAGTAAAACGGTACTCTGAGGATATTCAAATGGATTTGGCCAAGATAAAGTGCCAAATGCAAATTCGTACAAGGTGATCCAAAAGAATGGAAAACATTCATTCATATCGAAGAACAACACAGGAGTGAGAAAACGAAGCATCATACAAATGATTCGGAGTAGAAGAGGGTCACCAATGCATAAAAATAAATGCGCAAAACAATTGCGGAAGAATACCAATGGAGAATGAGGTTAATCTCAAAAACACATCTCTCCCCATGAAACAAAATCAAAGCTATAAACCCAAATCAAAGCAGAACCAGCATTCCAATATGATGGAGCTTTACCAAGTGCACAGAACGATGAGTGTCAGACTGGCTGAGTACGTGAAAAGCTCAATAGACTACCAAATCCAATTTGTACACAATCACAACAGCAAGGTAGAAAAGGTGTATCTTACTCATCTTGCAAAATATTTCCTCGAACAGGTGTGAAAAGACTATTCTCCACATTAAACTTAAACAACTACGAATACATCTGCAATGTTTGCAAAGAAGAGAAAGAACAATTATAATATGAAATATCAACAAATATACACTGAATCGGAAGAACAACAAAAGAACAGGAAGATTAAAAAAAGAGCTAAACATTGAGAGTTGTCAAAGAAGAGATCCACCTTTAATACCTGGGATGGAGAATGAATCATCTAAATTCTCAAGACCAAGGACACCATATCATTGGTGTTGAGAAAATGACAGGATTGAGTCAATCGGACAAGTGTCGTTTTTGCAAGGTAGTAAACAGATCGTACCAATCACTTTCTTTCGGGACGTAAAAAAAAAGACACGCATTTCAGAACAACTGTACAGACAAAGGCACAACAATGTATGCAGATTAATCCACTGCACATCCAAAAAAAACTCCATATCCCAGTCTAAGAAAGCATGGAAGCACGAACCAAATGCGATCACTTCAGCAATCCAACGCAAAACACGACTTTGTGAATGAGTGAGAATCGTATTACAAGCACACTGGCATTACAAATAGTTTTCCCCCATGGGGAAAGAGCTTGCTTTTGTTTCAATGAAGGATATTATTTGAGCTTGTTTGTGGACTTGTAAATTTGCTTTGAAATGCATTAAATTATATTTGTGCAAACTGTAATGCGAATACTTTTCTTTCTTTTATTTTTGGTATACAAAGTCAAGGCTGTGTGAAGAGCTAAAACAAAGAACGGATCAGGATGGAATGGAACAAAACGAACATAGAAAGAGAGGAGAGAAACACCAACAGCTGGGCCGAGGGACAAAACAGACAGAGACAGACACACAAGTATGTGCGTGAGAATGAGGGGTAGAGACAGACACGGGGTGGACAAGATAGATGCAGACGCAAACTTTTTTTAATACCTCGTACAAGGTCTAAGGCTCATAATGGAGCTGACACACACACACACATTCAACAGCCACTAAGCTTGAGGAAGTGTTACTTCCTGAGATACTCTGGATACCAGCGACATCATAACAATGGTGCTGCTTTTCTCACCGCACTAGTAGGAATTTCCTCCTCCCATGGACGTCAACCGATGGAGATTGTCTGTGCTCTATCCTTTTAATGCTGAACATTGAGCAAGGAAGCAGCCCTACCATTTTAAAAGTCTTTGTATGACTTTTGGAAGGAAAAGCGAGAAATTTCAAAGGAGGTGGGCTTGGTGGGGGCTTAACGGGGGTAAGTTTGTCCTTTGCATTGTCTTTTACATAAACAACCTTGTTCATAAAGTGAAGAGACTCCACTTGGCCATATGGTTGACATTCTTTTCTCGCGTAGACAGCGATGGACCATCACGCTGGTAACAACCTAGTGCACACCATCAGAGCTGAAAATAATCAATTTTGTTGCAAAGGAGAAAACATGTAATATGCCGATCTTTACACCATGAACATTGTCCTGGAACTGGCAAAAACTAGTCACACTGGGTGAAGAGCAAAAGAGATTAACTTTGGTGTCAGGCTCAACTGAACTCTGCAATCCTGTGTGAAGCTCTCTTCAAAGCTCAAAATGGAGGATAGCAATAGTTGAGGATTAACAAAATGGCCAACTAAAGTTTGTACAAAGAGATTTGGCACAGCAGGGCTGAGTTCCCCATTCTGGCAGGCCAACTTAACCATACAGTGAGAACAGTCTTCTCATGTGGAGTTCATGTATGGGATCAATGCTGAGCAAGACTTTAAGTGAGTCTGGGCATCATAAATGGTCTTACCTCCATTAATCGATGCAATGCCTGGCCCACAGCGATTATTGAAATGTATGTCATTTATTGCTGAGATTGTATGATTTGTATAATTTAATAAAGTGCTGGATCTTGTTTTTTCTCATTGGACACTCCATTTCTGCCTTCTGCCCATCTATGGTTCCATGCTGATCACTGCCCTGGGGATTTTTCCATCCTGATTGAAGGGCTATCTTGCATGGTATTGAATGTGTCATTTGGCCGTGGATACCACTGAAATGGTATTTTCGACTTCCGGAGTAATGCAGCATTCTACGCTACCCCTGCCCCTCCAATCCTCCAACTCCTCGCAATATTCATGGACCTCCAAAATGTACACATTGCTCCCCTTTGATCCTTGAAAAACAGACATTACTCCAGGATCCGGGAGGTAAGCCACTGGCCTCAACGAAAGAATGCACCTCAATAATAGAGCTTCCCTTACTGGTGGTAATCTTGTTGTGGAAATGAAATCTTATCGGAGTCAGGAAAATGGTCTTCTGAAATACCTGTGTCGCTTCATCAAGGGTGACAATGTTATCAACCTCTCTGTCTCTGTCTCGTCTTGTCTCTCTTTCTGTCTCCAGAGTCCCTGGCATGCAATTTGTCTGTGCCAAGATGGTGTGTGACTCATTGGCCTGTCATTTTAATTTTTATTATTTACAGTATTTATAATGCTTCAGGTATTGTTTGGATTTCAATAAATAATATTGACCTTTGTGATCACCTCGATGAAGTTGTGAGGATCTTGGAAATGTGATTCCACGTCCTTTGCAACCGAAACATTTTCCACTCTTAAAGGAGTCGGGTACTCTGTCACTTTTTATAACCTGTACCATACTATTCCAAAGTACCATCAATTCTATACTGATCACAAACGAATTGAACAGGACGTCAACGCTGGTTGTCTGAAGCAATTGTCATCCATCTTAGTTCACCCAGAAAACTTTCTTTCAGACTTTATAACCATACTTGCCAAGAGAATTTAACTGAATGTGCACATTGTTCTTGTGTGCATTGCACTGGATGCTGATGCCAACTAGACTGCTGGTGTGATCTATGACACATGCCAACGCATGGAGAAGTCATTACCAGACTTGTCTAAGTTAATACGTAGTGATTTTAACTATTGCAAATTGTGTGGGAAATTATATTGTGACGGTTTTGGCTTCTCGGGGGTAAAGAGAGCCACTCTCACAGTCTAACTAGTTATTTCGTACTATTTTATTTAGTTAATTATACTGTGTACATTTAAGCAATATGCGTTGTAGGTGTCGAATACATCATTTTCTTACTTCTACACTCTCATCTACAGCATTTCTCACACCACACAGCGCAAGCACGCATTCCTGCCTTTTTCTCCGCTAAAACTCAGCGCAGAACGCTTGCCCTCTTCCAAAACCTCTCCAAACTGCCTCAAATCGGTTTCGTGTACTTCTCTCAAGAAGTCCGCACCAGATGGCCCATCGATCATCATTAAAGGTGATGCCAGTTCTAAAAAGCCTACCTTGAGTCCTGTTTGAGGTATGCAAAAAAAATACTCTAGAGATTCTGAAGCCATATGGTAAAAAGTTTTGTGGTCTGATGAAACCAAGATGGAACTTTTTGGCCTAAATGCAAAACGTTATGTTTGGTGCAAACCCAACACAGCACAAAAACCAAGAGACACATCCCTACTGTGAAGCATGGTGGTGGCAGCGTCATGTTATGGGGTTGTTTCTCATCAGTGGGGACTGGGGCACTTGTCAGAGATAGAGTGAAAATGGATGGAGCAAAATCCTGGAGGAAAACCTGCTGCTCTCTGCAAGAAAAGCTGAAATTGGGACGGAAGTTCATCTTTCAGCGTGGCAACGACCCGGAGCACACAGCCAAAGCTATACTGGAGTGGCTATGGAACAAAAAGATACATTCCTTGAGTGGCCCAGTCAGAGCCCCAACCTCATATAAATCAAGGTACCGACCTCATAAATATTGCCCAATCAAGGTATGCATAGTTGGTAAAACCTACCCAACAGACTCACAGCTGTCATTGCTGTCAAAGATGCTTCCACCAAGTATTAACTTGATGGGGTTGGCACTTATCCAACCAAGATATTCTAGTTTTGTATTTTTAATTCATTTTCTGAATTTGTATAATGTCTTTTTCACTTGGAAGTTGTGGGTTACGATGTGTAAATAAAGGTGAAAAAAGTCTGGTTTAATGTAATTTCATTCCAGGTAATAAGGCAACAAAGGTGAAAAATTTGAAAGAGGATGTACACTTTCGATAGACACTGTACGGTTGTGCAATACATTTTGGAAATAATGAGTGTCCTGGCTTCTCCTGTCCATTCTGATTGCGGCGTAAGGCATCTGGGGGTTAATTGCCAAGGCTGATTGAACGATAGATTGCAGAAAGCGGATTGTAACCTTGGTTCCGCTCTGCCATAGTAAAAAATAAGAATAAAAAAGGCAAAGAAACTGAAAACCCACTCATTGAATTAACTCCTGTGTAGTTGCCCTTTGCAGGCAGCTTACCGGATGATGGGATTGGGGCAAAGCTTTGGGACCCCATTCTTTGATGATAGGAGGAAAAGCTCAGGGTAACCTTCCTGGGTCGGATTGCAGTGGTGCTGAGGTGTCGTCCAACAGACAGTGGTCTCCTCGGGTTAACCTGAGGCGGTCACTTTAAGTAGGTGCCTGGAATGTCCTATTCCTAAGAGGATGATCACCTGTCTCTGCTATCATCTGAGCTCAAGCGTTTGAACATCAGCATTGCAGGAACCTCTGAGGTTCGAAGACCGGAAAGTGGTGAGATCATGTTGGGTAGTTACACTACTACTGGTCTGGTCATCCTGATGGTTACCATTCCCAAGGAGTTGCTGTAGCTGTGTCCAATAAGCTGACTCCATTGATAATTGAGGTAACACGGTCAACGAGCTATTATGAGACTAAGGATTCGTTACTCCTTGGGTCGTGTTTCCGTGGTCTCTGTATATGCTCCGACTGAGGCGAGTGATCTCACCGTGAAGGACGCATTCTTACCGCTACCTAGTAGAGGATAAATCGGCTTCTGAAGCAGCCATTCAAATGAATGGGGAAAAAGGGAAAAATCTGAATCAAACCCCAAAGGCCCAAAATAGGAGACTGATTCTCCCCCTCCCATACAAACAAATGTAAAATTGAGACTGTCTCAAGGCCCAAAAGCCCAAAATAGGAGACTGATCTCTGCCCCATTGAGACAATGTAAATTGAGACTTACTGATTAAATCACTTCTTTCCTTTCATATTTTTCATTCCATTCAAAGAGCGAAACAATGAATATTTACCCATGTTTACTTTGGGAATAAATTAATTTTCCTATTATATTTTCATTTCTCTCTTCAAGATCCGAAAGAAGGGCTGTTGGGGTGAGTTTTGTAAAATGGGGAAGTGTTTTTAGAACACAGTCGTGTTGTAAAAATGAGGAAGTATTCTGTGCCCTTGTCTCTCGTAATTTTAAATCATCAGAACACTAACAGAACAAAGTTTAGTTAAAAACAGCTTTTAAACGTAGGTTTTATCAAATCATTTAAAGCATTTTTCATTTTCGTGTTAAAATGAGTCAGACTGCTTGAGAACGGCTGCCTCGCCCGAACCAAGTCATTTCCTTTGTGGAAACAACTCGGAAAAACCATTGTTATGTAATCTCCCATTACGTCATCAGTTGTGTGAAGACCGTGTTTATAAGCCAGGCATTTCTCTCGGTTGAAAATCTTTTTCTGTTTGACATTTTTTCATTTTTCTCATCTTGTCCCAATGGTAAATGACTGAACGAACTATCTTTCATCTGCGAAGAAGATAACCCATCACAATATTGGTAGTTTGTGTGTTGTGTGTGTATTGTAAAGTCTGGCTTCCTCTTAGAATGATGGTGAAGAAATTGATTTTAATTAAATCATGTACGACTAATAATTATTGTATGTTTTTTTCTAACAGGTTGTAATAAGACTTCGTTGATAACTGATGTTGAAAATGGGTTATCTGAATTACATGAAGAGTATAAAAATGAATGATTTCCTTCAAGATATTCAATCGTTTTGAAATAAACTGAACGATATTATTGTTGACTGGAAAGAATTACTCTCACGTCATCTGACTTGAATGAGTCGAGTCCAAGGTGAGAAACACACACGTGTGGTGCTGTGTGTGTGTGTGTGTGTGTGTGTATGCGTGTGTGCACATGTGCGTGTGTGTATGCGTGTGTGCATGTGTGTGTATAATGTGTGCACTGTGTGTGTGTATACATGTGTGTGTTGTGTGTGTTGTGCATGATGTGTGTGTCGTCTGTGTGTGTGTGTGTGTGTGTGTGTGGTGGTGTGTGTGTGTGTGTGTGTGTGTGTGTGTTTCTCTGTCTCTGTCCTTGACTCATTATTATTTTTATTTTATTTTTCAGTTCAAACACACAACGTAATCTTCTGGAGGAATCTGACACAACATCTATCTTCTAAAGGTAAATGTTTTTAAATTATTATTTTTATTTATTATTTATTTATTTTTACTAATATTGTTACAGATTGAAGCCTCTTGCACAGAGACGTCAGCAGTCCCCGCAGTTCAGTTATTTCGATAAGTATGTGTTATAGTTAGGGTCCCGTCCTTCTGTCTAATGGGTTAATTTCATGTGTGCGCTGCGGGTTTCTTTTATAGTCGGTTTTTTACATCTTTAAATCTTCCTCCCCAACAAATAAATCCTCCACCTCTCCGCACCATTACCCACGTGCGTTCGACCACGGATGTGAGCGGAGGTTTCCTCACCTCAGAACACCGACTCCACCCAGGAAAGGAGGGGTTCCCCCCTGTCCAATCACGGATGGGCCAGCACATCACCCCACGAAACCCTGTCCAATCAGGGCAAAGATTACCTGAGGGGACCGGTCACCCACCCCGTCCGGGGGAGGGATAAGATTCGCTGGGCTCCCTTGAGTGGGGGCTGGAGTTGGGTTGGAATTGTGGAGAGGAAAGTTGTCGTCATCGTCTGGGCTTTTTGCTCTTGGCCCTTTGGTCCGCAGTCGTCGTCGTCTGCGGTCTTGGTCGTGGTCTTTTTCTGGGGGTCTCACTTGTTGGTGGAGTGTCTGGTTCGGCGGTTCTTTTTGGTGGTTCCGTGGTCCTGTGCTTGCTGGTTCGCTCGATGCGGCTGGTCCCATCCTGGTTCGCTCATCTCGAAGAAACCGCACGAGGCGGATAGGTACCCGGCCAGACTCTGACCCTCCAGTTGCGCTATCCTCCCGGGCTGAAGGGCCGAATAAAGGCCAACCGGCCCATTCCTGGTGTGTGTGTGTGGTGTGTGTGTGTGTGTGTGTGTGGTGTGTGTGTGTGTGTGTGTGTGTGTGTGTGTGTGTGTGTGTGTGGCGCCAGTCTGTTAAGTAGAATTGTTAAGTGCTTTTCGCTCACTGTACATTGCATATTATATTTGTGATTAAGTCTGCTCTGTCTCCTCTCCCCATTTAAATAAACCCCGTGTTAAATGTTCACGTTTGTTGCCTGTCGTTTCTATCATTGATCCAGCACGGTGTGGGCTTGAGAAGTAGTAAGGCCGTTTGTGCCGTAAGTTGTCATTGGGACCGGCGCGGCTCTGGTAACTCCACTCGGTTACGCCGGCCCCCGAGTCGGTACATGCGACTCGGTCGGAACAGAGTTGGCCGAGGGGTGGCTTCCCTGGTAGCTAGACGGCGTGAGTACTTAGGTAAATTGGAATAGACAAGTGGACCCTACCTCACGCTGTCGAAATATTGGCGACCACAGTCCTTTAAGTGACCCGTCGACTCCGGAGTTATCCGGGGTGACGACCTTTTAATTCCGGTGTTTCGGTGGGAGATGCCTATTGCTGTCCGTCCAGCAGTCGTTCTCGCCACCGAACCCGGCACCACAACAATTCACTATATATATCATCTTTATATTCTAATGGGGTCCTCTTGTTTTAAACAGATATAATGTGCGAGTTTCAAAAATCACAAGACATCTGAAGCAGATTGCTGGGAAAGATCGTCCATTCTCACAACTGAATATTTACCCAAAGAAAAATGCTTAATATTTTCAATCTCGATTACTGATAATTATATTTGCTTTGTTTTCAATTATTTAATTCTTAATTATAAAAAAAGAAAAAGAGAAGAGAAGCAAGGAGGGGGAGTTAGGGTTGGGGGGTAGGTGCGCTCCCCAACGACCCACACCCCTTCATCCCACCCCTCCTGTGTGTGTGGGGAAGGGTAGGGGGGATGAAGGGGTGTGGTGGGTCAAAGGTGGGGCGCACAAGGGGAGGGGGGCGTGCGGGTGGGCGGGGTTGTGTGGGTGGGTTTTGTGTGGTGGGGCTGTGTGGGTGGGTGGGGCTTGTGTAGATGTGGCTTTTTGAGTGGGGCTTGTGTGGATGTGCTTTGGGTGGGTGGAGCAATTTTTTTAAATTAAATAAACTGTTGTATGTGGGGAACTAATTAACTAATCACGAATTATGTGAATATGATGGATGTGGATGGTGTTTGCGAGGGTGGGGTTTGTGTGTGTGGTTTTTGTGGGTGGGCTTATGTGGATGTGGCTTTTGTGAGCGAGGCTTATGTGGGTGGGTTTGCGTGAGTGGGGCTTGTGTGGTGGGGCTTGTGTGGCGGCAGTCAAAAAAATTTCAATTTATCTTTGTCTTTTGCAATTCCTGTGAATAAAATGAACCTAAAATGTCTTCCCCCTTTAAATCATATACCTTATAAGTCAAGGAACTGTATCTATTACATCTTAAAAGTTCATTTGTCCTTTGCTTAGTAAAACCTTTTTCAAAATGAGATTTCCACTGTATATTCTTACTATATCACCAACTTTGAACTTAGGCTTTCTGACATTAATCTCTTTTTCATATTTTAATTTTGTAAATGTTTCTGATGGTTTCTATTTGTTGAGCGTGTAATCGTTTATTATACTTTACTACAATATCCTGATTAAAGATAACCATTGTTGAGAACCGAGTTGGGAATTTTTTTATAAAGTCTCTCTTTTAAGTGCGATTAATGCTCCCAAACAACCGCCTTTTCCCTCATTAAAGTCTGTATATATGTAATTGTTATTTTAAGAGAAAATTCTAAGATTTTTGTTTAAAACTCTGTACCCTCATCAAGTCCAAATTTTTAGGTTTTCTCTTACTTTTATTAAATATCTGTTGAAGGCTAACATGAGTGTATTCCCGGTTTTGTTTTTCAAAGGGACACCACGCATATCTCCTCTTCAATCAATAACGGTTAAAGCATACTTGTACCCCTTATCATTAATTGAGTCCAATTAAATCAGCGGAGCAGATTAATCAACTTCCTTGGAATAAACCTTCCTTCTCTGAAACTTTGTGACTCTTGGTTTATGTAATTAATCAGCTAATTGCTCTTCAATCTAATGACATCATTAGAGCCTATAAGTTTTTTTTAATTTCCAAGCCCAAGTTTCAATTTAGCACTGATCATCTTCTTCACGATGAACCTATCAACTTTTTCTCTCAAGGTTGGATTTGTATCAGAGACAAATTATACATTTCTCTATTCGGCTTCATGTTTTTCTTCCAACGTTGTGGTATTTCCATAATCAAT
>CM068968.1:62816793-62827158 GCA_035128595.1 Eptatretus atami | reverse complement strand
CAATGCCTGATCCAGTAGAACATATCGGGCCAAATAAATTTGTGAAATATCATGCTATATATGGGTTTTTGGCCCCATCTCTCAAGGGTGCAGAATCAATCACTTTAAAAATTAAAAAAATTTCCTGCATCCGGATTTGGATGTTCATCAAAATCAAATCATTTCTTCCTTGTCACACACCCAACTTGTCCACCGAGTTTCGTCCAAATCCATCCACAACTTTCTGAGATATCCTGCTATATATTAGTTTAGCCCTATCTCTCAATGGTGAACAATCAATGTAAAAATTATAGCAGCCGGATCCGGAGCCGAATCTTCACCAAAATCGAATTGGTTTGTCGTCGTCACACACCCAACCTGTCCACCAAATTTCATCTGAATCTGTCCAAAACTTTTTGAAATATTCTGCACACAAACAAACGAGAAGATGTCGTGCAGAGCACGATACTTGCAAAATCCATAAAACAAATTTGACCTAAAAAATAATTGGTAGTTGAATTAAATGACGAAATAATATATACAGCAACTCTTTAAATTTCAAATGAATTAGATGAAAATTGACAATTTTAGAAATTTGGCCTATGTTGACCTTTTAGCCTATGTGGACCTCGAAAATAATTGGCTGGTTGAATTCAGTGACCTGAAATATAAATCCTCTTCAATTTCAAGTCAATCGGATAAAAAATTGACGATTTTAGAAATACCACCTTAGTTGTTGACCTTTTGGTATATGTTGACCTTTTGGTACATGTTGACCTCAAAAATAATTATCTAGATGAAATCAGTGACCTGAAATATAAATCCTGAGTAGAGGATAAATGGGGCTTCTGAGGCGTCCATGCAAATGAATGGGGAAAAGGGGGGTAAACTCTCTGAATTAAACCCCGAAAACCCCTAAACATGAGTCTCATTCCTCCTCCTCCCATACAAATGTATAGGCTAACCTTTCTGACAACCCCTTAAAAAAACCTTAAACAGGAGAATGATTTTTCTCCCCCTTCCATACAAGCTCATGTTAGTCGGTAGTTGGAACTCTACCGCAGTCGGTAGAGTGACCCGGTTGGAGCAAGACGTGCCGAGGGCGTGGTTTCCCCGGTAGTCGAAATCGCGTAGTTAATTAGGTAAATTGATTATAGACAAATAGACCCTACGCTACGCGGTTGAGATATTGGTGTCCACGGTCGGTTAAGCGACCCGCCGTATCACGGAATTATCCGAAGCGTAAGCCTGGTGTTGGCTCAGTGGTTAGGGTGGAGGCTTGGGATCCTAGGGTCCTGAGTTCAAGCCCCGTCGGCCACTGAATCAATACACCAGGGGTTGACTCAGCCTGCCATCCTTCCGAGGTCGGTGAAATGAGTACCAGTTCCAGTGTGTGTACTGGTAGAGGGGCACTGCATCAGCGACACAGTCATGCTTCAAGAAATGATAGCTACCCCGGCAGCTAAGCTGCCATACGACCACCACCATCCGGAGCGACGGCCTACAATTCCGGGGAGTCGGGTGGGAGACGCCGAACCTCCCCCATCTCGTGGTCGTTCTCACCACCGACCCCTGGCCCGCAACAATATCCTTGTTGAGTTGAGACAAAATGAAAAACCTCCGTCAGCATTCTGCTCTGAGTTCCTCCTGAACCTCATATCATTTTAAAATTGCAGTAAATTATTTTTCCATTGTTTTCTTGACATCCATTAAATATTTTTAAACCCCTCAGTCTGTGTGCTATATTTATGGTTGTCTTGGTTATTCCTTCGATGATACTTTATCGATACTGTCCACATTCATTATGTTTCCCATTTAACTACCAAGGTTGTGATTTTCTCGACTCTTTGGTTTGGTTTTTGCTTGGCTCTATACTTTTCCAGAGTTTTGAGGTCATTTATATGGAAGTAATTTTGCTTAAACTGATTTTTTAATGGATGAAATATCTGAAATACATCGTTTTAAATATAAAGGTTTATAGCACAAGGCAGTATTATTCATAGGTAGTGATATAAAGGCAAGGAATGGGGGTATGGGGGTATAAATAGGTAGGAGAGAGGGTGGAGGGTGGGTAGTTAAGGGTGAACGGTGGGAGGGGGCTCTGTTGTGGGGAGTACCTTTTTTTTTCTTTTTCTTTTTTTAGCTTTCAGAGCATTCCTTGACGTACCATTTAGTTGTTTTTTGCCATGCATGGTTCCTGCGTTCCAGTTTATGGTGAAATCCTGGCCATACCTTTTTTTTTTTCTTAAGCGTTTTCTGAACCACCAAGACTTTAAAAGACACCAGAATACATCGCTTTACTTACCACCATCGGGAGATTGCTAAAACGCCAATTTGTTGTCCGCGCTTCTCTTCTCAACGCCAAAAAAAGAAATCCATAGAACTGTAGTCCAAGCCCCTTAATAACTGGTTGAGGCCATGGTTGGTGATTCCAATGTGAGGAAGTTCCTTTGTCTCTGGGTTGTGCATGCACCCAAAATATAGAATATATAAAACATTTATTCGTTTCATTAGGAAATAAACAAAGAAAAGGACCAACCAAACCAGGCCAGGGATCATAGGGGAGAGAATGACAGTGGACAGAAACCATTCCAAAAGATACATATCCAAACTATCACCCAAATTCACTGAAACTAGTATTTAAAGCAATTAATAACGAGGATTAATCCATACCAAATAAAATATACAAAAACAATTCAGCATTTATTAACATTTTTTTTAAACGATATAATCACATCTTTTTGCATGTGTGTAAGCCACATAGTTGGACTGAACCAAAAGCCAGGATGGTGGGTGGGGTATAGAATGTATTCATAGTCAAATTTAATAACATAGATGGATTTAATCCACAACAGATCAAGGAACATATCAAAACATAAGCATTATGACTTAAAAAACAAAATGGCATAAACACTGGGGATATAACAAAACATTCCTGGGATTGATGAGGTAAAAATCAGTGAACCATCACCATGATATCTCAAAAACAAACAAACCATACATATAGTATTCAAAGTATTTTAAAACATATATAACCATAGAGCCATGGTCTTCATACAAAAGAATAAAACATTAAGCGTATAAAATCGCTAAAATTAGATAAAATATTTCTAATTATCTCAAAAATCAAGTCGGCAAATACAAATTGTGACGTGAACTGAAGGAAGTCTCGAAATTGCGGCAAGCACGCCGCTCACGCCATCGCGCACCCAAAAAAAAAGATGCTTGCTCCAGTGGCTTGATGCACGAAGGCTGTATTATATAAATAAGAGCGAACCTCACTATGATGATGAATAGGCGGTGAGTGGCACCAGGCAACCTGCCAGGAATACCCAGAAGCTGTCAGCTGCACTGGTTTCAGTGAAACGGCTGGTGTTCCGTTGTGCTTTTGTCTGCAAGCAGGCATTCCTTGCCAGTTGAAAGGACCAAGAGCATCACTTGTCACAAGTAGGGAACTTTTATTATTAAAATAAGATTCGATTATTGTTAGCTGATTGATGTTGTTATTTACTTTATTATTGTTGGTTCTCGGCAGTCTGAAGTTTAAAACCTCTATAGTAGTTGCCTCATCAGTCGCCGAAATTCGGCGTTTTTTGTTTAAAACTGATGTGTTACTACCGTTAATTGTATATTGAAACACGTAACTGATTCATATATAAGCTATATATTATATATGTGTGTTGTTCGGTCTTTTCGGCATGCTCCCGTTAGGGGTCGCCACAGCGGATCACCGTTATGATCCGCATACTGATTTTGGCAAGTTACGCCGGATGCCCCCTGACGCAACCCTGTCGTCTCTTGCCGACACAGGATAAGGCATGGGTTCGGCCATTGATTTCCGGGCTGCCCCTACACCCTCCATTAGCGCGGCCCAGCGCGAGCCTCCTGTCTTCAAGCGATCCTCCGAGTAGCCGGATACAGCGCACGCCACTACGCCCGGTCTCATATTTATATATATAATATATATATATATATATATATATTATATTATATATATATATATATATACAATTATACATATACATATACATATACATTACATTATAATATACATATACATATATATAATATATATATATATTATCTATACACAGTCACGTGCCGCATTACGACGTTCGCAGTCAACGACTGACCGCCATATACACGGTGGTGGTCCATAAGATTATAATGGAGCTGAAAAAATTCCTATCGCCTCGTGAATTCGTAGCGCTCCAGGTCGTATAAAAGTACAGCATAGCACACTTGAGTTACAGCACATAATACTTGATAATGAAAAACAACTACAGTGTGGCCCCGTTATAACGGCGATCATTTTGACGTCCATAAAAATGTCATCGCAAAAACAGCGGGTCGCGCTAAATCTGGGATTCAAAGAAAATCAGCGTTCAACTGACCCAAGTTGAACCTCACATCCGAAAACACCCCTATTTTTCGCCCGATTTTACCCGTTTTTGCACGTTTACCTCAAGCAGTAAATTACCCTTTGCATTAAAGAATTCCGCGAATAAATCCGCTTGTTACATTCGAAAATTAAAACACAAATTAATTTTTATAAAGCTTTTTATGTTGTTAAACATTCCAACTGTTTCCGAAAAATATATCGCACCCAACTGACAGGTGCTCGTTTTCTGCATTGTAAATTATAACATTCTATGCAGCGATGATTTATAGAATCCAACGCTATTTATTCACCTTTTATAAATCGAATGGAGAGAGATTTGTAAGCAGCCACTAACAACACACATGCAGTCATGACAGCACAAAGGTAAAATGAACGCGTCTTCTGTCTATCTTGGCATGTGTGTTACAATTTGCCTACAGTATTTCAGAACGTTAACAGCCTAGGTGGTGTAGTAGGCTCCTCTTCCCCGGTACGCTTAGGTGTTGCTATGACTATATATTATATATGTAGATAGAGAGAGACACATGCACACACACACACGCACGCACGCTGTGTGTGTGTTGTTTCAAGGGGCTTCTGAGCACAGTTTATGGACTCTGTCTGTAAGTAACATCGTTCACAGTGATTGTTGTGTTGTGTGCTTATTTTACCAAGGTCTAAGAGTCTGCATTTTGAATGCTTAATATTGAAGCTTTCCCCCTTAATCCCAAACAGGTGCATTAAGGGTAGGCCACACCCCACATGAACCCTCCTTCCACCCCACTCCCCGGTCTTCAGTAACTGCGTTGCTTATTCACACGGTCTAATATTCTGCAATTTTTTTTTATTAATTGAAAATTGGCCTTAATTATTTTTTTGGGAGTTTTTTCCCCCTTTTGAAAGGGGGGGAAGGGTTTTTTAAAACCCAAGAAAAAGGGCCCCCCCAATATGTTTTTGATTTTTTTTTTTCTTAAAAAAAATTAAAACGGGGGGGAAAAATTCTTTCGGATTGAATAATAATTTTCACCACTAATCATGATTTATGAATGTGATATTTTGGATGTCTTTACAGAGGAGCAATTTGAAGTCGGGTTTTCTTGTTTCAAGTGTTCACAGTTGTTTCTTACGGATGTTTTCGAATCATCGAGGATTACGACACAGACGTTGTGTCTCAGGACAATGATAAGTTTGACAGTGTGTCGAACTATTTAAAAAGTTGTATGAAGACAATCGCTGTACTTTCTCCCGAATCAGAACAAAGGAGTTAAGCGGCCACACAAGTGTTCTGTGTGTATGAAGCATTTACATCCTTTAACATCTTTAGAAACACATTCAAATAGGTCCACCACAGCGGAGAGGTCTCAATAGTGTCCAGTGTGCAGAAAGCATTTTATCGCTGTATCTTCATGGAAAGATTCATCAAAAAGTACACGTAGCGGAGAAACCTACAAGCGTGTTGTCGTAGGAAGGCTTTTGCAAAAAAGACCAAACGTTACGTCACAAAGGTACACACAATGGAGAGAAACCCAAACACATGCTCTGTGTGCAGCAGGTTTTTCCTTCTTCCATCGAATTGAAATACATTCAAAGAATACCATACGGAGAAAAGCCGTTCAATTGTTCTGTGTTGCAACAAGGCCTTCGCCTTCGAGAAGAGGTTAAAGATTCATGAATGCATACACACAGGAGAGCATCCCTACAAAGTGTTCCGTATGCTAACAAAGTTGTTTGAAGTTTGACAAGCCTACATGGACATCAGAGACTGCATACGGGAGAGAAGCCATTTAAGTGTTTCTTTGTGTCCGAAGGCCTTCACTCAATCAAATCATTTAAAGAAAACATCAAAGAACAACATATTGGAGGAACCCCACAATGTTTCTGTGTGCGCAAGGCCTTATCGAATTTTTATCAGGAATTGACAAATACATCAAAGGACACCACACTGGAGAAAAGCCATTACAAAATGTCCCACCTGTAATAAGGTGTTTGCTCGTTCATCCAATATTTTTATATCTACATCAAAAAATACCACCCACGAGAAAACGTGATATGGAAATAAACCACCGAGAAAAGCCACACAAGTGTTCCCGTGTGTAACAAGGCCTTTGCCTTTCATCAGGACTTGAAAACACATCAAGCAATAACATTACCGGAGAGAAGCCCTTACAAGTGCTCCGTGGCAACAAAGCTTCACTCTTTCATCAGGACTGAAACACATTTCAAACAATAATACCGGATGAGGAAGCCCTACAAGTGCTCCATGTGCAACAAGCCTTCAATTTTTCATCAGGATTTGATTAACACATCAATTAACCATACCGAAGAGAAGCCACACAAGTTTCTTTGTGCCCAAAAATCCTTTTTACAATGTCACATTTAAAAAGTCATTCAATTAATACACAGGATAAATGCAGGAGAGAAGCCTTCAATGTTCTGTGTGTCAAAGGTCTTCACTTACAGGAAAATGTTAACACGTCACGAATACATACAGGAGAGAAAGCTTTCAAGGTGTTTCTGTTGTTGTCATCAAGGCCTTCGCTTATAGAACAACGTTAACACGTCATCCAACGATTAAATACCGGAGAGCAGGCCCTTCATTATGTCTGTGTGTCACAAGGCCTTCTGTTAGCAGGAGGAGGGTTAAAATGTCTCAAATATCCATACAGGAGGAAACCTTTGATTTGTTCTGTTGTCACAAGGCCTTTGCTTCGAGCAACGATTTAAAATTGTCATCAAAAGAAACATTACAGGAGAGAAGCCTTTCAAGTGTTCCGTGTTGTCACAAGGGCCTTTGCTCACAGAAAATCGTTCAAATGCCATCAACGCATGCACAACCGGGGAGAAGCCCTACAAGTGTGCTAATTGCAACAAGGGATTTTCCTTTTTCATTCGGGATGAAAATACATAAGTAATCCACACGGAGAGAAGCGCTTCAATTGCTCTGTGTGTCACTAAGGGCCTTCTCTTACAGGGAAGATCGCTTACAAATCCATGAACATAATCCATACAGGAGATAACCCCACAAGTGTCCGTGTGCAGAGCCGATTCACTCTCAGAAAAAGTTATAACGCATCATAATGCACACAGGGGAGCCCTACAAGTGTGCTGTTTGAACAAGGGATTTGCTTTTTCATCAGGATGAAATACATCATAACGATCCAACGGAGACAAGCCTACAAGTGTTCCTGTGCAACAAGTCCTTTGTTTCTAATCAGGTTTGAAAATACATCAACAATCCACATTAGGAGAAGAAACCCACAAGATGGGATGACGACCAACGAGAGAACCCTACAAGTGTGATGTTTTGCAACAAGGCATTTTGATTTTCGTCACAATTGAAATGCATCACAAGATAACACTGGAGAAGCCATTTGATTGCTCTGTATGTCACAAGGCCTTCATTGCAGATCGACATTAAATGCATCAACAAATACCGGAGAGAAACCAACAAGTGTTCCGTGTGTCACGAGCTTCGCTATAGAAATCGGCTCTAAAAGCCATCAACAAATGCACACATTGCAGAAGTCCTACAAGGTTCCGTGTGCAATCAAAACTTCGCTTTTCATCAGAATTGAAAAAACATCAAATAATTCATGAAGGAGAGAAGCCCTTCATTTGCTCTGTGTTGCACAAGGCTTCGCTCAAAGAAACTTGTTAAAATCCATCAAATAGTTACACACCGGATTGAAGCCTTACAAGTGTTCCGTGTGTCACAGGGCTTTTGCTCACAAAAAACGTTACAACCCATCAAGAAATTCACACAGAGAAGAGCCTTACAAGTGTTGAGTGCCACAAGATATTTGCTCACGAACAACGTCAAAACCATCAACGAACTCACACAGGAGAGCAGCCCTTCGTGTGTTCTGTGTGGCAACAAGGTGTTCATATTTTATCACGATTGAAAATACATGAAAGGATACATACTGGAGAAGAAGCCCTTCAAGTGTTGTGTGTGATAAGGCCTTCTCTGTTTCACAAGGATTGAAAATACATCAAAGGACATACCGAGAGAAGCCCTACAAATGTTCTTGTGTGTGATGAGGCCTCTCTGTTTCATCAGGATTGAATACATCAAAGGATACTACCGGAGAGAGCCCGACAAGGTTCTGTAGTAGATGAGGCCGCCTCTGTTTTCATCTGGGTTGAAAATACATCAAAAATCTTACCAAGGGAAAGGCCCTCTTTAAATTGCTCTGTGTGTCACAGATATTCACTTGCACAGCAATGCTAAAACGCCATGAAAGGAAACCACTTAGAAAAAAGCCATACATATGTTCTACCTGTAACAAAGTGTTTGGTCGTTCATCACATTTAAGTCGACATAAAAAATACACGCACGAGAGAAATCAACATCAAAAAATGAAGAGGTCAATGAGTTGGGATGGAGAACGAGTCCTCATCAATGCCCAAGACCAAGGACATTCACCTAATGCCTTTGAGAAAATGCCGAGATTGAGTCATCAGACAAATGCAGGTTTTGTGGGTAATACAGAAGTACCAGCACTCTTTCAGGATGTAAAAAAACTCATGTCAGAACAGCTGCACACAGAAAGACATGACAGCATCTGCAGAGTAATCCACTGTAAAATCTGTAAACATTTCAACATCCCGTCATAGAACAATCATGGAAACACACCAGATCTTATCTCGAAATGAAAAGTAATGCTCACATATGACAAGATGATTCATCAAGCGTGGACATTGCAAACAAAGCATTGCGTCAGACATTGTGCTCAAACACAAAAAGGGAAAAAGGCATTGTTGATTGAGGTTTCAGTTCCCAATGACTTGGACTAAATGCCACAGAAATTAGGAAAATGACCAATACCAGGATCTGAAAAATAAGGTCAAGAGGATTGATATAAGGACTTTGAAAAATATGGTCAGGATCAAGGACTTGGAAATTGAAGGAAGCTGAATTGTACAGTGATGGTCGGAGCAACAGGAATGAAGAAAAACCGTCTAGTACTTAAAAATCATTCTTGGGATATCACTACAAACGAGCTAAAGTGAGGATGTCAGAGGTTCAGTGAAGATTCTGAAAGAGCTCTTGGAATGAGCATAAGAACGGAACTTACACAGTTTGGTTCGTGATTACTTTACCAAAATAGGAGGTGGAGATGTTTTTTAGTTCTGGAGAACTTCCTTCACCTTTTGAACCCGCCAATGGGAGATAACAATGAGAAAGACTGGAGTGTTCTGTGTCATCAAGTGTTTGTCCAATCGACACATTTGAAGCTCATCAAAAAGTGCACACAGAGAGAAATCTACAAATGGAGATTTATAACAAGGAGCGAGACCCACAAGTGTTCCACGTGCTTCAACACATTTGATGATTTTGCAATATTGAATGTACATAACAGCACACAGCAGAGAAGCTGTACACATGTTCAATATGTTAATGATAGTGTTGGGAACCAACTTCATAAAGTGGCTTTCTTGTGATTCGTTTCGCATCAGTGTATTTACCTAAACCTATGTCTTTGGCTGAAGGACTTTTTTTTTTGGTGTACATTGTCGAGGTCGTATTGGTGCTGACACATAGAACATATAAACGGAGAGCAGGAGACAAGAGGGTGTGGGAGAGGGAAGCACAAAACAGTGGGAAACAGACATAGGACATCTGTAAAAGGGAGAGAGACGGGGCAGGGTACACTGGGTAAAACAAAATGGTCACTGCAGGAATTTGAAGGAGGTGGGAGTTGGGGAATTTTTGTTTGGTTCTGGGACTGTCCATTTCCCCATTGACTTCAATGTTACTTGGTGAGGGGACTATTTGACACTGTCACAAAAAAGGAGTGATTTTTTTCTTGCAACAGATCTCCCAGCACCAACTCCTCCTTCCTCTCCTCCTCCTCCTCCACCTCCTCCTCTTCCTCCCTCCTCCCTTCCTTCCTCTCCACTCATTTCTGGCAACACTTTCTGCATTAAATTATTTCTTGAGACCAAGTTCTTCCATGAGTCGGACGATGCATCAAAAATTATTTATTTATCCCCCCTCCCAT
>CM068968.1:62791764-62812551 GCA_035128595.1 Eptatretus atami | reverse complement strand
GAAGGCCTTCGGACACAAAGAACACTTAAATGGCTTCTCTCCCGTATGCAGTCTCTGATGTCCATGTAGGCTTGTCAAACTTGCAAACACTTTGTTACATACGGAACACTTGTAGGGATGCTCTCCTGTGTGTATGCATTCATGAGAGGGTGTGAGTACGTCGTGATTAGATTTTGGTCAAAATCGGTAAAGGTAAGGTCCAGTGAGGATAAAAAATCTAAATTCCGTAAACTTCATGGTGCGAGAAATGGAGTATTTTTGCTTATAGATCGTTGTTAGTATAGTTTCGTATTTAAACGTTGTATTTATAATTTTTTAGTCTTCACAGTGTTTATTGGATCGTTAGGACGCTTACAAAACTGTTTGTAAATTCTGGTAAGAGAAATCGGGTTATATGTTTTGGAATGATGTTTTAACAAGATTGGTAGTAAAAATATTCCTCGTGCGGTTATGCACTGGGTCGTCAGTGATGCATGTGGCAATATGCCTGTATTCATGTGGTGAAATGGGGTTGTTTTTGCTCTGTGGCTTATCCAAGAACGTATTACCGAGTATGTTATTAACTGTCGCATATTATAATTTTGTCTTCGGTTTTTTATGCGTAATGCTTAGGACGCTTAATAACTCGGTTGTCGAAATTCTGGTAAAATGTATGTTTTTGGGAGACGTTTTTAGATTGATATAACAAATAATTCTTACTCGAACTTGGAGGAAGTATGTACAGCGTCACGGGTAGGTCAATTGTATTTGTCATGATGCGCATAATTCTGTGGACAATTCATGTGGAGAAATGGAGTATTTTTGTTTTGGCCTCGACGTTACAGGAGTTCGGTTTTAACTTAAGGATTTTATAAATTTTTGTTTTTTATTCGGTTTATTTTTTTACAGTCGATCGCTTAGGAAGTTAAACTCGGTTTGTTCGAAATTCTGGTAAAAATCGGATGTTTTGGCAGACGTTTTAAGATTGTATAAAAAAATATTTCATTCGACGCGTCAGGGGCATCAACGTGATGCGAGTTACGCCTCGGCAGACGGGTCGTTGAGTCCGTTTAAAAGGTTTTGCGTGTGCGCGCTGACGATGTGTTTCGATAAAGATGGTGTTTAAAAGTTTTTTTATCCAATAATAGGTTATGTCGCATGCCTGACTCGCTAAGGGAAATTTCATCGTCGGATTATGTAAAGATTGTTGTGGATGGCCGAGATATTACGGTTTTGTGACTTTGATAAATGATATTCAATAATTGGCATGGAGAAATGGAGATTTTTTTGCTTCGGTGTCGACGTTACGATTTTTGATGGTTTTTGTAAGCGAATATCGTAGAAAACTTCTGGTTTGCGTCGCTACTTCTCTAAGAGACAGTTTATTAGACAAGGTCAGAGGTAAGTTGACGATTTCGTAAGTACAGTCTTCATTGCTTGTTTTGTTTGTTTATTTTTGTGTACGTCTCGTCTAGCAGGTCGATTTCGAGTCGGCATGTCATGGACTTCACACTGGACTTAATTAGCCACGCAGAATATGAACCTATAACTTTTGGCATGTCAAGGTCAAAGTGCAAGGTCAGGAAAAAATTCCTGAAATCGCGAAATGCCGTATCTTTTTAGCATGGGCCGATTTTCAAAAATTCATGTTCCGCAAATTTAAGATTCTTTCAATTTGAACATCGGACGTAGGAGGGAGTATCTTTGACTGTATAAAAATTGGTAATTCGTTAGGATTAACGGAAGGTGAAGGTAATTTTATTTAATTTTTTTGTTTGTTTACTAAAAATATGTTAACCAAAATATATTCTCGCTTCAATATTCTCGATGGTACGCGATTTGTTGAATTTCGTAAGTCTGGCCTATGGGCCATTTTTATTTGTTTGTTTGTCGTGTGTGGTTTGTGTGTGTGTTGTGTGTTTGTTTGTAGCACGTAATCGAGAACGAAGAAGCTACCAATGTCAAATTACACACGTGATTAAGGAGCATGTGTTAGGCTGTTATTAGATTTGGTCAAAATCGTCAAAGGTTCAGGTCAGTGAGGTAAACATTCGATTTTTTGATCTGTTTGGTATAGAATCATGTAGAAACTTTCTGGGTTTGCGTGGTACTTTCTCTAGAGACAGCTTTTATTAGACAGTCAGAGGTCAAGTTGAGGATTTCGTAAGTCAGTCTATATGCTTGTTATTACGAAATGCCTAAAGATATTCGTAGTATATTGATGACTACCGTTTTGTTTGTTTGGTGTTTGTTTGTTTTGTAGGCAGATAAATAGAGAACGGAAGAAGTACCAATGGTCAATTACCCAGTATTCAGGAGGGTGATGGATAGTGTGATTAGATTTTGGTCCAATCGGTCACGGTCAAGTCAGGTGAGGTCAAACATTACGATTTTTGATGGTTTGGTAAGATACACTCGAGAACGGAAGAAGCTTACCAATGTCAAATTACACACGTGATTTCAGGAGGGTGATGGCTAGTGCTTGATTAGATTTTGGGTCAACAATCGGTCAAAGGTCAGGTCACAGTGAGGTCAACATCCAAAAATGATATGAGAAGAAGAAGCTAACCAATGTCAAATTACACAGGTGATTCAGGAGGGTGGGTGGCTAGCGCTGATGAGATTTTGGTCAAATCGGTCAAGGTCAAGGTACAGTGAGGTCACATCAAAATTCGTTTTGATGGTTTGGGTACAGAATATCGTAGAAAACTTCTGGTTGCGTCACTACTTCTCGAGAGCATTTTATTAGACAAGGTCAGAGGGTAAGTTGACGATTTCGTAGTACCAGTCTTATGACTGCTTGTTTGTTTTGTTTGTTTGTTGTATGTTTGTTTGTTTGTTTGTAGGAGATAATCGGAACGGAAGAAGCTAACAATGTCAAATTACATCACGTGATTAAGGAAGGTGAATGTGTGTGGATTAGATTTTGGTCAAATCGGTCAAAGGTCAGGTCACAAGTGAGGTCAACATTCGATTTTTGATGGTTTTGGTAAGATATCGAGAAGGAAGAAGCTAACAATGTAAATTACACACGTGATTCGGAGGGTGATGGCTTATGCTGATTTAGATTTTGGTCATCGGTACGGTCAAGGTCACGGTGAGGCAACATTCGATTTTTGATGGTTTGGTTACAGAATCATTGTAGAACTTCTGGTTTGCGTCGCTCTTTTCTAGAGACAGCTTTTTATTGACAGGTCAGAGGTCAAGTTGACGATTTGTAGTCCAGTTAATGTGCTTTGTTTGTTTGTTTGTCTGCACAGAACTTGAGGTGCGGTTTTTGCCACAATCGCTTGTCGGATTGACAAGAAATTTCCGTGAGGGTGGGGCTCATGGGGTGGTGGGGCATTTATATCTAATAGATTGTCACAATTTGGCGGGAAGAGTAAGGGCGGAGCTAACATTTCGCGTGTTGAGGGGCTTCCTTCAAAGTTTTTGAATGATGGAACACTGACTAAACAAGATTCACCGACTGTTGAAGGCATCGACTGATTATCGAATATTGAGGAACGTCACTTGCACATCCACTAATTGCTGAGAGTGAAGAACATTGCCGTAGTTAATGAACAATATGCGATTCACTGTCGGGAATGCACAATTCCAATGGGGCAGCATTTGTAGATGTAGTTTTTAGTCACCTGGAACTAGTTCAGGGAGCACAATGGGATGGCGCGTCCGTCCTCCGTACACAAACCCTGGGCACGTTTCTCTGAATAGCACAAACTTCACCAACTCATCACCCCAGTCTGTAAAAGTTTGTTCCTACATTGAATATATATATATTATATATATATATATATATATTATATATATATATTATATATAATTATACAGTGGGGAGAACAAGTATTTGATACACTGCCAATTTTGGCAGGTTTTCCCACTTACAAGCAGTAGAGGTTGTAATTTTTGTTCATAGTAACTTCATGTGAAAGCGGATATCAAAACAAAATCCTGAAAATCCATTGTATGATTTTTTAAATAATTAATTTGCATTTTATTGCATGAATAAGTTATTTGATACATCAGAAAACAGAACTTAATATTTGGTAAAGAAACGTTTGTTTGCAATTACAGAGATCAGTGTTTCTGTAGTTTCTTAACCCAGGTTGCAACAGACTGCAGCAGGGATTTTGGCAACTCTCATAAGATCTTCTCAGATCTTCAGGTTTTCGGGGCTGTCGTGGGCAACACAGACTTTCAGCTCCTCCAAAGATTTTTTATTGGGTTAGGTCTGGACTGGTAGGCCATCCAGGACTTGAAGATGCTTCTTACGGAGCCACTCTTAGTTGCCCTGGCTGTGTGTTTCGGGTCGTTGTCATGCTGGAAGACCCAGCCAAGCCCCTCTTATTGCTGTGTTTGGAAGGGAGGAGGTAGTTGGCCAAGATCTCGCGATACATGGCCCATCCATCTCCCTCAATAGTGCAGTCGTCCTGTCCTTTGCAGAAAAGCATCCCCAGATGATTGTTTCCACTCCATGCTTCACGGTTGGATGGTTGTTTATTGGGGTTGTCTCTCCTTCTCTTCTCAAACACGGCGAGTGGAGTTTAAAACGCAAAAAAGCTCTATTTTGGTCTCATAGACACATGACTTCTACTTCTTCCCATTCCTCTCTGGATATCAGATGGTCATTGGCAAACTTCAGACGGGCCTTGGACATGGCGTGGTTGAGCGAGGGACTTGCAGCGCTGCAGGTTTAATTCATGACGGCGTAGTGTGTTTTATGATTTTCTTTGATACCTGTGGTCCAGTCTCTTCGGTCATTGACCAGGTCTGCGTGTAGTTCTGCGCTGATCGTACCTTTTCATGATCAATTGAGGTCCACGAGGTGAGATCTTGCATGGAAGCCAGATCGCGAGGGGAGATTGACTGTTATTTGAACTTCTTCCATTTTCTAATAATTGGCCAACAGTTTGTTGCTTATCACCAAGTGTTGCCTATTGTCCTGTAGTCCTTCCCAGCCTTGTGAAGTCTAATATTTGTCCCTGATGTCTTAGACAGCTTCTGGTCTTGCCATTGTGGAGAGGTTTGGAGGTCTGATTGATTGAGTGTGGACAGCTGTCTTTTTGCAGATAACGATTGAGTTAAACAGGTGCGTTAATACAGGTAATTAATGGAGATGGGAGGGGGCTTGCTTAAGAAGAAAAACTAACAGGTTTGGAGAGCCAGATTCTTATGGTTGGTGGTGATCAATCTTATTTCATGCATAAAATGCAAATATTTATTTAACAATCTCATGGTGATTTTCAGGATTTTTGTTTATACGTCTTTCACAGTTTGAAGTGTACCTATGATAAAAATTACAGACGCTTCTTACGTGCTTTGTAAGTGGGAAAACCTGCAAATGGCAGTGGTAATCAAATACTTGTTCTCCATGTATATATATATAATTGTTGCGAATTCGCGCCCGTGGCGTGGATGCCACGCGACTTGAACCGCGACGCCTCGCCCGGACGGACAATTCAGTCGTGACCGTCCGGGAATATCGCGCGATCCAGTCACGGGTGGCCTTTTCGACCTCAACCAACTAGCAATGGCACCCGCGTTAGGATAGGTTGTTTGCCAACTAGACTATCCTAAGACCCACGGGAGTAAACCGGGCGATCGTAACCTCGCCGCGGTGACTCCGGACACGAGCCGCCTTGGGGCGGCCGCTTCCGTTACTATCGGGATAACCCGAGCGGTGTTATCGTCGTACTCGACGGTTTCAGATTAATTTATCGGGCGTATCCAGCCACTACGAACCTTTTACCGTGAAGCAGATGGAGGTCATAAGAAAAGACGAAGCGAACGGAAAACATGTTTCACAACAATGCAGCATTTATTTCCGCGCACAACGGAGCACACATATAGCACGAGAGTGATTTCAGCCACAATTCAGCAAATGCACATATCAATTTAGAACAAAGAAGCAATAAAAGATTAAGAACGACTACACAGACAAAACGGAACACTCCACATTATACAGTTCTCTTACAAACACTGGCCGCCCAAACACGCATTCAACGCTACAGCAAAAGAAAGACCCTCAAGGCAAGGGAGTCAGACCGGGCCGTGGGCGCTAATGCGCGTGGACCTGGATGAGCGGCAGGTGCCACGAGACCGAAGGGTCTACCGCGCCCGTCGTGGCGAGCGCAGAATGTCCGCTGCACGGCGGTTTTTCGTGGGCACACTCTGGTGTAAGTGGGAACGGGGCCCCTTGTCGCACTCTCTCAGCGGCGGGGGAAAGGGGCAAATTGTTGATGCTGCTGGGGAGGAAGTATGGCTGTTGCTCGAGTTCCCGCGATCGCGATTCAACGGCGACCCGTCCGTACTCCGTCCCGGACCCGAGCTCCAGGTCTCCTCAGCCGATCTCCGCTCGCACGTTCGCCTCCGGCCGTTGCCCCACTCTGTTCGAGCTCCGTTCCCGCTCGCCCATCCGACACTGCTGCGAGCTTCCGTCTCCCGAATCTGCCCCACGATTCGCGATTGGACGGAGAAAAGGGGGCGTGTTCATTCTGACTCAAATTTGCTTGCCGATTTTCGTGGCGCGTCTGGAGGCGGGGCCAAAGCCGCCCCGCGCTGCTGAATTGGGTGGATCAGATGTGGGCGTGTGCATTCCTGATCGAATTCTCCTCAGAAAACCCGCCTCTGCACTCGGTCTCGCGTGTATTCGCTGAAGACAGCCCGACGCTGGCGTCCCAGGTTGGTGCGGGAAATGGCGTAGGAGAAGGTGGGTGGAGGGTTTCGGCGGTGTCGATGGCCATGGAGCTGCTTGGAATGGCGGTGATGTGGGTTGCGGTAGCGAGTGGTGAAGGTGGTTGTTGCTGCTTGGCGTTGTTGTCTGTTTGTTGGTTCAAAACAAAGGTAGAACAGAAAACGCTAACTCAAAGGATCGCGCCGAATGAATCACATTAATTCCTCTAGTCAATGGGTTTGGGCTAACTACACATGTACTTAAGAATATATCTCACCTTAACGGGACTTTATGGTGTTTGCGAATTTCCAGGCGTAAAATATATATATATATATATATATATATATATTTATATTATATATGTACAGTATCCCCGCTCATCGCGGTTCACTATCGGCCCCGGTTCTCGCGGGTTTTCTTGGAACGTATAATTTTTCTGGGCGGATTCCCCCGGATACAATCGCGGTAATATATGAAATAATAATTATTTAAGCAATAAATTATACGCGTGGTGCTCGACCAGTCACACAACGCAGAGCAAGTTTCGCTTGTGAATTCGAAAAATATTTTCTACGTTTTTCCTCCAGCCCACGATGCGCCCATGCCTGCACCTTTAAGGCTTCTGGAAAGGAAACCGAAGTGCAGAGGAAGGTCGGGACGCTCCAGGAGAAGATTAAGGTTTAGGTGTCGATATATGCTTGGGAAGGAAAAGGTTTTGCGCCGTTGGAACGAGCATGCTATACCCAGCACCGTCAAAACCGACAGGACCAGCTAGTCGATCTCGACCTCAAAACCATCCTGCAACCGACCGAAGAACTAGTCGATCTCCGGCACTCAAACCCATCAACTGCAAATCGACCAGACAGACTAATCGATCTCAGGCATAACCAATCACTTCCCACGACCAGACCAGACGATCGATTTTTTTGGGGGAGGGGTCCGTTCATCCGGCGGATTTTCACTTAGCGGGGGAGGTTTGGAAGTAACCCCGCGAGAAACGGGGGATTACTGTATATATATTTATATATATATATATATATATATATTATATATATTGTATATATTATATATATATTTCGTGCTTGACTCAAGAAATATCCAAACTGATGTTCTGTACACAGTGTGTTATTGTAAGATAACATGCAAAAAATTTCATGTCAGCATTTTTTAGTATTGGAAATATACAAATTATTTTTTTACGAAAGGGAATATGACTGCTATAACAGTAATCCCCCGTTCTCGCGGGGGGTTACGTTCCAAACATCCCCGCGCTAAGTGAAAATCCGCGATGAATGGACGCTCCCCCAAAATCGACTGTCTGGTCTGGGCGGTTTGGGAGTGATTGGGTTTGAGGTGCTGAGATCGACTAGTCTGGTCTGGTCGGTTTGGCAGTGATTGGGTTTGAGGTGCCGGAGATCGACTGTCTGGTCTGGTCGGTTGGCAGTGATTGGTTTGGGTGCTGGAGACGATCGTCTGGTCTGGTCAGTTTTTGAGGTGGCTGGGTACGAGCAGTGCTACGTACGGTGGCAAACTTTTTCCTTCCGAAGCATATCGGAGCACCTTACTTCTCCTGGAGCGTCAGGACTTTCTGGCGCTTCGGTCTTGCAGCAGCCTTAGAAGGTGCAGGGCGTTTGGGGCGGCATCGTGGGGCTTGAAAAAATAGAAAATATTCGAAGTTCACAAGCGAAAACTTTATCTCGTGCGTTGTGTGACTGGTCGAGCACACGTATTTTATAATTTATTGCTTAAATAATTTATATTTATATATTATTCGCGATGTACGGGGGAATCCACAGAAAAATTAGTTAGTTCAAGGAACCCGCGATGAACGGGGGAGGATGGTGATAGCCGCGATACAGCGGGGGGTTGACTGTATGCTCAAAATTAAAAGTAGAGATAAAAAATTAATATAATAACATGATTATAAAATGAGAGTTGGCTCTTGGCTAAGGGAACTTAAGATTTATGCAACATTGAAGTTTGAACAGTACATAGGATTCAGATGAGCATGTTTTATTACCAGGCAGATGCTTTCCTGAGGCATCATCAGTCTTGCCTTTCTTTATCATAGTTTGCCATTTGAAGAAAATGTAAAAATATATACAAATGTATATTTGGCTTTCATGTCTGTCCATGCTGGACGTATTTATGTTATATTGTTGCGAATCTGGAAGCATGATCACACACAAATTAAGGTCTTTAGATCAGTTAATGTCGGTCAGTTAATGTTTCCGTTAGGGTCCGACCCGAGTCTAATGGTAATTAAATGTTCTGCGCTTCTGGAGTTTATTTATAATCGGGTTTTCTTTTCGTTTATTTTACACCACGACTAACGCCGATGACACGATCGCTCCCGTCACTTCGCTTCTTCCCAGCTCTGGCTGACGTCAGGGGTGGGCGAGCCCCTGCAGAAACATGTTGCTCAACTTCCCTGAAGTGTGAGGGGCGTCCTTTGAAGAAGGCGGAGTTCGGGGAGGAGCCACGAAGCAGCCCTCGACCATCAGCGTGCAGCAGGTGGGGTGCCGTTCACTCAGCAATTCAGGCGCGCGGACAGGAGGGAGGGGCGCATGATGTCACCCACGCCACGGCATTCGAGGGGTTTTGCCGCCGTTTTGGCAGTGAGAGGGACGGTGAGGTTTTTGCGCCAAACTGACCAGTGAGGGCCAAAGAGCGACTTTGCGCGCCAACCAGCCAGTGAGAGAGGGAGGTCGCGAGGAGGCGCCCCTCCGAAGCAGGGGGTATAATTATAGGGGGTCTGCACGTTGCGAGAGTTCTGGGTTTGTTTGCGTTCATGTGGTGGTTGAGTGGCTCTCCTGTCATTTCTGCTTCTTGTTGGAGTTGGTTCCCATGTCGTTCTGCGAATTGTTTCTTTGCGCATTTCGCGCGTGGTTTCCGGCTGTCTGGTCACGCACAAGCTCTGGGAGCCGTTGGCGGCGGAGGGTCTTTCCCGCCAGCCTCTGCCTGCGGCTTCGCAAGCTTGATCCTCCGGATCGTGCAAGTGGTCTAGTTCGGCCCCGAGGACTGGTTTTGAAGACGCTTTAGGCGGGCAGGTCCCGAGTTAGGTCTCAATTAAGACAACTGGTCGTATTTTTGAGGTATTTGTGTGTGTGCGTGTGTGTGGGGCCCGTCTCTAGTAGAGCATTGTATAGTGCTTTTTGCTATATAATATTTGTATTTTCATTTCTTATTTATCGGTTTAGCTCTGCTCTTGCGCTTCTTCATTCCAATTGATATAATAAACCCGTTTGTTCAATGTTTAGCTCGTTCGTGTCATTCTTGCATTGATGAGCGTGTCGCGTGTGAGGATTAGCTGGCCATTGCCGTTGTACAGGATATCGGATGGCGTCTTCGGGATTAAACCGCTCGCAATCGACACGGAACGAGCGGCTCAGCGCTCGTTTCGTAGGTTCGTCGAGGGTGAAATTCCCCGGTGTGGACAGTGGGTATTGGGTTAATTGAAATTGGCAACGATCCTACCCACGTGGTCTATCCATTGGCGAATTTCGGTCCGATAGAGGACCGTCGACTCCAGACTTATCCGCGGCGACGATCTGAATTCCGGGCGATCGGTCGAGCCGATCGCAGCTAATCCGGGATCGGACAGCGCGCGTCCCTGCCCCGCAAAATATTTTTGTGTTTAAAATAAATAAAAATTGGTGAAATCTCATTGATTTTATAAATACTTTTGTCATTAAAATAGTCTTCTGGTGTAAATCTCTTGTTGATTCTTTTTATATTTTTGTGTTTAAAAGAAATTTTGTTTTGTGTTGCAAAATTAATTTCAAATTAAAAAAAATGAATTTAAATCGTGTCAAAAAGGCGCCAATTTTTGTTGGGTTTGTAGTTTATTAAAACACTTATTTTCTTATAACTTTCATACCATCCGAAGGAAAATGTTGATAAATAATTATGTTGGGTTTTGGTTTCTTGGCTTAAATATCTTGTTGAGTTGAGACAAAATGATAAACTCTGTAGCATTCTGCTCTGAGTTTCTCTGAATAAATCATTTTCAAAAAGTGCAGTAAATTATTTTTCATTGTTTTCTTGACATGCTTACATATTTTTAAAACCCTCAGTCTGTGTGCTATATTTACGGTTGTCTTGGTATTCCTTTGATGATACTTTATTGATATCTGTCACATTCATTATGTTTCCGCTTTAACTTACCAAGATTGTGATTTTCTACATATTTGGTTTGGTGTTCAAAACAGATGTTCACCACCATCTCATATCTTCTCCCATCCAAATCTGATCTTCATATTAATTTCTGATTTTCCTTTCCTGGAAGGTTCCTGTGTCCATTGTTTACCCTGAAGTACCCTGCCCCATCCTTTCCTTTTACAGATGTCTGTCTGTTTTTCAATTGTTTTTGTGCCTTTCTCTCCCACCTTCTTGTTCCTGCTCCCCGTGTAAGATGTTCTGTCTGTTTGCACTCATACGACCTCGACAATGTACACCAAAAAAAGTCACTTCTAGCAAAGACATCGGTTAAGGTAAATCCTGATGCATAAAAGAATCACAAAAGCCTTTATTGAAGTTGGTTCCCACCCTATCATTAATATTGAAATGTGTACAGCTTTCTCCTGTGTTGCTGTGTTACGTAATCAATATTGCAAATTCATCAAATGTGTTGAAAGCACGTGGAACAACTGGTGGGGTCTCGGCTCTTTGTTATAATTCCATTTGGTTGGATTTTTCTTTCTGTGCCTTTTTGATAAGGCTTCAATTGTGTGATTGGAAAACACTTGATGACACACAGACACTCATGTCTTTTCTCATTGGTGGGTTTCAAAGGTGGGAGGAAAGTTTCTCCCCAGAACTAAAAAACAAATCTCACCTCCTATTTTTTTGGTTAAGGTAATTCACAAAGCAAACTATGAAGTTCCGTTCTCACAGCTTCATCCAAGAGCTCTTTTCAGAACTTCACTGAACCTCGGACATCTTAAAAGTATGAGTAAAACGGGTTTTCTTTCATTCTGTTGCTGCTCACCATCATGGGTAAATTTCAGCTTTCTTCAATTCGAAGTCCTTGACCTACTTATTTTTCAGTCTTATATCAAGTCCCTCTTGACCTTATTTTTTCCAGATCCTGGTGTTTTGGTCATTTTCCTGATTTCTGTGGCATTTAGTAAGTCATTGGGAACGGAACCTCAAATCAACAATGCCGTTTTTTCCCTTTTTTTTGTGTTTGAAGCGCCATGTCGGACGGATTGCTTTGTTTGCAATGTCCACACTTACGATCTTTGTCAGCAGGTGAGCATTACTTGTTCATTTTAAAGGTTCACATTCGGTTTGTGGGTTTCCATCATTGTTTGGTACTGAATATTGAAATGTTTTTTCCTAGGTTCTTGTTAGGATGGCTTCATTTTCTAGTTCCTGTGATGTTGTTATTGATAGATTGGAGATGTTGTCTTTTCTTTTTGTTTGTCCTCACAGAATGTTGCATTTGGCACATTTGGCAAGACAAATTCATTTGGATGTCCCGAGTATGCTTTACGAGCTTGGTTGGTCTGCCAATTTTATCATCATTTGGTGAAAAGAGTTTTAGATCTCATGTACAGTAGATGTGTCACCTTTCTTCTTTCTTTAGTTAGTTTCTGTTGCTAATCAGATGCATCCAGTTCTTATTCATTGATGAGCATTACTCAGTGGGTCCAGAGCAAGGGAAAACAGGAGGGGGGGGGGGGGGGGGAGGCTGGCACTGTAGGATACACGTCTTTCTTTACTTTAAGGATTTCAATATTTCTGTCCAAGTAAGGAAGTATCATGAGTTGTGTTCCAGAGTGCATTGCTTTCTCATCAGTGTGACTATTTGGGGGTCAATTTTGTATAATTTGCGCGCATTTTTTATAATACATGAATGTGAGACACTGTCAAATGGCGTTTTTGTAATAATCCAAGCTGTGTAGTGGATAAGTTTTGGTGTGTCGGAGCTTGCGTTTTTTGGAGTGTGGGTTTTTTTTTGTTCACAATAAATAGTCTTTGTTTCCATACTTCCTCTCTTACATCTTTCTTACTCTGCTCTAAAGTCTTGTTGAGCAAGGTGGTTGTGACCTGCATCGGTGATTATACTTGTTAAAAGTTTGTATGTTTGGTTGGGGGCTTCTGGTCTAATTAATTTGTTGGGTGATGGGGTTTTCTTAGATTTGGGAATAGAAGTGTGTTGCCTCTGTGGGCATTCGTCATGACTGTTTCCTTTTGGATGAGTTTTGTTAAATGCCTGAGCGTAGTGAGGGTGGAGATTAGAATTACTTTTGCAGAAGTTTGGTATCCCATCCAAGCATGGAATTTGAAGTTCGATGCTTTTGCAAGATTGTTTTCTCTTCATCAATTTTTCATTAGTGCATTTGCTGCAGATGTTTCCTTTTTCATTTCAAAGTGTCAGAACCATTCTGCTTCTTGTTGTGTTTGTTTTTTGTTTCAAATCTCTTATTTCTAAAAATTTCTCGGTCCTCTTTTTAGGGGGATTGTGATATTTTGTTTGTTTCTTACTCTCAGTGGAACTTTTTGGGTTGTTTTTAAACTGTTGATTATAATTTCTTTGTTGGTTTACGATTTCTTCTTTTTGAACGTTTGTTTTCCCTCAATGGTTGTTATCTCCCATTTGTTGGGTTTCAGGAGGTGGGAGAAAGTTTCTCCAGAACTCAAAATCCTAATCTCCTTTTTTTGGTGAAGGATCATGATTAATAAACCAAACTGTGAAATTCCGTTCTCCAGTCGTTCCAATGGGCTCTTTTCAGAAAATCTCACTGACCTTTAAAGCTCCACTTGTAGCTCGTTTTGTGGTGATATTCTCGGGAATTATTTTAAAGTACTCGTCATGGTTTTCTTCATCATTCCTGTAGCTAACGATTACTGGGACATTTCAGCTTTCTCATTTACACCATCCTCTTGCTCATTTTTTTCAGATCTGGTATTTGGTCATTTTTCCCTTATTTCTGTGGGCATTTAACAGTCATTGGGAATTGAAACCTCAAACAATGCATTTTTCCCCTTTTTGGTGTTTGAGGCACAATGTTGGACGCAATGCCTTTGTTTGCGATGTCCACACTTGACAGGATCAATCTTGTCACAGGTGAGATTACTTGTTCTTTTAACGGATGCATTCGTTTGTTTTCAATCATTATTCTAGTAACTGGAATTGAAATGTTTCTTTTCCTAAGTCCTTGTAGGATGCTTCATTTTCTAGTTCTGTGTGTTATATTTGATAGATTGAGATGTTGTCTCTTCTTTTTGTTTGTCCTAACAGAAATGTTCATTTGGCAATTTGGCAAGACCAAAACTCATTTGGATGTCCGGTACTGGCTTTAACGAGCTTCGGTTGGGTCTGCAATTTTCATCAATTTCGGTGCAAAGAGTTTTCGATATCCCATAAGTAATTGTGTCCTTACTTCTTTGTTTAGTTATTTTTTATGGTGAATCGATTGATCCAAGTTGTTATTTCATTTATGAGATTCTCAGTGGGTTCCAGAGAAAGGGAAAACAGGAGTGGGGGGGGGGGGGGGGGGGGGGGAGGCTGGCAACCTTGTAAGAACACGTCTTTATCTTTACTCATTGGATTTCATTATTTCTTCTAAGTAAGGAAGTAAATAGGTTTTGTGTTCAGTGGTCATTGGTTCTCAATTCGTGTGACTATTTGAGGGTCAATTTTGTATACTTGGCACGCATGGCTTCGTCAGGGCATGTCTCCCTTTTTTTTTTTTTTTTTTACAGGGGGACAGGTATATTCTGTCCCGACATTTCGAGTTCCATGCCTATTTGAAAAATGCAAAAAAAATCAAGCATAGCTGTCGGTACGGCGAAAGCTTCGTTGCTATTCTTGTCATTATACCATGCAGCCCCACGCTGTAGATAGACCTCATGTACTGTAATTGTACTGGACAGTGTATAGAGGGGGCGACGGTAGTGTAATCATAATACACTACCGTCGCCCTACTTGCAACCGTTCTTCTACACACGGCGGCTGGCTGGCCGCTCACGCACTGACGGCAGCTCTGTCAATCCACTCATAGTGTACAAGCTGAAAAACGGGAACTATGGAATTTCCCAGTAGGTACTACGGTTGGAGCATATGCGTTTGGCTCAGCGATGTGTACAACCTGCGTACGTGCAGACAGGCCCAGGTCAATTGCGCCTAACATGGAGAAGCAAATCCAAGATCTGGACTTTTTCTGTCTTAAAGATGGTGAGGCGAAGACCTACTGACGAGATTTGTGGACGCCTATTAGCGTCTTGATTTCAGCAGTTGGGTTGAGCGTTTTGATGATGATGATGAGTGTCCTGGAATTCCAGCCACAATGAACCACATCCGCTTCGATCCACTCGACTCTGGTTATCCGAACGCTGAAATTCAAGTGAAATGGTTTAAGACTTCGCTGGCTCATTTTGACAAGAGATCGGTAAGCTTTTTGTGCTATCATGGGTGAGTTGCAGTCGGGAGAAGCTGTTGGCCTTGTCAGGAGCTTCGGAACGTTTTGGGTTTTTTTGCAATGGAAGAACGCCTCGAAGAATTCGGCTCACAGAAGAGCAAGCCGCTCGCTATCGCGTGGGGGAAAATCAATGCCTCGCAGACGAGTGCGCCACAGATAGAATCGATCAAACAATCAATCTCGCCCGGAAAGCTTTGTCAAGATTATCACTTCCTTGAGATACTGGAGAGAAGGTTGTGCGATTGAGGTAAGCTGCTCGGAGCGCAACTTTCAAGATTACTGGCTACGTGTCCTGAAGATACGCAAACCGGGCCATGGTTGAAGCGAACACAATTAACAAGCATTGAAATTCAAATCGGTATTGTTATAATGAGTCAACGCTGTGTTTGAGAGAATATGCCGACATCAAATGCGCGAGCGGTCCAGTTTGGAGGGTGATAGTTTGATGGACCATATTTAATCGTGGCATGAGCGGGCGATATGCATCAGAACTTGGGATCAGACCGACGTTAAGGAGGATTCATTGGCTTGTACGTAATAAAAACTACCAGGAGTTTGCGTATTGCTACGATGTTAAAATAGCGCTACTGAGTACGTGTCTATTACAATCTCTGTGGACAAACGTACGATGGGCAGCATTGTCAGGATACTGGATGCAGCGCGTGAAGAGAGGTTCAGCCACTTGCGATACGTCACTGCGGGCGCAGATCACTTCACCTGATCAGCTTCAAAGCGCGATTGGCGAGTGGAATTCATTCAAGTGCTCTTGCCAGTGTTTCTTCAAGGTGGGGGTCTCGAATATTTTGGTGGGGCATTTGAGGATTCGATTAATGATCTATATATATGATCGCTTTCATGGCTTTGCCTTTAATTGTTCAGAAAGTTTGAAGCTGCGAACTGTGCTCATAGCGTCAGTAATAAAATGCTTCACGCGCCCTTGTTGCCATCGCGCACGGATTAGACCGTTCCCTTTGTCAATTCACGCTGTTACGTCATATGACTCGACTTTCGTCAAGGGAATTCAGCGTGAGCGGGCGATGATTCACTGCGGAGGAGAGTTTGACTGAAAAATTGGCGAGATAAGGACGGGAAAACCTGTACCTTTGGCACTCAACCGGCCTACTCTTGTTCCCGTTTTTCGGTTTCAATATTGGTAACGATTAACAACTTGAAATTATAATTACAATGGTAAGCTGATTCAAAATTTTCATTTTTTTCTAACTCGGTAATTGATTGATTCGATTTTGGTTTGGACCCAAAGGGTCCGCGAGCACACTGATAGCTCGCCTAACTAATCGGTCCAGGCTAATTGGGCTCTTAATGCGGAAACCACAAAAGATATTGAGCTGTAGTTTTTTTTCATCTCTTTTTTTTAATTTGCGATTTTTTTCTAATAAAACATGTTTTATCAAATTTGTGGCTTCAAACATTTTCTTTATTTTTTCCACAGATTTACTTACTCTGTTGAAATCAAAATGAGCAGACCAAGCAACAAAAAGTTTGTCAATACTAGCGGAGTTCTTGAAGTTGGATTTATACTGCTGTACACGATGAAGTGCACCTTCTGCTTACTATGCAACAGACTTTATCGATGAATCTATGAAAGCGGTCGTCTTGAAGCTCATTTGAGGGTTAACATCCCAACCATGTCAATTCTAAATTGGAATATTTTAAATCTTGAAAGCAAGTTTGAGAGATGATCAAAAACTCTTCATTATTTTGCTGCTCAAACAGCCTAGAATCGTACTTGAAAGCAAGTTATGAAATTTCTTCTGATGATAGCAACAAGGACAATGTGTTCAAGAGCCGCGTCTAAAGGTTTTGTCTTCACCAGAACAAGAAGAACAAGAACAGAGAGATGGAAAAAAAACAAAAAAAAAACAACTTCCGATATTTCGTCACGTGCTTGATTAAGCAATACGAGACTGTCATAAGTGTATTTACGAAATATAGTGTATTTACGAAATAATCATGTATTTACGAATTACAATACATTAAATGGAATATCTTTAAATAGTAAAGCAAACTTTTCGAACTTTAAAGCAAATGGCCGTATATATTTAAAAGTTCATGATTAGACGCTCTCAAAAGGCATCCTCAATGGGAGTATGTGGACAGGTGCTTAGTATTAAGGAGATCCGGAAGAAGAAAACAAAATATTTGTTTGCAATGTCCACGCTTGATGGAATCATCTTGTCATATGTGAGCATTATTGTTCATATTCGAGGATCAGTCTGGTGTGTTTCCATGATTGTTCTGTGAGGGATGTTGAAATGAATTAAGATGTGACATTGGATTACTCTGCAGAAGTTGTCATGTTTTCTGTGTGCAGCTGTTCTGACATGAGTTTTTACATCCTGAAAGAGGTGGCTGGTACTTTCTGTTTCTACCCCACAAAACCTGCATTTGTCTGATGAGACTCATCTCGGCATTTTCTAAGGCATTAGTGTGTGTCCTTGGTCTTGGGCATTGATGAGGATTCGTTCTCCATCCAACTCATTTGACCTCTTTATTTTCGATGTTGATTTCTCTCGTGTGTAATTTTTTTATGTCGACTTAAATGTGATGAACGACCAAACACTTTGTCAGTAGAACATATGGTGTGCTTTTTTGGAAAGGTTGTGTTCTTTCATGGCGTTTTAACATTGCTGTGCAGTGAAGATTTGTGCAACAAGAGCAATTTAAGGAGGGCTTCCCTTGGGTATGGATTTTTTGATATATATTTCAACCCAGATGAAACAGAGAGGCTCCAATCACACCAGAACACTTGCAAGGACTTCTCTCCAGGATGTTCCTTTGATGTATTTTCAAATCCTGATGAAACTGAGAGGCCTTATCACATACAGAACATTGAAGGGCTTCTCTTCCGGTAGTTCTTTCCCCATGTATTTCAATCGTGATAAAATATTAAGAACACCTTGTTGCACCACAGAAAACGAAGGGCTGCTCTCCTGTGTGAGTTCGTTAGGGTTTTGAACGTTGTTCTCATGAGCCAAATATCTTGTGGCACTCAGAACACTTGGGGCTCTTCTCTGTGGTGAATTTCTTGATGGTTGTGAAGTTTTTTTGTGAACAAAAGCCTTGTGGCACCGGAACACATTGTGAGGCTTCAATCCTGTGTGTACTATTTGATGGCATTTTAAATAAGTTTTTCTTTGAGCGAGGCTTGTGACACCAGAACAAATGAAGGGCTTCTCTCCTTCATGAATTTCTGATGTTTTTTCCAATTCTGATGAAGAGCGAAGTTTTGATTGCACACGGACACTTGGAGGACTTTCTGCACGTGTGTGCATTTGTTGATGCGTTTTAGGCCGATTTCTGTAAGCGATAGCTGGTGACACACGGAACACTTGTTGGGTTTCTCTCGTGTGTCTTCTTTGATGAATTTTCAATTTGTGATGAAAAATCAAATGCCTTGTTGCAAACATCACCTTGTCGGGGTTCTCTCTTGGTTGTCATCTCCATTTGTGGGTTCCTTCTGTTCAATGTGGAGTCTTTGATGTATTTTCAAACCTGATGTAGAACAAAGGACTGTTGCACAAGGAACACTTGTAGGGCTTGTCTCCGGTGTGGGATCGTTTGATGTGATTCAATCCTGAATGAAAAGCAAATCCCTTGTTGCAAACAGCAACCTTGTAGGGCTTCTCCCTCGTGTGCATGTATTGATGGCGTTTTACGTTTTTTCTGGAAGTGAAGGCTTCTGGCACACGGAACATTGTGGGGTTTCTCTCCTGTATGTATTTAGTTCATGGATTTGTAACGATCTCTGTAAGAGAAGGCTTGTGGACACACAGAGCAATTGAAGCGCTTCTCTCCAGTGTGGGTTACTTGATGTATTTTTCAATCTGATGAAAAAGGAAATCCCTTGTTGCAATCAGCAACTTGTGGGCTTCTCCCAGTGTGCGTGTGTTGATGGCATTTGAACGATTTTCTGTGGGCGAGGCTTGTGACACACGGAACACTTGAAAGGCTTCTTCTCCTGTTATGTTTCTTTGATGACTTTTAACGTTGCTCTGCTAACGAGGCTTGTGACAAACAGAACAATCAAAGGGTTTCTCTCCTGTTATGGATTATTTGATGACATTTTACACCCTTCTGGCTACGAAGGACTTGGACACACAGACAAATCAAAGGGTTTCTCTCCTGTATGTATTCTTTGATGACATTTTAACCCTCCTCTGCTACGAAGGCCTTGTTCACACAGAACATTGAGGGCTTGCTCTCGGTATGTATTCGTTGATGGACGTGTTAATGTTTTTCTGTAAGCGAAGGCCTTGTGACAACAAGAACATTGAAGGGCTGCTCTCCGGTATGTTTGTTTGGTGACGTGTTAACGTTGTTCTATAGCGAAGGCCTTGTGACACAACAGAACACTTGAAAGGCTTCTCCTGTTATGTATTCTTTGATGACATGTTAACAATTTTCCTGTAAGTGAAGGCTTGGTGACACCAGAACATTGAAGGGCTTCTCTCTGCATTTATCTGTGTTAGTAATTGTGACTTTTTAAATCTGACAATTGTAAAAGGGTCTTTTGCACAGAACACTTGTGTGGCTTCTTTTGGTATGGTTTTGATGTGTTTCTCAATTGATGAAAATTGAAGGTTTGTTGCAAATGAAGCATTGTAGGCTTCTCTCCGGTATGTATTGTTTGATGTGTTTTCAGTCCTGGATGAAAGGTGAAGGCCTTGTTGCACACGGAGCACTTGTAGGGCTTCTTTCCGGTATGTATGCTTGATGTGTTTTCATCTGATGAAAAGGCAAGGCTTGTTACACACGGAACACTTGTGGTGGCTTTTCTCGGTGGTTATTTCCATATCTACGTTTTTTCTCGTGGTGTGTATTTTTTGATGTAGATATAAATATGATGAACGAGCAAACACCTTAATTACAGGTGGAACTTTGTATGGCTTTTTCTCCAGTGTGTGTCCTTTTGATGTATTGTTAATTCTGATAAATATTCGAGGCCTTGCTGCACACAGAAACTTGTGGGGTTTCTCCAAGTATGTGTTCTTTGATGTTTCTTTAAATGATTTGATTGAGTAAAGCCTTCGGACACAAAGAACACTTAAATGGCTTCTCTTCCGTATGCAGTCTCTGTGGTCCATGTAGGCTTGATAAACTTGCAAACACTTTGTTACATACGGAAACCTTGTAGGGATGCTCTCCTGTGTGTATGCATTCATGAATCTTTAACGCCTCTTTTCGATCGAAGGCCTGTTGCACACAGAACAATTGAAGGGCTTTCTCCGTATGTATTCTTTGATGTATTTTCAATTCTGTGGAGAAGGAAAAACCTTGCTGCAACACAGAGCAGTGTTATGGTTTCTCTCCATTGTGTGTACTTTGTGACGTAACGTTTGTCCTTTTTTGCAAAAGCTTCTATGAAAACACGCTTGTCAGGTTTCTCCCGCACGTGCTTTTTTGATGATCTTCCATGAAGATAAGCGATAAAATGCTTTACTGCACACTGACACTTATGATAGACTTCTCCCTGTGTGACCTATTTGATGTGTTTGTAAAGATGTTAAAGGTGTAAATGCTTCATTACACACAGAACACTTGTGTGGCTGCTTACTCTTTGGTTCTGATTCGGTGTCTTCATACAACTTTTACAATAGTTCGACACACTTGTCAAACTTATCATTGTCCTGACACAACGTCTGTGTCGTATCCTCGATGAATCGAAACATCCGTGAAGAACACTTG
>CM068968.1:62769349-62791739 GCA_035128595.1 Eptatretus atami | reverse complement strand
ATCATTTAACGTCTTTTAATTCGACGAAGGCTTGTGCAAGCACAGAACAATGTGGAACGCGCTTTCTCCGTTATCAGCATATTTGCCTTTGTTGTATTTTCAATTGTTGGATGAGGAAATACCTTGCTGCCGACACAGAGCACGTGTGTCTCCGGTTTCTCTCATTGATTTTATGAGACGAACGTTTGTCTTTTTTGCAAAAGCTTCCTACGAAAACCGCTTGTCGGTTTCTCTCCAACGTGACTTTTTTGATGCATCTTTCCATGAAGATAAGCGTAAATGCTTTACTGCCACTGACACTTATGAGACTTTCCCTGTGTGACTATTTGATGTGTTTTTAAAGATGTTGAGTGTATAAATGCTTCATTACACACAGAACACTTGTGTGCTGCTTATCTTTGGTTCTGATTCGGTGTCTTCATACAACTTTTACAATAGTTCGACAAACTGTCAACTTATCATGTCTCTGACCACGTCGTGTCGTATCTTCGATGATCGAAACATCGTGAGAAACTGTGAACACTTGAAACAAAACAGATTCAATTGTCCTCTCTGTAAAGACAAATCCAAAATATCACATTCATTAAATATAGAGGAAATTATTATTCAATCCGAAAGATTTTTTCCGTAATTAAGATCAAATTGGCCTTCTGTTTAAAACTTCTCAAGGGGAACTTCATATGAACATTAAATTAAAAAAAACTTGCAGAATATTAGACCGTTGAATAGCAAACCAGTCTGAAGACGGGGAGTGGGGTGGAAGGAGGGTTTCATGTGGGGTGGTGCTACTCCTCATGCACCTGTTTGGGATTAGGGGGAACTTTCATATTAGCATTCAAAAATGCAGACTCTTTGCACTTGTAATAAGCACACACACAGGACGTATTACGGAAGGTCCTACTGGCAGTACAGCTTGAACACAACACACTCGACAGCGTGCGTGTTGTGTGTGTGCATGTTCTTCCTTCTTACTAATTCTATATATATTTATATCTACATCGCACACTACGAGCGGGAAGAGAGGGCTCCACTAGGCTGTAACCTCAGGCATTGTTAGCTGTTACGCTGATACTGTAGGCATATGTAAAACATCCGATAACGAGACGCGTTGTCGTTGTACTTTGTGTGTTCTGACGCCAATGCTCTGTGTGTTAGTGGCTGGCTACATCTCTCTCACGATTTTAGAAAGGTGAATAATGCGTTTGGTTCTATAATCATCGTGCATGATTGTTATATTTACAAATGCAGAACGAGCAACTGTATCAGTTGTGGCGATACTACGCTCGTTTCGGAACAGTGCGAACTGTTTTAACAGGGGCATAAAATGATTTGTGTTTATTTCGAATGTAACAACGATTTAATTCGTGCGAATTCTTTAATGAAAGGTAATTTACTTGCTTGAAGGTAACGATGCAAAAACGGGTAATGGACGCGAAAATAGGGGTGTTTTCGGATGTGAGGTTCAAATTGGTCAGGTTGAAACGCTGATATTTCTTTGATCCCGATTTAGCGCGAACCCGTGCTTTTGCGATGACATTTTATGGTTACGTCAATGATCGCGTTATAACGGGGCCAAACTGTAGCCTTGTTTATCATATATCAAGTATTATGTGCTGTTACATAAGTGTGCTCACTGCTGTACTTTTATACGACCTGGGACAGCGCTACGACATCACGAGGCCGATAGGAATTTTTCAGAGCGTTTCCATATAACTTAGGCCCACCCACCGTCTAATAATGCGTCAGTTTCGGTGGACCGGAAGGTCGTAAATGCGGCAATGTGTAATAGATATATATATTTAATTATTGTTGTATATGTATATGTATTATATGTATACTGTATATGTATAGTAATGTATAATATATAATATTATATATTATATCTATATTATATATATATTAATATATATGAGACCGGGCGTAGTGGCGGGCCTGTATCGGCTACCGGAGGAGATAGAGCTCAGCGCTGGGTCCGCGCTCTGAGAGGGTTAAAGGGCACGCCGGCATATGGCGAGCAGATACCTTATCTGTTCGCAAGACGCAGGGTTGCGTAGGGAAGGGCATCCGGGCGTAAAACCCTAGCCCAAATCATTATGCGGATCATAACGGATGATCCGCAGTGGCGACCCTAACGGGAGCAGCGAAGGACGAACAACAACATATATACTCGTATATGAATCTCACTTCAGTTTACAGGTGATTATAAAAGTTAAGTGATAAAAGTAACACCTCAGTTTAAAAAAACGAATCGGGTACGAGAGTCTTTAACTTCAGCTCGCTGAGAACAAACAATAACTATCATCATCGCTAACTATATCGAAATCTTATTTAATATAAATAAAGTTCCCTTACTTGTGAACAAGTGACTGGCTCTTGGTCACTTTTCACTGGCAGGAATGCCTGATTGCAGACAAAAGAAACGAACAACGACCAGCCGTTTCACTGAAACCAGTGCAGCTGACCAGCTTATCTGGGGTATTCCAAGAATGGCAGGTTGCTGGTGCCCAGCTACGCTATTCTTCATAGTGAGGTGTTCGCGTCTATTTATATAATACAAGCTTCTGGCATCACCACTGGGAGGCATCTTTTTTTGGGTGCGAGAAGATGCGCGTGCCCAGTTGCAGAATCGCTTGACAAGCAATTTCAGCTCCTATCAGGTTCACATCACAATTGTATTTGCCACGACTTATTTTTTGAAGATACATTAGAAATATTTTATCTATTTTTAGCGAATTATAATACGCTTAATGTTTTACTTATTTTGGTATGAAAACATGGCTCTATGGTTATTATATGTTTAAATACTTTGAATACTATATCGTATGGTTTTTGTTTAGATATCATGGGAATGTTCAATGATTTTTACCTCATCAATGCACGGATGTTTGGTTATGTCCCATTTTTTATGAATTTTGTTTTTTTAAGTTAAATAAGCTTACTGTTGATATGTTCCATTAGTTTGTTGTGATTAAATCCATCTATGTTATTATTTGATTATGATACATTCTACCCCACCACCAATCCTGCATTTGGTTCAGTCCACTATGTGGCTTACCACACATGCAAAACGATGTGATTATCGTTTTAAAAAATGTTATAAAAATGCTGAATGTTTTGTTACATTGGATATAAATCCATCTGTTGTTAATTGCTTTAATACTAGTTTCAGTTGATTGGGTGATGTGTTTGGATCTGTAGCGCTTTGGAATGGTTCTGTCCACTGTCTTTCCCCTCTCCCATGATCCTAGGCCTGGTTTGGTTGAGTCCATATTTTACATTTGATTTATTTTCCTAAGAAACGATATGTTTTTATATATTTCTATATTTTGGGTTGCATGCACAACCCCCAGAGACAAAGCAACTTCCTCACATTGGAATACCTCACCTATGGCCGAAGGTTGACTACAGATTTTTTACATAATTTTCTTTTGGCGTTTAGAAAGAAGAAGCAGCCGAAGAGAACAAATTGGCGTTTCAGCAATCTCCGCGATGTATGTCTGGTGTCTTTTTAAGTCTTGGTGTGGTCTAGAAAAACGCTTAAGAAAATAAAAGTATGCCAGTGGTTCAATAAACTTGGTACGTCAGGAACTCATGGTGGCAAAACAACCTAATGCGTTCTTCAAGATGCTCTGAAAGCTAAAAAAAAAAAAAAAGCGTATCCCACAACAGAGGCTCTTTGATGCAAGGTTTTCTCAGCTAGTGTCGGTAAGATTTTCCGTGAATAATTATAATATTACTGTGATTTCAAAATTTAAGTGCACAAAATTAAGTTTTATATCTGGACGGACATTCTGAGAGAGCGCTATACAGAGGAAGTGAAGATGCATACGAAGCTGAGGGAGCTGGGAAGTAGACGAGCATTGTCAACTGATTTTTTTTTGTGAGTACCAAACCATTTCTGCTAGTACTCACATTGGAAGAACCTCACCAAAAAATATATATATATATTTATATATAGGGGTAGTGCGATAATTCGCTGCACGCGCGGGTGCGATCAGAGGGAGCAGCCACGTTAGTTCGCAACGCTCGAATGGCGCTGCCTCGCCACCGGAGACGGTATTAGATAGATAGAAACTCTCGAACAACGCCGGGAGCTAGTACGGGGTGGGGGTCTTTCACTCACACACTGATCCGTGCTCAAATTGCCCATGCGCAGGATAGGGTTGCTCGCCGATAATTTCGATCTACTTCTAAGTACTGCGCGAAATGGTTCGAAACTGGGCGATCGTGCCGAGGCACAGGCGACTCCGGATCCGGAACCGCTTAAAGCGGCTCGTTCGTGCGAACGAGCGAGTGTTATCGTCGGCCTGTGACGGTTCGATTAATTCGGAAGTTGCACTCACTTAACGAACCGCCTTAAGTGTAGCAGGATGGAGAGTCAAACAAGGAGGAGCTCAGCAGAAACGGGGAAGCAAGTTTACACACAAAGCAGTTCTAATTGGGAGGCACGGTATTTTCACTCATCACTAAAATGCCATATAAAGCGCAGCACAGCTCTAAAACCGAATACGCGTTACAGGCTTAATTATACGGTTCTGACTTGTCGCGCACAGGCATACCCACAGTCATGTTACACAATCCAAAGAAAGAAGGACTTCCCTTGGTGCGGTACGAGATGGTCTCCTCGCACGACTCGCAATCCGAGCTGCGTCAACCGGTCCTTTGGCCGGTCCTTCCACTGCGGAGTCGACCAGATGTGCCGACTGACAGATATCCTTTGAGAAACGCCGGTTTTTTCTTTTTCTATATGTTATTTTAACGACAAACCGCCCCCCCCCGTAACAACAACCGCCACCAACTAGCGCCACATACGCAAACCGCGCTACAATTACCTAGCAACAACGCGACCACCATCTTCGGCCACTACCCCGCTGACGAACGCCATCCTCCACGGCTCCACATCGACGTTTCCGCGTTGGAAACCCGTTCGAGAACGCCAAGGAGGGAAAAGAAGAAGGACAACGATGGCGCTGTGGGTTTTCCCACCTGTTTTTCCCGCCATTTTTCCCCGCGCGATGGAGGTGTGACAGAAGCGGGGTGGGGGGGGCAAGCTGGGCGCCGATTCGTGAGATGCGCGGGTGTGACGCGGCCAGGGAGGAGGAACGCCCCTCTTCGAGAACTTTTCTCGAAGCGCCTCGAGGGGGTGGAGCAAAGAACGGGGCGGAGTCAAACAGAAGCGGAGTCTCCGGCGATAAAAGTCGGAAGACGGGCGAAAGCATTGGGTGGATGCTCTTGCTTGGTGGGATTGCTTCTTGCTTCGGGTTGCTCTGGCTCGCTGCCCGTCTCTCGGCTCGCTCGCTCCCTGGAGGGGCTGCTGGCCTGTCTTTTGTGGGGGCAGTTCCAAGACCCAGCTGGCGGGAAGGAGCGTCCGCCATTCCCGCTCTCCCGACTTCGGGCATCCACGTTTCACCCCCCACCCGTACTATCCGCGGCTGGGATAGGCGACCTCCTTCGTGGCGTCGAGTGGCAACACGTGCAGGCGCTGAGGCAACGCAGGAGAGGCTCGCGCCTAACACGCAGGGGGACGGAGTCGCGGCCAGGCGGGACCCGTCGACGGACGTAGGAGAGGGACTTCGACGGCCCAAAAAGTAAGTCACTTTTTCTTTTCGGGGTTTTTTTGTATGGAACTTGTGGGGCCGTGTCTTGCAAGTAGAACTCGTTTTAAGTGGTTGGCCGTGTGTCGTCTTAGTCGGATTGTAGCTCTGCGTCATCGTGCTTTTGTCGTTCCTCTTTCGCATTTGCTTTATAGTGCATTCTGACTGTAATGGCTTTGTATATGTATGCTTTGTGTCCGTGTGTCTGTGTGATAAGTGCTTGTGTGGAGACTTTGGTTCCCCGTCTCGTGCGTCCTTTCCTTTGTTGAATCTCCATATTGTTATCACGTAAAAGGGTTCGTAGTGGGCTTGATACGCCCGATAATTATTGGACCGCGTCGAGGCGACGCTAAACCGTCGGTTATCCCGATAGCACGGAACGGACCGCCTTAAGGGCCCGTGTCCGGAGTCGAACTGCGGGCGAGGTGGCGATCGCCACGGCTTACAATTAAAGGTACTTTTAGGTTAGGGTTCGCTTTTGGCGAACACCCTAATCCCTGCGGGTGGCGATTGGCACGATTCGGGGTGAGGTCGAAGGCCACTCGTGGATGGTCGGGCATAGTTTCCGGAGGGTCACGACGAATTGTCCGACGGTGGGGCGAGGCGCCGCATTCGAGTCACCGTCGTTCAAAACGGGCGGGCAACTACGAATTCCGCACACTGGGGTGTCAGGAGGCGGAGACGAACTTCGGTCTCCAAGCAAATTCACGGGAATCGGCTCGCACGGGTGAGAGGAAGCGACCCCGATTCCCTCCAAATTACGAGTGATTTTAAAATTAACCGTCGTTACGAGAATCAAGATGGAGTCTCAAGGCGAGCGGGAGCGGGGTAATAGAAATGGATGTATGAATTGTTAGAAATCCACTGGCTCAAGGATGGAGCCCCGAGCAGGAAATGTTGGTTGTGCAGGAATTCCCCCCCCAAACGAACCCAGACCCGTATGGGTGGTGGCAGCAGCAGAGCCGCGGAGGATGCGGCCCTTTCTCTCCACCCTCCGTCAAAATCCCTCCCAACCCCGGCGATCCGCGCCCGATAAATTGGCGAAGTCGACTACCACGGGTTTAGCTTGTAAGTAGAGGGATGTTGGAAGCAATTGATGGGAGCAATGAACGGCAATGAACGGGAAAAATGGATGGAAAGCGCAACAATGAACAAAACTGAAAACGCAAACTGGTGGAAATACGCCAAATGAACGAAATGAAATACAGCAGATGGAAAAAACACAAAAATGAAACGAAAATTTAAAAGTGCCCAAACAAATGCACAACAATTGAAGGATGAAATGGAAACAAGTGCGCAAGGAATGAAGGAAAGAAATCAAAAAAATGCGGGGTGAGATGCAGCAAATCGGGCCACAGAAGCCTGCAGGCAGGCATCGAAGGCATATCGCGGAGTGCGTAATGGCGACGCAACGTGTGGGAGCGAACGAGGCTGGGAGGGGGTAGACAACGTTGTCAGGCCCGCAGATGGAGGCGGGTGAGGACCAAAGTAATATTCGGGGGACGGTGTTTGGCCGAGAAGTGTGAAGGTGACGGAGAGAGCACAGTGGGGACCGGTGACCGAGAGGGGAAAACTAATATTGGGGTGAGGAAACGTGCCGAGGGAGATAACAAGGGAATAGACGGAAATAAATAGTTGGAACACGGGAAGATAGAGGGTGACTTGGGACAGGGGTTGAGACGAGCACACACACATCACGGGTAGTGAGGACGATGAGGGGAGCTGGCGGACTGGTTAAGAGACCCGGTTGAGCAAGCTAGGATGGCCTCTCCAGGAACAGGGGAGGGAGTATGCCGCCTTGAGGTGAGCACGACCAGCGTGGTTCGGTCGTGCTTTGGCGGTTCGGGGGGATGAGTGAGGGACGGGGTGTAGCCGAGCTTGGGGGTATGGAGGCCGGAACCACCTTGTGGATGGGCGCGGTCCCCGGTGTGATTGTCCGCAGTGTGGTTGTCCGTGGTGTGTTGGTGCAAGGTGTGAGTGTGCGCCCAGTGTGTGGAAGCGACCCCGTGTGTGAGTGGTGTGGTCGCGAGAGTGCCGAGAGGCAGTGCTTCCCAGTGCGCCGTGTGTGAAGGGGCAATCCGCAGGTGGAAGAGAACACAGGCGCGCAGGAAAACGGCACGCCGTGTGCGAACAGCCGTGTCGAGTGCGGCCCGGTGTGGTGAGTGAGACAAACAGCGGGCGAGTGCCCAGCGTGGTGGGTATGGTAATGTTTGTGTGGGGAAATGGCACCAGTGGTGAGCCGGCCGAGTGTGAGGGGACGTGTGTGTGAGAGACGCGGTATGTGAGGGAGCATGAGGTCGCATGTGCGAACATGCAGCCGCGTCTCCCGGTGTTGAGTTTAAATGGAGTGGAGTGTGAGCGATTTAACACGCGGTGTGCGTGGGTGATGGCGACAACGACGGCAGAGGGACAAAAAGCCGAGTCGCGGCCGTAGCTGTAATGGGGACCGCACTGGTTCACCGCAGCGAGCGCGAGGTCCGGCTGTGGTAAGCACGAGGCGGCCACGTGCTCGGGCTTGCCGGGAATGAAGCTGGTCGAAACGCAGCGTGGATTTTCCGATCCGCGGACGGACAAAAGTAGGCAAGGTAGAAACGGATTTGGAACCGGATGGGTTTGTTCGCACGCGAGCTTGTGTTAAGCTCCAACGGGCAGAATACAGTGTTCGGGTGGGAACCCACTCGATGCGAGGTTTTGCTTTTTGTGGTGCCACGGTCGACGGCATGCGTGCACGTGGGGTTGGAATCCGGCAGGAGGGTGAATCCCTGCCGGATGGTTGTCCAAGGGGACGAGGTCACGTGCAGTGCATGTCATGGGGCGGTGCAAAGTGGCGCGAGCTGTGAGTTGCCGAGCTGGTGGCTGCGCAAATTTGAAAATAAACAATAAATTAACAATAGCAAGCTCGCTTTTCCGGGTGAAACAGGATTCCTGGGCAAGGGGTGGAAGACCCTTGCCTGGGCACAAGATGGAACTAGTTAGGGGGGAAGGGTTAGTTAGCTAGAACGGCTTTCAATGGGGCAGGGGTAAGTCTCAATGGAGCCCGTGGAATGGAATTAGGTAGAGGGTTGTTGAGATTTAGGTTGGGCAATGGATTTTCTGGGATTTTTGAGGCACAGAGACAGACCTTTTGGATGTGTAAAGAGGGGAGTAGTAGGGCTGTCACACCCTTTCGTTTAACCGCAGCAATGGCAACGTATATAATGTATGTAAACGTTGGCGACGTGAAATTTTGGATGTTTTTTTTTTTAAAGTTTTTGGGCGATTCATACGTGTTGGTCGTATGCTAACATATTAGTAACGGCACAGAACGTTTCGTTGTGTTTATGATAACTTTACGAACGATGCTTAGCTGTTGTCGGGTTCACAACCTATGCCCAACGATAGTTAACTTACGGCATAGGCGTGCTAAAGTATGCTTGGGCCGAACGTCGTGGCGTGCCTGTTAAGAACTGCGCAACGCGATTTAAATTCAATAAAGCCGCTGACAATTTGAAAGTGTCAACATCCAGTCACACTGACGATTTTGCCAGCATATGCCGGCCTATGAAACATGTGTCTAAACACGCTAGGGGCGCAAGTCAATACGGTATAGGTAGAGTTTGTATCGTAGGAGTAGGCTGGAAACAATGAAGTTTATGCTGTCCATATACGTGTACGTGGTAATACTCGTGAATTTCAAGCATCTGAAAATTTACGACGTACTCGGCGTTATGCTAACACTTCCGCATCTGCGTTGTCATCTGTTCCTGCACGCTCCGCGAATCGTTTACACACGACGGAACCACACGTTAACTTTAAGGTTACTCAAACGTGAAACACGTCAAGATCTGTACTAGTTATTTTAACCATTAAGGTGCTACCCACGCGCTCCTCCACCTAATTTCAACCAATGTAAAGCTTACTTTCTTAAACTCTACATGAGTAAGCGTGCTCTGCACTTTATGCTTTTTAGACGGCAATTTGCATTGGATATGGTAGTAATGATGTCATTGAACTATTGTTTAACTTGCCTTGAACGGCAGTAGATTAGCGTGCTAATGTATACCTTATGGAGTTAACGGTTTCAACCTGGTGTGTGTCGATGCTTTGGTACCGAGGCTAATGATAGGGGGGCGTAGCGAGGCTATCCTAACCTTTGAGATTAGACTATGGCTATGCAACCCTCGTGGTACACGTCATCTCAAGCGCACCATCGTTGATCTTATGTAGGACAGCGAGTATTGATTCGACTCATCTGGCTCCCTGGTACGAGACATCTGCAGTTACCTCGAATGTTAACTTACATCTACCGTGTAAACTGGGTATTGGCAGCGTTTTAAGGGGAAATCTGCTGATTATACATTATGGGTTTTCACAAGACGGTATTAGGGCAGGCAATTGTTCGCAGACTCCGAGGTGTTAAAGATGGCACTGACGCTGGTGTCACAGATCACAAGACTAAGTCGTAAATACTTATTAAAGTAGCGGGAGGTATTGTTGTGATCGCGTGATCAAGTTACGGTAATAGTGGTAGGCTAGTAGTTGTCAGTATATAACCTCTATGTCAGTATGTAGTAGTAGCTCGTAGCTAATGTCTAGTGTCAGTAGTTATTATTTATTAGCTAGCTAGTAGTTATGTCTAGTCAATAGTAGTAGTAGTAGTTGTAGTAGTATGTCCTATGTCAGTAGGTGTGGTAGTAGTTGGTGGGAGTAGTAGTGTGGTGTTAGCTGTAGTAAGACGTCCAATGGTAGTAGGTGGAGTAGGCTGAGTTCGGTCGTAGATGCTTGAGTTGAGGTATGTGTGGGTGATGTGGACTACTAATGGTCCGATGGCACCCCGGATATTATGGAGAGATACTACTTGCACATTGGTCCGACATGTAATCATTTCAGAGAAAACTAATAATAAACATCAAATTTTTCCTCATTGAGGTATGCAGAATTCTCTATTGTTTAATCTATATTAAAAGTCATTAAAACGACTTTGCAAATGCATAATGGTTACTAGTAATTGACACAGAAGCTCGATAACTAATACTTTAAGTTTATACCAACGATTGTTTATCGTGTTTTAGGCGTCCAAACTATGGCCGCACGATATCTAGCGTATGCATAGCGATAATAATTCCCAAGACGTTATCATAGGGTATAAATAAGTCACGGGTACCTAAACATGCACTTTGATGTGTTTCGACGTATAGAGGAACTTTCAAAGATAGCGTCTTGCGAAGTGTGAACACGTTCGTGTAAGGTGCTTACAAAACGTTAATCATAGTTAGAAATAAGTTTTCGCGGTACGCGAATGTTAGCCTCTACGTGTTTCGATTTATGGAGTAAATACAATTAACGTGTGTCAACTGATGCAAAAACGTGCCTACAACTTATAGACGGTAGCGGAAACGTGTGAGCCACAACGCCGAGTACGTCGTAAATTTCAAGCATGCACAACTCTTTTTTGGAACACCAAAATCACGTCTTTCACCAGCGTAATACTACATATTGGTAACTTTTGGGGTCTTCTCCTTCATACCTTCTTTTTCACTTCTCCTTGCTCCTTTTTTGTATCTTTGGTTCCCCTAACCCTACCCTTACAGTCTGATCCTTCGCACAATTCCACGTCCTGTCACTTCTGCATGTTGTTTACCTCCGACCTTTTTCACTGCCCACCTGTCCATGACGTGTGCATGTTTCTAACCATGCCTCACCATTATAAAAAATATGTGTTCCGATGGCAACTTAACAAACAACAAAACAATTTCAACACAACATCAGACGTCAACTTCATGTATTTAGGCCACATCCGGTGCTTGTGTGTGAAACAAAATCTAGATGAATAGTTTGAACCACTTACCTTTGATGGGAGCATCACCCAAGTCAGGATCCACATTCAGCTTCCGATCAACCATCTGTAAACACAAACAATCCATACCATTTACCTTTCTAATTTATTGGGATATACATGTTGGTAACGAGTGATTCCGAACAACCTCGTAGTGTGCACGTCCTACCCTGAGTCTGAAGATAACTTTCTCGATAAAATGATATTGTTACCAGGTTTCAGAGCGAGCACGCAGGAGTAGCACGAGGGGTTGCCAGACGCAACTTGACTTTAAACCTGAAAGTCACAAGGCCACAGGGTAACTGCGTGGAGTAGGGTGGAATACTGATTTCTGGCCTCCTTTCCCCCGCAGTACAATGCACCAATGCGGGGATTTTCACGCCGATCCTCACCCATTCTTTTTCTCCCTAACAACCTTCACACCCCTCTCTTCTACTCCACGGATCATACTTTGCTCTTGTCTCCCCTCTTTAACTAAGGGGCATTCTATCAAATAACCAATGCGACAGAGATAAAGATTGGTTCAAGTAGCAACGTAGTAATGTGGTTTGTTTCAAGGTGATTCTGAGAGAATCTGAAACACTGTAGCCTAGGGAACACTCTTTTTCAAATAACCAATGTAATATTGTTTAAGCTCATCATTGAACTATAAACTTTGTTCATTCTCATATTCTTCAATGTTTAATTTCTTTTGCACATAATCCCATCTAAAATATTTAAAAACAAACTTGATCTATATTTTTCAAGATACCTTTTGTGCCATTAATGAAAGATATACTTCTCTTAATGATGCTCATCTGACACTCACTGAGGTTGTAATATTCTTTTTTTGGTAAGACAACACGGACTAAAACAAGTTTTTTTTTTAATGGTTTTCAGTTTGTGCTGTTTTTAAATGAGGAGTGTTTTTTCTTCGAACGGTCGTGCTGGTAAAATGAGGAAGTGTTTTATTTTTTGCGACACGGTCGTGCTGGATGAAAATTGAGTCCGAAGTGGTTTTTTTGTTCGACACGCCTCTGTCGTGGCTGGTAAATACTCGCAGAGTTGTTTTTCTTTCAGACATCGTCGTGCTGTGATTTAAAAACAGGAACTATTGTGTGATCGAACACCTCGTGTTTCATATCTTACTACGCAATTCAGAAACGGACAGGCTTTAAACCTAAGTTTAATTTAAGCTTAAAGTTCAAGTTCTAATCTAAGCAAGTTAATAAATCAAGTTCTAAAACAACGCATTTTAAGAATGATTCAGATTAATTTCATAGCATAATCATAAAGAGAATATAATCGCCAATTATTTTCCAAGCTGTCTCAGAAAGAAGCGTCATTTCCTGTGGCCAAGACTGATGTTCTGGAAATTTCCTGCATCGCTTGCCTTATAGTGATTCGCCAGACAAAGTTTCTCTGCCAGACAGGATTTCTTTTTACCAACTGAGGCATCACGATCGTTTCTCCAGAACAAAACAGCTCACACAAAGCTGGTAAGTTTGTAGATGTTTTCTCTTTGAGACGATGAGCTCAGTAGGATTATATATGAATCGTGTATATCTGATATATATTTTTCTTTTTCCTGCAGGTCCAGGCAGGGAAGAAGGAGTTTATACTATCACGACCACGAGACGTGCATGGAATTATTCAATACTAGTAGAGGTCGATTCATACTGAGAAGAGAATTGAAAAAGACTTATGACTCACACGACGTCTTATAAGCCTCTATCTTTACAGATCTTGTAACAATGGTAAAAAAAAAACTGAGCTCCATGGACTGCTCTCTTCCGATGAAGATGAACAGTTCACTACAAGTTGGTAGCGTTTTTGGTATGGGTTAGTTCTCTTTGAACGATGAAGCAGAATGATTATAAAGTTAATATCGTGCATAAGCTAAAATATTTTTTGTTTTGTGTGGCAGGTGCCTGGAGACTGTGGAAGTTTAACAGTTTGACGATGAGGTGGACGAGATAAACATGCCCTTATTGATGATGTCAGTGGGATTTTAGAAGAAGAATTGAAAAACATTTGTAATGACTGGTCCGAAGTCTTAACAAGGCCATAAGATCTCGAGTGAATTAAACCAACGGTGAGACGTGTGGTGTGTGGTGTTGTGTGTGATTGCGTGTGTGTGTGTGTGTGTGTGTTATGTGGTTGTGTGGTGTGTGCCGCACGCGTGTGTGTGGTGTGTGATGTGTGGTGCTGGCGTGTGTGTGATGCGCTGCGTGCTGGTGTGCGTGTGTTTTGTGTGCGTGCGTGTGTGTGTGTGTGCGTGTTGTGTGTTTGTATTGTTGTGTGTATGTGCGTGTGTGTGTGTGTGTGTGTGTGTGTGTGCGCCGCACGCGTGGTGTGTGTGCGTGCGTGTGTGTGTGTGTGTGGCGTGTATGGTGTGTTTGTGTGTGGTGTGGGTGTCTGTGTTGTGTGTGTGCGTGCGTGTGCGTGTGTGTGTGTGTGTGTGCGCGATGCGTGGTGTGGTGGCGTGCGTGTGTTGTGCTGGTTTGTGTGTGCGTGCGTGGTGTGTGTGTGTGGTGCGTGTATGTGGTTCTGTATGTGTGTGTGATGTGTGTGTATTATGTGGTATGTATTGTGTGTGCGTGCGTGCTGCGTGTGTGTGTGCGTGTGCGTGTGTGCGTGTCTCTGTCCCTGTCTGTTTGTCTCTCTGTTACTCTCCTGTCTGTCTTGTAATCTCTCTCTCTCTCCTCTGTTTTGTCTCTCTGTCTGTCTTTCTACCTACCGTCTCTCTATCTTGTCGTTCCATCTATCCTTTGACTTCAGTTATTTTAATTTTTTTTCAGCTCGATCACGACAACATAAGCTGTTAGAACAATCTGATACAACACATGATTTTCTGTTGAGTAAATGTTCTGAATTATTGTATTTTATGTTATTAAATGTTTATTTATTCTTTTATAATTATCACTCTTTCTATGGAATGTCGGCCTAAGGTTGGTTGCATCATTCGTTTGGACGAGGTTTATGCACAGTACAGTATCCGGAATTCATTTTATTGCCTCGGAAGGGATGACAGGCTGAGTCGGCCTGCCTGGTGTGTTAATTTCAGTGTCCAACGAGGCTTGAACTACAAGAACCAACACAGCTTCATTACATTATTATCCATGTAATTATCTTTATAAAAACCTAATATATCCACTTTTTTTGTTTCAAAACAGAATATGGTGTTGAGGTTTCGAATCACAAGACATCTGAAGAAGATTTGCTGGGAAGATTATACATTCTCGCAAATGAATAATTTATATTTTCAATATTGATGAATTATTATTTGTTTTGTTTACAATTAGCATTGATTGAATTCCATAAAAAAAGAAATTCAAAGACATGAAGGGGGGTAAGGGTGCGCTCGCCCAATGACCATCACCTCCCTCATCCCACCGCCCTCCCCTCCCGTGTGGTGTGGGAAGGGTGGGGGTGGGATGAGGGAGGTGGTGGGTCAACAAGGTGGGGGCGCACAGGGGGGGGGGATGAAGAGGGGGGGGAGGGATGAGGGGGGGGTAATGAGGGGGAGGGGCTTGATGTGGGCGGGGCTTGGTGTTGGTGGGGCGTGTGTGGGCGGGCGTATGTGTGGGCGGGGCATTGTGTGGGCGGGCTTTGGTGGATGAAGGTTTGTGGTGGAGAGATGGGTGGAGTGGTGGATGGGTGGAGCTTGTGTGGATGAGTGAGAATTTTTTAATTAAAAAGAGCACATGTGTTGTGTGTGGGGAACTAATGTAACTTATACATAATCTTATGTGATATCGATGAAGGTGTGGCGTGGAGCTTGTGATAGGCGTTTTGTGTGTATGGGTTATGATGCGGGTATTTGTGGTAAATATGTCGGAGCTTGTGTGGGGTGGGGTTTAGTTGTGTGGCAACCATGTGCTGGTGGACGTGTTTGTGTGGGGGTTGGGGTTTGTGTTGGAGCCTTGTGGTGGGGTAGGGGTTTATGTGGGGTGGAGCGTATGGGGATTTGGTGGGTGGGATGTGTCAAACCAAATAAAATTTCAATTTTATTCTTTGTCTTTTGCGTATTCTGTGAATAAGAATGAACCTAGAAATCTCTTTCCTTCAATCAATATATCTTATACAGATTACCAAGGAACCCGTAATCTATTTACAAGGACAAACAATCTATTAAAAGTTGTTAGTTCAGTCGATTTACGAAAACCTTTTCAAATGAGATTTCACCTGTTATATTCTTACGATAAATCACCAAACTGGTTGAACTTTAGATTTGCTAGACGCATTAATCTTCATATATGTTACATATTTTAATTTTAAATGTTTCTGATGTTTCATATTTGTGACGTATGAATCGTGTTTAATTATAACTTATCCACACATATCCTGAAGTAAAGATAAACATTGTGTGAAACCCGAGTTGTGTGAATTTTTTTATAAGCAGTCTCTCTTTTTAAGGTCGATTAAAAACGTATCAACACAACCGCCTTCCTTATTAAAAGGTACCTGTAATATGTAAAATGAACACTGTTATTTTTAGAAAATTCATAGACTGTCTTGTCTATAAACACTCTCTACCCCTCTCAGTCAAATTTATTTAGTTTTCTCTTATTTTATTATACTGTTGAAAGGCAACATAAGATATTACCTGTTTTGCTTTTTTTAAAAGGGGGGGCACCCATCCGTATTCTACTCCTCAAATCAATAAGGTTAAGGCATACTTGTACCCTTCATCCATCTAATTGAGTAATCAAATAAGCAGACCAGATTATAATCAATTCCTTGGAATAATTTCCTTCTCTGAAACTTTTGTGGGATAATTGGGGTTTAATGTAATTCATCGGCTAATTGCTCTTCAGGATCTTATGACATCATCTAGACGCCTGATTAGGCGTGTGTTTGGGGAATGTGGTCGCAAGTCCAGTAGTGTCAATAGGTGGTGTCACTGGGATCACTTCTTCCCAGATTAACTATAATATTTTGTTCCCTCTCAAAGGTTGGGGATTTTTATCAGCAGAAACAATTATAAACATTTCTCTCAGTGCGGCTTCATGCTTTGTCTTCTAAAGTTGTGGTTTCCCATACAATCAATATGTGGGCTCAATGCACACCTTCATTCAACTCCTGATTGGAATACGGGTTACCCATGGTTTAGGATTCGTCTGCCTCAATTAATCTTTTATCAAGTTTGTGCCTAGGAGACCAGACCAGAAAGAATACCCACATGGTAGATCGGTAATTCCCCCGGTATTCCAGTCGGTTGTAAAGTTTCTTCCTGATAAAAGACATTTTAGTATCTGCTCCCTCCGAGTTTGTGGTTTGGGGAGGAATAAATTGGGATTTTTTTGGAACCACACACCGAAATATACCCTTTGTATGTATAACAAACAGCTGAGGAGTATATTTTTACTTTTTAATTATGAAACATCATTTTAGTAGTTGTAGTAAATTTCTTTGGTTGACATTTGGAGACAATAAACCATTTTTTGATGAGGAAAAATTTCACTACAAAAGTGCAAAAAACCTATTTGTAGTTTCCAACATAGCAGCATTTGATCTTAATTATTAAATAAGAGAATCCAGTATAGAAAAAGAGCTCCGTCATCTACACTGCATTATTTAAGCAAAAGAAAAGAAATGAAAAGCATAATGAAATTAACAAATCAATATCCACCTCTCCACTGAGGAAAAAAACGATGGTACAGGGCCGGAAGCAGAGGAAGAGCGCGCGAAGAAAGGCGGGTGTAGCGGATCATGGTGAAGGTGGTAGTATCGAATAGCTAGAGAATGACGACAGTGTAGCGTGAGAGATGCTAGGAGAAGTAAGGAGTGAGGGAGGTTGTCTCGTTCGGTTGCGAAGATAGGTGAATGTTGCATAGATTAGAGCGTTGGTCAGGTATTCGTGCTTTGTTTGCCGTGGTGGTGTTAGTCCGTCCGTCGTTAGTGGGTTGAGTGAGATGCTTGGGTTGAGAGATATGTGAATTGGTTGGCGGCAGTGAGTTATTGATTGAGTTTTTCTTGTTGTCGGCTTGTGAGATGATCTAAAGCAGACGAATGGATGGTGTGTTTCGTCTGTGCGGTAGATCTTTTTGTTAATCTCACGTGGTTTGGCCCATCGATGTAGTGTGATAGTTGTTTGCAGGTTTCTTGCTTGTCGCGCTCGGCCTCTGCCTCGGCGCTCCCGTTCTGTTTGGATCTCTTCGTCCCTGGTCGTCGTCTGTCTTAGCGTTGCGGTCTGGACGTATTGTCGTTCGGCTCGGGTTGTCCGTACCCTTCATCGGTATTCGTCTGTTCTGGCGGGTTCTATTGATGCTTTCACCTAGTCGTCGTTGCCTTGTTCTCGTTGTTGCTTTCTTCATTTCCCGGTTCAGTGTGCCTCGTTTCGGTTGCTCGACTGTTTGTTTACTCTTGCTTTTCTCTGCGTCTGTGGCAATGCGTGTCCTGGCCTCGGGTGCGTGGACGTATGCGTGGGCTTGAGAATCAAGGGTGGCACGTCGTGGGGCGGCGGGGGATAGGGGATGGAGGTAGATATGAGACAGTATATTCTGGCAGTGGATTTTGTTCACGGGTGTATGTCTATAGTATTCAGGGAGAGGACAGATGAGGGAGACTGTTGTTTGAGTGAGGGAGATGTTAAGGGGATAGGTGAGGAGGAAGGCCAAGGAACGCAATAATATTTTTTGTGGTAGGAGATGTTCTCACAAGAAGAGCTGCTTAGCTTTTGGGTCAGTTGAAGGCGTGTTAGGAGTTGAGATGTTTTTCATGTGGATTTAGACAATTGTTGAGTGTGGAGATGGGTGCAGAGAGTGTTGCGGTTTCATCGAAAGGAGTCAGCGTGAAATGCCGTAATGTTGTGTGTATGAGAAATGAGAGGAGTGATTGTGTGAGTTGAGCTCTGGTGAGGGGAAGCGGATAGGTTTTAGGGGTAGGAATAGGTGCCGGGGAAGTGGGCCTGTTGTCTGTGGGAAAGGGTACTGCTGAAGGCCGAGGGGTAAAGGGGGAGGATGGGGAGTGTGTGGGTTCGTGGGTGTAGCGTTGGAAGTGTAGGCGTTGCGTGTTGCGTGTATTTGTGGGTTTAGTTTAGAAAGTAGTATGTTAGAATTACGTATTATGAGACGGGATGAAATAGCACTCCCATCTTCCTCGAATAAGTTAAGTATTGGTTGTGATTTCCCCTACTTATTACACTATAATGTGTTTTTTCTGGTTTCAATGAATATATAACTAGAGGCATAAACCATTACTTATATTTAGACTTAATTAAAATTCTTATATATTTGTTGTTTTACCCCTCTACTATCGCTTTAATCCATGGCACCAGCGCATACCAAATCGAAAGGTACTTATCCTCGCCCATTGAAAGATGCACCGGGTCAAGAGTGGATATAAATGATTCACTATCCTCTTCCTATCGAAGACTATCGATTAATTGTGTTTTATCCATGGGTCTTGTTTTGCCCGAGGCTAAAGTTGTGTTCTTTACACATCACGCCCGCTTAATGCTCCGGTGATACAGCATTCCTCATTGTATCATCTCGACTGCGCATGGGCTTGTATCTGGGTGATTTCTATAATCCCTTATTGTTCTTAATTTTTATCTGATTTTCAATAAAAATTGTTAGCGGTCCCGGCCTTCACCATTGTGGGGCAACGATAATTACACATCTTTATTCGTCGTCATTTTAACTGTGGCCGGATGACGACTTTCAGTTCGGAACTGCTTGAAGCATATCGCTGTGTATAAAATTGACCCGTGGTACGCATTACATGGTGATCGGTCACAGCTTCTGTTCTATATGTACACTCGGCCAGGACGGGATCGTTTTATTCATCTTAAGTGATATTAATGTATGTGATACAGGGTGCGCTTCTAATACTCCCACCAAGTCATTCAGGCACAGGAGACCGGGTGCGCACACAAAAGAACCTTCGCATCGAGGGGCCCACGGCTCAAGATCCGGTGATTTGCTGTGCGAATAGTTTTATTTGGGCTTACCATTCTAAAATTGCTCACCTAGGCGAGTTGGATTTTACACTCGTATTTCCGGCCAAAATTACCGTTTCTACTTTGCTTTCGGAATATCTATTGGTTTAATTCCAGGTTTCACGGTCGTGTCAGGAATTTCGGCTGGCAATTGATCCGTGGCTGTCTGTGGTTTCGTGAGATCTCTGGGATCAAATACAATACCTGCACAAGCACGGAAGCTTCTTGGTTATTGGGATACACGCTCAAGTGCGTAGCCAACAGCAACGAGTCCTCGCTTGCTTAGCCACGCTGAGTTGAACCCAGTAGGTCCGGTTCATTCTAATATTTATGAAAATTGACTAACGGCACAATAATATGCTTTCAATCTTCGAAGACTTTTGATCTCTCTTTCCTGTTCCTGCCTTGTTTGTTCGGCTATAGATATACTTAATCCAAACTACACGAACCTGCGTGTTACAAGATTCAACTATACTGCTCCACACTCAACAACTTTTAGAAACACACACTTTGGGAAGACTGCTGGCTCTTGGGACATGTTGTAAATGTTTGATCAGAACACTCGCCCGAATCGTATCTCTGCCTTAATGCAATTATATCGTCTATTTACCTTCAACTCAGGTCAGTACAGGGTTGACTCAACAACTATCTAAAACTCGATACATCACTTGATGTCTTGATACCTAATTAATACAACTGCAATAGCCCCCAATTTTGAGCCACACGCAATATCCCCATAATTAATAACTCCACACCTTCAACTAGGGGTTGCATAAACTTCGTACATATTCTTTAGTCAGGCTGGTTGCGACTACATTCTTCGCTCTAACACACCTGTTGCGCCTCTTACTCTGTCACATACAAGACTTAGTCTACGCTTATGAACATTCTTTAAAGTCTTGCCGTTTCTCTTTCACCATAGAGCTGCTTGCATCGACAAGTGTGCGTAATGGTTGTTTCTCTCATTTGGGTTGGCCTGCTATTTTTTTTGTACCACAAACATCGGGTCGCGTTCACACAATGGGGACTGCCATGGCTTTCCTCCCGATTGCACTTATTATTAGGCACGACAGCATAGGTCAGAAGCTCATGCTCACCCACGCCCTTCACTGTGGAGGTCGTCTTACCTCCCTCATTCACCACGGTGCTAACTGACTCTCGCCGCTAAGAAGTAAATGAGTAACTCTCAACTATCCAACCATCTGGCGGAAAAGCCTTCTAATCAGGGGAGCAATAAGAGTTCATCACTCTGGGTGGGGCAGCAGAAAGACTGCTACAATTAGCACGGGGTTCCGAGTGGGGCCTTCGCAATTGACTCCCTGAAGCGCTGTTGCTTGTATCAGCTCGTCTGGCCGACTGTGCTTCCTTGTTCTCATGGCCGAAGCTCTGCCAATAGTGTACAAGTACAGTACTTTGTTGGAGATTCGTGTGGTTTAGTTGATGCGGCTCACCTATCCTTTCCACTTGGAAGTATCTTCACAGCATGTATGAATGACAACCCGTACAATGTCAAAACTCAGCACTTAAAACCAGCAAATAAAGGATATGAATTAGAGGGAAATCCTCCAAAGCTCGTACTCCTCTTATTGATATTGTTTTCAAAACATAATAGGTTATATACAAGTGTCATGTTTAATTGTTATGGATGAAGCCGAGATATCATTCAAAGAATTTTTGTAAGCTAACTTGATTCCTATGATGAGTATGCAAACCTCAATATTTCTAGCTTTCCTATTTCTCTGAATTGTTGTGCTTAGACGGTTAAGTCATACAGGGCCGTTGTTTTTTATGTAATTTTTTTTGAAACCAAGCATGATAGCTTTTTATGAAAGATTGATTCTGATTAACTGGATGTACTCCAGTTGGTACTTTGCATTTTTTTTTTTTCGATTATTTAAAAAAAATTACGTGAGGCTATCATAACACTTTTAGTTTAATTAATCGTGTGCATTTCTAGCTTCTTGCTGTTTTCTGTCCAAAGGCACAATATTGGAGTCACTTCTTTCACTCTCCTCATCTTTCAAATGTTAGGGGGGAAGTTCCACATCGATTAGACTTTATAGTTTCTTTGAGGCTCAGGTGCAAAGCATAGTTGTATCGACTTTTAAAGTGCTGTCGATAGTCCAAAATAGGCTTCTTTTATTTCCACTACTTTCAACACCCCTTTTGGTCAAGACTTGTATAGCTTGCGGCAAAATCATTTTTTTTCCCAATTAATTTCAATCTATCTCGGTGATAAAATGTTCATCTAGGAAACACTGGCGAATTGTTCACGCTTAGGCATTATCACTCATGGCATTATTCTTATAGTCGCAGTATCACTATCCTGGCTTTTTAAAAAATGATCCGCACCGATAGATCGGTGGCTTATTTCTCGTTCGCAGACACCCAAATATCCACGTGTAAGTGGTTTGGTTGAGTTTAACGGGTGTTGACATCTTCGTGGTTGAGGTATGAAGGTAAACACGGGTGGCATTTCTGTTTGAGTTTATGAGTTCTTCATATTTCAACGATCTCTCTGTTTAGGAGATTAGGAGTATATTCAGATATACGAACTCATGTTATCAATTACAAATTTATTCTGATCACCAAAGCACTAAGCACACCAATAAAGTATCTATTTTCATATTTCATTCCTTTGTAGCTTGAAAATCCTAATTTTAAGAAGCCCACAACTGTGAACACTTGAAACAAGAAACCGACTTCAATTGCTCCTCTGTAAAGACAAATCCAAAATATCACATTCATAAATCATGATTAGTGTGAAATTATTATTCAATCCGAAAGATTTTTCCCGTAATTAGATCAAATATTGGCCTTCTGTTAAAACTTCCTCAAGGGGGAAACTTCATATTAAGCATTCAATAATAAAAAAAATTGCAGAATATTAGACCGTGTGAAATAAGCAAACCAGTTACTGAAGACCGGGGAGTGGGGTGGAAGGAGGGTTCATGTGGGGTGGTGCCTACCCTCATGCACCTGTTTGGGATTAAGGGGGAAAGCTTCATATTAAGCATTCAAAAATGCAGACTCTTAGACCTTGTAAAATAAGCAACA
>CM068968.1:62748172-62769339 GCA_035128595.1 Eptatretus atami | reverse complement strand
ATCACTGTGAACGATGTTCCTTACAGACAGAGTCCATAACTGTGCTCAGAGCCTTGAAACAACACACACACAGCGTGCGTGCGTGTGTGTGTGTGCATGTGTCTCTCTCTTCTACATATATATATATAGTCATGCACCACCTAACGCCGGGGAGAGGAGCCTACTACACACCTAGGCTGTTACTGTTCTGAATACTGGGGCTTCTTAAAATTAGGATTTTCAAGCTACAAAGGAATGAAATATGAAAATAGATACTTTATTGGTGTGCTTAGTGCTTTGGTGATCAGAATAAATTTGTAATTGATAACATGAGTTCGTATATCTGAATATACTCCTAATCTCCTAAACAGAGAGATCGTTGAAATATGAAGAACTCATAAACTCAAACAGAAATGCCACCCGTGTTTACCTTCATACCTCAACCACGAAGATGTCAACACCCGTTAAACTCAACCAAACCACTTACACGTGGATATTTGGGTGTCTGCGAACGAGAAATAAGCCACCGATCTATCGGTGCGGATCATTTTTTAAAAAGCCAGGATAGTGATACTGCGACTATAAGAATAATGCCATGAGTGATAATGCCTAAGCGTGAACAATTCGCCAGTGTTTCCTAGATGAACATTTTATCACCGAGATAGATTGAAATTAATTGGGAAAAAAAATGATTTTGCCGCAAGCTATACAAGTCTTGACCAAAAGGGGTGTTGAAAGTAGTGGAAATAAAAGAAGCCTATTTTGGACTATCGACAGCACTTTAAAAGTCGATACAACTATGCTTTGCACCTGAGCCTCAAAGAAACTATAAAGTCTAATCGATGTGGAACTTCCCCCCTAACATTTGAAAGATGAGGAGAGTGAAAGAAGTGACTCCAATATTGTGCCTTTGGACAGAAAACAGCAAGAAGCTAGAAATGCACACGATTAATTAAACTAAAAGTGTTATGATAGCCTCACGTAATTTTTTTTAAATAATCGAAAAAAAAAAAATGCAAAGTACCAACTGGAGTACATCCAGTTAATCAGAATCAATCTTTCATAAAAAGCTATCATGCTTGGTTTCAAAAAAAATTACATAAAAAACAACGGCCCTGTATGACTTAACCGTCTAAGCACAACAATTCAGAGAAATAGGAAAGCTAGAAATATTGAGGTTTGCATACTCATCATAGGAATCAAGTTAGCTTACAAAAATTCTTTGAATGATATCTCGGCTTCATCCATAACAATTAAACATGACACTTGTATATAACCTATTATGTTTTGAAAACAATATCAATAAGAGGAGTACGAGCTTTGGAGGATTTCCCTCTAATTCATATCCTTTATTTGCTGGTTTTAAGTGCTGAGTTTTGACATTGTACGGGTTGTCATTCATACATGCTGTGAAGATACTTCCAAGTGGAAAGGATAGGTGAGCCGCATCAACTAAACCACACGAATCTCCAACAAAGTACTGTACTTGTACACTATTGGCAGAGCTTCGGCCATGAGAACAAGGAAGCACAGTCGGCCAGACGAGCTGATACAAGCAACAGCGCTTCAGGGAGTCAATTGCGAAGGCCCCACTCGGAACCCCGTGCTAATTGTAGCAGTCTTTCTGCTGCCCCACCCAGAGTGATGAACTCTTATTGCTCCCCTGATTAGAAGGCTTTTCCGCCAGATGGTTGGATAGTTGAGAGTTACTCATTTACTTCTTAGCGGCGAGAGTCAGTTAGCACCGTGGTGAATGAGGGAGGTAAGACGACCTCCACAGTGAAGGGCGTGGGTGAGCATGAGCTTCTGACCTATGCTGTCGTGCCTAATAATAAGTGCAATCGGGAGGAAAGCCATGGCAGTCCCCATTGTGTGAACGCGACCCGATGTTTGTGGTACAAAAAAAATAGCAGGCCAACCCAAATGAGAGAAACAACCATTACGCACACTTGTCGATGCAAGCAGCTCTATGGTGAAAGAGAAACGGCAAGACTTTAAAGAATGTTCATAAGCGTAGACTAAGTCTTGTATGTGACAGAGTAAGAGGCGCAACAGGTGTGTTAGAGCGAAGAATGTAGTCGCAACCAGCCTGACTAAAGAATATGTACGAAGTTTATGCAACCCCTAGTTGAAGGTGTGGAGTTATTAATTATGGGGATATTGCGTGTGGCTCAAAATTGGGGGCTATTGCAGTTGTATTAATTAGGTATCAAGACATCAAGTGATGTATCGAGTTTTAGATAGTTGTTGAGTCAACCCTGTACTGACCTGAGTTGAAGGTAAATAGACGATATAATTGCATTAAGGCAGAGATACGATTCGGGCGAGTGTTCTGATCAAACATTTACAACATGTCCCAAGAGCCAGCAGTCTTCCCAAAGTGTGTGTTTCTAAAAGTTGTTGAGTGTGGAGCAGTATAGTTGAATCTTGTAACACGCAGGTTCGTGTAGTTTGGATTAAGTATATCTATAGCCGAACAAACAAGGCAGGAACAGGAAAGAGAGATCAAAAGTCTTCGAAGATTGAAAGCATATTATTGTGCCGTTAGTCAATTTTCATAAATATTAGAATGAACCGGACCTACTGGGTTCAACTCAGCGTGGCTAAGCAAGCGAGGACTCGTTGCTGTTGGCTACGCACTTGAGCGTGTATCCCAATAACCAAGAAGCTTCCGTGCTTGTGCAGGTATTGTATTTGATCCCAGAGATCTCACGAAACCACAGACAGCCACGGATCAATTGCCAGCCGAAATTCCTGACACGACCGTGAAACCTGGAATTAAACCAATAGATATTCCGAAAGCAAAGTAGAAACGGTAATTTTGGCCGGAAATACGAGTGTAAAATCCAACTCGCCTAGGTGAGCAATTTTAGAATGGTAAGCCCAAATAAAACTATTCGCACAGCAAATCACCGGATCTTGAGCCGTGGGCCCCTCGATGCGAAGGTTCTTTTGTGTGCGCACCCGGTCTCCTGTGCCTGAATGACTTGGTGGGAGTATTAGAAGCGCACCCTGTATCACATACATTAATATCACTTAAGATGAATAAAACGATCCCGTCCTGGCCGAGTGTACATATAGAACAGAAGCTGTGACCGATCACCATGTAATGCGTACCACGGGTCAATTTTATACACAGCGATATGCTTCAAGCAGTTCCGAACTGAAAGTCGTCATCCGGCCACAGTTAAAATGACGACGAATAAAGATGTGTAATTATCGTTGCCCCACAATGGTGAAGGCCGGGACCGCTAACAATTTTTATTGAAAATCAGATAAAAATTAAGAACAATAAGGGATTATAGAAATCACCCAGATACAAGCCCATGCGCAGTCGAGATGATACAATGAGGAATGCTGTATCACCGGAGCATTAAGCGGGCGTGATGTGTAAAGAACACAACTTTAGCCTCGGGCAAAACAAGACCCATGGATAAAACACAATTAATCGATAGTCTTCGATAGGAAGAGGATAGTGAATCATTTATATCCACTCTTGACCCGGTGCATCTTTCAATGGGCGAGGATAAGTACCTTTCGATTTGGTATGCGCTGGTGCCATGGATTAAAGCGATAGTAGAGGGGTAAAACAACAAATATATAAGAATTTTAATTAAGTCTAAATATAAGTAATGGTTTATGCCTCTAGTTATATATTCATTGAAACCAGAAAAAACACATTATAGTGTAATAAGTAGGGGAAATCACAACCAATACTTAACTTATTCGAGGAAGATGGGAGTGCTATTTCATCCCGTCTCATAATACGTAATTCTAACATACTACTTTCTAAACTAAACCCACAAATACACGCAACACGCAACGCCTACACTTCCAACGCTACACCCACGAACCCACACACTCCCCATCCTCCCCCTTTACCCCTCGGCCTTCAGCAGTACCCTTTCCCACAGACAACAGGCCCACTTCCCCGGCACCTATTCCTACCCCTAAAACCTATCCGCTTCCCCTCACCAGAGCTCAACTCACACAATCACTCCTCTCATTTCTCATACACACAACATTACGGCATTTCACGCTGACTCCTTTCGATGAAACCGCAACACTCTCTGCACCCATCTCCACACTCAACAATTGTCTAAATCCACATGAAAAACATCTCAACTCCTAACACGCCTTCAACTGACCCAAAAGCTAAGCAGCTCTTCTTGTGAGAACATCTCCTACCACAAAAAATATTATTGCGTTCCTTGGCCTTCCTCCTCACCTATCCCCTTAACATCTCCCTCACTCAAACAACAGTCTCCCTCATCTGTCCTCTCCCTGAATACTATAGACATACACCCGTGAACAAAATCCACTGCCAGAATATACTGTCTCATATCTACCTCCATCCCCTATCCCCCGCCGCCCCACGACGTGCCACCCTTGATTCTCAAGCCCACGCATACGTCCACGCACCCGAGGCCAGGACACGCATTGCCACAGACGCAGAGAAAAGCAAGAGTAAACAAACAGTCGAGCAACCGAAACGAGGCACACTGAACCGGGAAATGAAGAAAGCAACAACGAGAACAAGGCAACGACGACTAGGTGAAAGCATCAATAGAACCCGCCAGAACAGACGAATACCGATGAAGGGTACGGACAACCCGAGCCGAACGACAATACGTCCAGACCGCAACGCTAAGACAGACGACGACCAGGGACGAAGAGATCCAAACAGAACGGGAGCGCCGAGGCAGAGGCCGAGCGCGACAAGCAAGAAACCTGCAAACAACTATCACACTACATCGATGGGCCAAACCACGTGAGATTAACAAAAAGATCTACCGCACAGACGAAACACACCATCCATTCGTCTGCTTTAGATCATCTCACAAGCCGACAACAAGAAAAACTCAATCAATAACTCACTGCCGCCAACCAATTCACATATCTCTCAACCCAAGCATCTCACTCAACCCACTAACGACGGACGGACTAACACCACCACGGCAAACAAAGCACGAATACCTGACCAACGCTCTAATCTATGCAACATTCACCTATCTTCGCAACCGAACGAGACAACCTCCCTCACTCCTTACTTCTCCTAGCATCTCTCACGCTACACTGTCGTCATTCTCTAGCTATTCGATACTACCACCTTCACCATGATCCGCTACACCCGCCTTTCTTCGCGCGCTCTTCCTCTGCTTCCGGCCCTGTACCATCGTTTTTTTCCTCAGTGGAGAGGTGGATATTGATTTGTTAATTTCATTATGCTTTTCATTTCTTTTCTTTTGCTTAAATAATGCAGTGTAGATGACGGAGCTCTTTTTCTATACTGGATTCTCTTATTTAATAATTAAGATCAAATGCTGCTATGTTGGAAACTACAAATAGGTTTTTTGCACTTTTGTAGTGAAATTTTTCCTCATCAAAAAATGGTTTATTGTCTCCAAATGTCAACCAAAGAAATTTACTACAACTACTAAAATGATGTTTCATAATTAAAAAGTAAAAATATACTCCTCAGCTGTTTGTTATACATACAAAGGGTATATTTCGGTGTGTGGTTCCAAAAAAATCCCAATTTATTCCTCCCCAAACCACAAACTCGGAGGGAGCAGATACTAAAATGTCTTTTATCAGGAAGAAACTTTACAACCGACTGGAATACCGGGGGAATTACCGATCTACCATGTGGGTATTCTTTCTGGTCTGGTCTCCTAGGCACAAACTTGATAAAAGATTAATTGAGGCAGACGAATCCTAAACCATGGGTAACCCGTATTCCAATCAGGAGTTGAATGAAGGTGTGCATTGAGCCCACATATTGATTGTATGGGAAACCACAACTTTAGAAGACAAAGCATGAAGCCGCACTGAGAGAAATGTTTATAATTGTTTCTGCTGATAAAAATCCCCAACCTTTGAGAGGGAACAAAATATTATAGTTAATCTGGGAAGAAGTGATCCCAGTGACACCACCTATTGACACTACTGGACTTGCGACCACATTCCCCAAACACACGCCTAATCAGGCGTCTAGATGATGTCATAAGATCCTGAAGAGCAATTAGCCGATGAATTACATTAAACCCCAATTATCCCACAAAAGTTTCAGAGAAGGAAATTATTCCAAGGAATTGATTATAATCTGGTCTGCTTATTTGATTACTCAATTAGATGGATGAAGGGTACAAGTATGCCTTAACCTTATTGATTTGAGGAGTAGAATACGGATGGGTGCCCCCCCTTTTAAAAAAAGCAAAACAGGTAATATCTTATGTTGCCTTTCAACAGTATAATAAAATAAGAGAAAACTAAATAAATTTGACTGAGAGGGGTAGAGAGTGTTTATAGACAAGACAGTCTATGAATTTTCTAAAAATAACAGTGTTCATTTTACATATTACAGGTACCTTTTAATAAGGAAGGCGGTTGTGTTGATACGTTTTTAATCGACCTTAAAAAGAGAGACTGCTTATAAAAAAATTCACACAACTCGGGTTTCACACAATGTTTATCTTTACTTCAGGATATGTGTGGATAAGTTATAATTAAACACGATTCATACGTCACAAATATGAAACATCAGAAACATTTAAAATTAAAATATGTAACATATATGAAGATTAATGCGTCTAGCAAATCTAAAGTTCAACCAGTTTGGTGATTTATCGTAAGAATATAACAGGTGAAATCTCATTTGAAAAGGTTTTCGTAAATCGACTGAACTAACAACTTTTAATAGATTGTTTGTCCTTGTAAATAGATTACGGGTTCCTTGGTAATCTGTATAAGATATATTGATTGAAGGAAAGAGATTTCTAGGTTCATTCTTATTCACAGAATACGCAAAAGACAAAGAATAAAATTGAAATTTTATTTGGTTTGACACATCCCACCCACCAAATCCCCATACGCTCCACCCCACATAAACCCCTACCCCACCACAAGGCTCCAACACAAACCCCAACCCCCACACAAACACGTCCACCAGCACATGGTTGCCACACAACTAAACCCCACCCCACACAAGCTCCGACATATTTACCACAAATACCCGCATCATAACCCATACACACAAAACGCCTATCACAAGCTCCACGCCACACCTTCATCGATATCACATAAGATTATGTATAAGTTACATTAGTTCCCCACACACAACACATGTGCTCTTTTTAATTAAAAAATTCTCACTCATCCACACAAGCTCCACCCATCCACCACTCCACCCATCTCTCCACCACAAACCTTCATCCACCAAAGCCCGCCCACACAATGCCCCGCCCACACATACGCCCGCCCACACACGCCCCACCAACACCAAGCCCCGCCCACATCAAGCCCCTCCCCCTCATTACCCCCCCCTCATCCCTCCCCCCCCTCTTCATCCCCCCCCCCTGTGCGCCCCCACCTTGTTGACCCACCACCTCCCTCATCCCACCCCCACCCTTCCCACACCACACGGGAGGGGAGGGCGGTGGGATGAGGGAGGTGATGGTCATTGGGCGAGCGCACCCTTACCCCCCTTCATGTCTTTGAATTTCTTTTTTTATGGAATTCAATCAATGCTAATTGTAAACAAAACAAATAATAATTCATCAATATTGAAAATATAAATTATTCATTTGCGAGAATGTATAATCTTCCCAGCAAATCTTCTTCAGATGTCTTGTGATTCGAAACCTCAACACCATATTCTGTTTTGAAACAAAAAAAGTGGATATATTAGGTTTTTATAAAGATAATTACATGGATAATAATGTAATGAAGCTGTGTTGGTTCTTGTAGTTCAAGCCTCGTTGGACACTGAAATTAACACACCAGGCAGGCCGACTCAGCCTGTCATCCCTTCCGAGGCAATAAAATGAATTCCGGATACTGTACTGTGCATAAACCTCGTCCAAACGAATGATGCAACCAACCTTAGGCCGACATTCCATAGAAAGAGTGATAATTATAAAAGAATAAATAAACATTTAATAACATAAAATACAATAATTCAGAACATTTACTCAACAGAAAATCATGTGTTGTATCAGATTGTTCTAACAGCTTATGTTGTCGTGATCGAGCTGAAAAAAAATTAAAATAACTGAAGTCAAAGGATAGATGGAACGACAAGATAGAGAGACGGTAGGTAGAAAGACAGACAGAGAGACAAAACAGAGGAGAGAGAGAGAGATTACAAGACAGACAGGAGAGTAACAGAGAGACAAACAGACAGGGACAGAGACACGCACACACGCACACGCACACACACACGCAGCACGCACGCACACACAATACATACCACATAATACACACACATCACACACACATACAGAACCACATACACGCACCACACACACACACCACGCACGCACACACAAACCAGCACAACACACGCACGCCACCACACCACGCATCGCGCACACACACACACACACACGCACACGCACGCACACACACAACACAGACACCCACACCACACACAAACACACCATACACGCCACACACACACACACACGCACGCACACACACCACGCGTGCGGCGCACACACACACACACACACACACACACACGCACATACACACAACAATACAAACACACAACACGCACACACACACACACGCACGCACACAAAACACACGCACACCAGCACGCAGCGCATCACACACACGCCAGCACCACACATCACACACCACACACACGCGTGCGGCACACACCACACAACCACATAACACACACACACACACACACACGCAATCACACACAACACCACACACCACACGTCTCACCGTTGGTTTAATTCACTCGAGATCTTATGGCCTTGTTAAGACTTCGGACCAGTCATTACAAATGTTTTTCAATTCTTCTTCTAAAATCCCACTGACATCATCAATAAGGGCATGTTTATCTCGTCCACCTCATCGTCAAACTGTTAAACTTCCACAGTCTCCAGGCACCTGCCACACAAAACAAAAAATATTTTAGCTTATGCACGATATTAACTTTATAATCATTCTGCTTCATCGTTCAAAGAGAACTAACCCATACCAAAAACGCTACCAACTTGTAGTGAACTGTTCATCTTCATCGGAAGAGAGCAGTCCATGGAGCTCAGTTTTTTTTTTACCATTGTTACAAGATCTGTAAAGATAGAGGCTTATAAGACGTCGTGTGAGTCATAAGTCTTTTTCAATTCTCTTCTCAGTATGAATCGACCTCTACTAGTATTGAATAATTCCATGCACGTCTCGTGGTCGTGATAGTATAAACTCCTTCTTCCCTGCCTGGACCTGCAGGAAAAAGAAAAATATATATCAGATATACACGATTCATATATAATCCTACTGAGCTCATCGTCTCAAAGAGAAAACATCTACAAACTTACCAGCTTTGTGTGAGCTGTTTTGTTCTGGAGAAACGATCGTGATGCCTCAGTTGGTAAAAAGAAATCCTGTCTGGCAGAGAAACTTTGTCTGGCGAATCACTATAAGGCAAGCGATGCAGGAAATTTCCAGAACATCAGTCTTGGCCACAGGAAATGACGCTTCTTTCTGAGACAGCTTGGAAAATAATTGGCGATTATATTCTCTTTATGATTATGCTATGAAATTAATCTGAATCATTCTTAAAATGCGTTGTTTTAGAACTTGATTTATTAACTTGCTTAGATTAGAACTTGAACTTTAAGCTTAAATTAAACTTAGGTTTAAAGCCTGTCCGTTTCTGAATTGCGTAGTAAGATATGAAACACGAGGTGTTCGATCACACAATAGTTCCTGTTTTTAAATCACAGCACGACGATGTCTGAAAGAAAAACAACTCTGCGAGTATTTACCAGCCACGACAGAGGCGTGTCGAACAAAAAAACCACTTCGGACTCAATTTTCATCCAGCACGACCGTGTCGCAAAAAATAAAACACTTCCTCATTTTACCAGCACGACCGTTCGAAGAAAAAACACTCCTCATTTAAAAACAGCACAAACTGAAAACCATTAAAAAAAAAACTTGTTTTAGTCCGTGTTGTCTTACCAAAAAAAGAATATTACAACCTCAGTGAGTGTCAGATGAGCATCATTAAGAGAAGTATATCTTTCATTAATGGCACAAAAGGTATCTTGAAAAATATAGATCAAGTTTGTTTTTAAATATTTTAGATGGGATTATGTGCAAAAGAAATTAAACATTGAAGAATATGAGAATGAACAAAGTTTATAGTTCAATGATGAGCTTAAACAATATTACATTGGTTATTTGAAAAAGAGTGTTCCCTAGGCTACAGTGTTTCAGATTCTCTCAGAATCACCTTGAAACAAACCACATTACTACGTTGCTACTTGAACCAATCTTTATCTCTGTCGCATTGGTTATTTGATAGAATGCCCCTTAGTTAAAGAGGGGAGACAAGAGCAAAGTATGATCCGTGGAGTAGAAGAGAGGGGTGTGAAGGTTGTTAGGGAGAAAAAGAATGGGTGAGGATCGGCGTGAAAATCCCCGCATTGGTGCATTGTACTGCGGGGGAAAGGAGGCCAGAAATCAGTATTCCACCCTACTCCACGCAGTTACCCTGTGGCCTTGTGACTTTCAGGTTTAAAGTCAAGTTGCGTCTGGCAACCCCTCGTGCTACTCCTGCGTGCTCGCTCTGAAACCTGGTAACAATATCATTTTATCGAGAAAGTTATCTTCAGACTCAGGGTAGGACGTGCACACTACGAGGTTGTTCGGAATCACTCGTTACCAACATGTATATCCCAATAAATTAGAAAGGTAAATGGTATGGATTGTTTGTGTTTACAGATGGTTGATCGGAAGCTGAATGTGGATCCTGACTTGGGTGATGCTCCCATCAAAGGTAAGTGGTTCAAACTATTCATCTAGATTTTGTTTCACACACAAGCACCGGATGTGGCCTAAATACATGAAGTTGACGTCTGATGTTGTGTTGAAATTGTTTTGTTGTTTGTTAAGTTGCCATCGGAACACATATTTTTTATAATGGTGAGGCATGGTTAGAAACATGCACACGTCATGGACAGGTGGGCAGTGAAAAAGGTCGGAGGTAAACAACATGCAGAAGTGACAGGACGTGGAATTGTGCGAAGGATCAGACTGTAAGGGTAGGGTTAGGGGAACCAAAGATACAAAAAAGGAGCAAGGAGAAGTGAAAAAGAAGGTATGAAGGAGAAGACCCCAAAAGTTACCAATATGTAGTATTACGCTGGTGAAAGACGTGATTTTGGTGTTCCAAAAAAGAGTTGTGCATGCTTGAAATTTACGACGTACTCGGCGTTGTGGCTCACACGTTTCCGCTACCGTCTATAAGTTGTAGGCACGTTTTTGCATCAGTTGACACACGTTAATTGTATTTACTCCATAAATCGAAACACGTAGAGGCTAACATTCGCGTACCGCGAAAACTTATTTCTAACTATGATTAACGTTTTGTAAGCACCTTACACGAACGTGTTCACACTTCGCAAGACGCTATCTTTGAAAGTTCCTCTATACGTCGAAACACATCAAAGTGCATGTTTAGGTACCCGTGACTTATTTATACCCTATGATAACGTCTTGGGAATTATTATCGCTATGCATACGCTAGATATCGTGCGGCCATAGTTTGGACGCCTAAAACACGATAAACAATCGTTGGTATAAACTTAAAGTATTAGTTATCGAGCTTCTGTGTCAATTACTAGTAACCATTATGCATTTGCAAAGTCGTTTTAATGACTTTTAATATAGATTAAACAATAGAGAATTCTGCATACCTCAATGAGGAAAAATTTGATGTTTATTATTAGTTTTCTCTGAAATGATTACATGTCGGACCAATGTGCAAGTAGTATCTCTCCATAATATCCGGGGTGCCATCGGACCATTAGTAGTCCACATCACCCACACATACCTCAACTCAAGCATCTACGACCGAACTCAGCCTACTCCACCTACTACCATTGGACGTCTTACTACAGCTAACACCACACTACTACTCCCACCAACTACTACCACACCTACTGACATAGGACATACTACTACAACTACTACTACTACTATTGACTAGACATAACTACTAGCTAGCTAATAAATAATAACTACTGACACTAGACATTAGCTACGAGCTACTACTACATACTGACATAGAGGTTATATACTGACAACTACTAGCCTACCACTATTACCGTAACTTGATCACGCGATCACAACAATACCTCCCGCTACTTTAATAAGTATTTACGACTTAGTCTTGTGATCTGTGACACCAGCGTCAGTGCCATCTTTAACACCTCGGAGTCTGCGAACAATTGCCTGCCCTAATACCGTCTTGTGAAAACCCATAATGTATAATCAGCAGATTTCCCCTTAAAACGCTGCCAATACCCAGTTTACACGGTAGATGTAAGTTAACATTCGAGGTAACTGCAGATGTCTCGTACCAGGGAGCCAGATGAGTCGAATCAATACTCGCTGTCCTACATAAGATCAACGATGGTGCGCTTGAGATGACGTGTACCACGAGGGTTGCATAGCCATAGTCTAATCTCAAAGGTTAGGATAGCCTCGCTACGCCCCCCTATCATTAGCCTCGGTACCAAAGCATCGACACACACCAGGTTGAAACCGTTAACTCCATAAGGTATACATTAGCACGCTAATCTACTGCCGTTCAAGGCAAGTTAAACAATAGTTCAATGACATCATTACTACCATATCCAATGCAAATTGCCGTCTAAAAAGCATAAAGTGCAGAGCACGCTTACTCATGTAGAGTTTAAGAAAGTAAGCTTTACATTGGTTGAAATTAGGTGGAGGAGCGCGTGGGTAGCACCTTAATGGTTAAAATAACTAGTACAGATCTTGACGTGTTTCACGTTTGAGTAACCTTAAAGTTAACGTGTGGTTCCGTCGTGTGTAAACGATTCGCGGAGCGTGCAGGAACAGATGACAACGCAGATGCGGAAGTGTTAGCATAACGCCGAGTACGTCGTAAATTTTCAGATGCTTGAAATTCACGAGTATTACCACGTACACGTATATGGACAGCATAAACTTCATTGTTTCCAGCCTACTCCTACGATACAAACTCTACCTATACCGTATTGACTTGCGCCCCTAGCGTGTTTAGACACATGTTTCATAGGCCGGCATATGCTGGCAAAATCGTCAGTGTGACTGGATGTTGACACTTTCAAATTGTCAGCGGCTTTATTGAATTTAAATCGCGTTGCGCAGTTCTTAACAGGCACGCCACGACGTTCGGCCCAAGCATACTTTAGCACGCCTATGCCGTAAGTTAACTATCGTTGGGCATAGGTTGTGAACCCGACAACAGCTAAGCATCGTTCGTAAAGTTATCATAAACACAACGAAACGTTCTGTGCCGTTACTAATATGTTAGCATACGACCAACACGTATGAATCGCCCAAAAACTTTAAAAAAAAAAACATCCAAAATTTCACGTCGCCAACGTTTACATACATTATATACGTTGCCATTGCTGCGGTTAAACGAAAGGGTGTGACAGCCCTACTACTCCCCTCTTTACACATCCAAAAGGTCTGTCTCTGTGCCTCAAAAATCCCAGAAAATCCATTGCCCAACCTAAATCTCAACAACCCTCTACCTAATTCCATTCCACGGGCTCCATTGAGACTTACCCCTGCCCCATTGAAAGCCGTTCTAGCTAACTAACCCTTCCCCCCTAACTAGTTCCATCTTGTGCCCAGGCAAGGGTCTTCCACCCCTTGCCCAGGAATCCTGTTTCACCCGGAAAAGCGAGCTTGCTATTGTTAATTTATTGTTTATTTTCAAATTTGCGCAGCCACCAGCTCGGCAACTCACAGCTCGCGCCACTTTGCACCGCCCCATGACATGCACTGCACGTGACCTCGTCCCCTTGGACAACCATCCGGCAGGGATTCACCCTCCTGCCGGATTCCAACCCCACGTGCACGCATGCCGTCGACCGTGGCACCACAAAAAGCAAAACCTCGCATCGAGTGGGTTCCCACCCGAACACTGTATTCTGCCCGTTGGAGCTTAACACAAGCTCGCGTGCGAACAAACCCATCCGGTTCCAAATCCGTTTCTACCTTGCCTACTTTTGTCCGTCCGCGGATCGGAAAATCCACGCTGCGTTTCGACCAGCTTCATTCCCGGCAAGCCCGAGCACGTGGCCGCCTCGTGCTTACCACAGCCGGACCTCGCGCTCGCTGCGGTGAACCAGTGCGGTCCCCATTACAGCTACGGCCGCGACTCGGCTTTTTGTCCCTCTGCCGTCGTTGTCGCCATCACCCACGCACACCGCGTGTTAAATCGCTCACACTCCACTCCATTTAAACTCAACACCGGGAGACGCGGCTGCATGTTCGCACATGCGACCTCATGCTCCCTCACATACCGCGTCTCTCACACACACGTCCCCTCACACTCGGCCGGCTCACCACTGGTGCCATTTCCCCACACAAACATTACCATACCCACCACGCTGGGCACTCGCCCGCTGTTTGTCTCACTCACCACACCGGGCCGCACTCGACACGGCTGTTCGCACACGGCGTGCCGTTTTCCTGCGCGCCTGTGTTCTCTTCCACCTGCGGATTGCCCCTTCACACACGGCGCACTGGGAAGCACTGCCTCTCGGCACTCTCGCGACCACACCACTCACACACGGGGTCGCTTCCACACACTGGGCGCACACTCACACCTTGCACCAACACACCACGGACAACCACACTGCGGACAATCACACCGGGGACCGCGCCCATCCACAAGGTGGTTCCGGCCTCCATACCCCCAAGCTCGGCTACACCCCGTCCCTCACTCATCCCCCCGAACCGCCAAAGCACGACCGAACCACGCTGGTCGTGCTCACCTCAAGGCGGCATACTCCCTCCCCTGTTCCTGGAGAGGCCATCCTAGCTTGCTCAACCGGGTCTCTTAACCAGTCCGCCAGCTCCCCTCATCGTCCTCACTACCCGTGATGTGTGTGTGCTCGTCTCAACCCCTGTCCCAAGTCACCCTCTATCTTCCCGTGTTCCAACTATTTATTTCCGTCTATTCCCTTGTTATCTCCCTCGGCACGTTTCCTCACCCCAATATTAGTTTTCCCCTCTCGGTCACCGGTCCCCACTGTGCTCTCTCCGTCACCTTCACACTTCTCGGCCAAACACCGTCCCCCGAATATTACTTTGGTCCTCACCCGCCTCCATCTGCGGGCCTGACAACGTTGTCTACCCCCTCCCAGCCTCGTTCGCTCCCACACGTTGCGTCGCCATTACGCACTCCGCGATATGCCTTCGATGCCTGCCTGCAGGCTTCTGTGGCCCGATTTGCTGCATCTCACCCCGCATTTTTTTGATTTCTTTCCTTCATTCCTTGCGCACTTGTTTCCATTTCATCCTTCAATTGTTGTGCATTTGTTTGGGCACTTTTAAATTTTCGTTTCATTTTTGTGTTTTTTCCATCTGCTGTATTTCATTTCGTTCATTTGGCGTATTTCCACCAGTTTGCGTTTTCAGTTTTGTTCATTGTTGCGCTTTCCATCCATTTTTCCCGTTCATTGCCGTTCATTGCTCCCATCAATTGCTTCCAACATCCCTCTACTTACAAGCTAAACCCGTGGTAGTCGACTTCGCCAATTTATCGGGCGCGGATCGCCGGGGTTGGGAGGGATTTTGACGGAGGGTGGAGAGAAAGGGCCGCATCCTCCGCGGCTCTGCTGCTGCCACCACCCATACGGGTCTGGGTTCGTTTGGGGGGGGAATTCCTGCACAACCAACATTTCCTGCTCGGGGCTCCATCCTTGAGCCAGTGGATTTCTAACAATTCATACATCCATTTCTATTACCCCGCTCCCGCTCGCCTTGAGACTCCATCTTGATTCTCGTAACGACGGTTAATTTTAAAATCACTCGTAATTTGGAGGGAATCGGGGTCGCTTCCTCTCACCCGTGCGAGCCGATTCCCGTGAATTTGCTTGGAGACCGAAGTTCGTCTCCGCCTCCTGACACCCCAGTGTGCGGAATTCGTAGTTGCCCGCCCGTTTTGAACGACGGTGACTCGAATGCGGCGCCTCGCCCCACCGTCGGACAATTCGTCGTGACCCTCCGGAAACTATGCCCGACCATCCACGAGTGGCCTTCGACCTCACCCCGAATCGTGCCAATCGCCACCCGCAGGGATTAGGGTGTTCGCCAAAAGCGAACCCTAACCTAAAAGTACCTTTAATTGTAAGCCGTGGCGATCGCCACCTCGCCCGCAGTTCGACTCCGGACACGGGCCCTTAAGGCGGTCCGTTCCGTGCTATCGGGATAACCGACGGTTTAGCGTCGCCTCGACGCGGTCCAATAATTATCGGGCGTATCAAGCCCACTACGAACCCTTTTACGTGATAACAATATGGAGATTCAACAAAGGAAAGGACGCACGAGACGGGGAACCAAAGTCTCCACACAAGCACTTATCACACAGACACACGGACACAAAGCATACATATACAAAGCCATTACAGTCAGAATGCACTATAAAGCAAATGCGAAAGAGGAACGACAAAAGCACGATGACGCAGAGCTACAATCCGACTAAGACGACACACGGCCAACCACTTAAAACGAGTTCTACTTGCAAGACACGGCCCCACAAGTTCCATACAAAAAAACCCCGAAAAGAAAAAGTGACTTACTTTTTGGGCCGTCGAAGTCCCTCTCCTACGTCCGTCGACGGGTCCCGCCTGGCCGCGACTCCGTCCCCCTGCGTGTTAGGCGCGAGCCTCTCCTGCGTTGCCTCAGCGCCTGCACGTGTTGCCACTCGACGCCACGAAGGAGGTCGCCTATCCCAGCCGCGGATAGTACGGGTGGGGGGTGAAACGTGGATGCCCGAAGTCGGGAGAGCGGGAATGGCGGACGCTCCTTCCCGCCAGCTGGGTCTTGGAACTGCCCCCACAAAAGACAGGCCAGCAGCCCCTCCAGGGAGCGAGCGAGCCGAGAGACGGGCAGCGAGCCAGAGCAACCCGAAGCAAGAAGCAATCCCACCAAGCAAGAGCATCCACCCAATGCTTTCGCCCGTCTTCCGACTTTTATCGCCGGAGACTCCGCTTCTGTTTGACTCCGCCCCGTTCTTTGCTCCACCCCCTCGAGGCGCTTCGAGAAAAGTTCTCGAAGAGGGGCGTTCCTCCTCCCTGGCCGCGTCACACCCGCGCATCTCACGAATCGGCGCCCAGCTTGCCCCCCCCACCCCGCTTCTGTCACACCTCCATCGCGCGGGGAAAAATGGCGGGAAAAACAGGTGGGAAAACCCACAGCGCCATCGTTGTCCTTCTTCTTTTCCCTCCTTGGCGTTCTCGAACGGGTTTCCAACGCGGAAACGTCGATGTGGAGCCGTGGAGGATGGCGTTCGTCAGCGGGGTAGTGGCCGAAGATGGTGGTCGCGTTGTTGCTAGGTAATTGTAGCGCGGTTTGCGTATGTGGCGCTAGTTGGTGGCGGTTGTTGTTACGGGGGGGGGCGGTTTGTCGTTAAAATAACATATAGAAAAAGAAAAAACCGGCGTTTCTCAAAGGATATCTGTCAGTCGGCACATCTGGTCGACTCCGCAGTGGAAGGACCGGCCAAAGGACCGGTTGACGCAGCTCGGATTGCGAGTCGTGCGAGGAGACCATCTCGTACCGCACCAAGGGAAGTCCTTCTTTCTTTGGATTGTGTAACATGACTGTGGGTATGCCTGTGCGCGACAAGTCAGAACCGTATAATTAAGCCTGTAACGCGTATTCGGTTTTAGAGCTGTGCTGCGCTTTATATGGCATTTTAGTGATGAGTGAAAATACCGTGCCTCCCAATTAGAACTGCTTTGTGTGTAAACTTGCTTCCCCGTTTCTGCTGAGCTCCTCCTTGTTTGACTCTCCATCCTGCTACACTTAAGGCGGTTCGTTAAGTGAGTGCAACTTCCGAATTAATCGAACCGTCACAGGCCGACGATAACACTCGCTCGTTCGCACGAACGAGCCGCTTTAAGCGGTTCCGGATCCGGAGTCGCCTGTGCCTCGGCACGATCGCCCAGTTTCGAACCATTTCGCGCAGTACTTAGAAGTAGATCGAAATTATCGGCGAGCAACCCTATCCTGCGCATGGGCAATTTGAGCACGGATCAGTGTGTGAGTGAAAGACCCCCACCCCGTACTAGCTCCCGGCGTTGTTCGAGAGTTTCTATCTATCTAATACCGTCTCCGGTGGCGAGGCAGCGCCATTCGAGCGTTGCGAACTAACGTGGCTGCTCCCTCTGATCGCACCCGCGCGTGCAGCGAATTATCGCACTACCCCTATATATAATATATATATATTTTTGGTGAGTTCTCCAATTGAGTACTAGCAGAAATGTTTGGTTACTCACAAAAAAAAAATCAGTTGACAATGCTCGTCTACTTGCCCAAGGCTCCCTTCAGCTTCGTATGCATCTTCACTCCTCTGTATAGCGCTCTCTCAGAATGTCCGCTCCAGATAATAAACTTAATTTTGTGCACTTAAATTTTGAATCACGTATATTATATATTATTCACGGAAAATCTTACCGAGCACTAGCTGAGAAAACCTTGCATCAAAGAGCCTCTGTGGTGGGATACGCCTTTTTTTCTTTTTTTAAGCTTTCAGAGCATTCTTGAGAACGCATTTAGTTGTTTTGCCATCCATGAGTTCCTGAGTACCACAGTTATGTGAATCCACTGCCTAACTTTTTTTTCTTAAGCGTTTTCTAGACCACCAAGACTTAAAAGACCCCAGACATACACCGGGAGATTGCTGAAAACGCCAATTTGTTCTCTTCGGTCTGCTTCTTCTCTTCACAAGCAAAAAATGAAATTTTAAAGAAATCAGTAACTGTACGGCCTGGTGGTGATTCCAATGTGAGGAAGTCATTTGTCTCTGGGGTTGTGCATGCAACCCAAAATATAGAAATATATAAAACATAATCGTTTCTAATATAAATACAAATGTAAAATATGGACCAACCAAACCAGGCCAGGATCATGGGGAGAGGGAAATGACAGTGTACAGAACCATTCCAAAAGCGACAGATCCAAACTAGATCACCCAATCAACTGAAACTAGTATTAAGCAATTACAACAGAGTGATTTAATATACCAAATGTAACAAAACATTCTGCATTTTATAACATTTTTAAAACGATAATCACATCGTTTTTGCATGTGTGGTAAGCCACATAGTGGACTGAACCAAATGCCAGGATTGGTGGTGGGGTAGAAGTATCATAATCAAATAATAACATAGATGGATTTAATCACAACAACTAATGGGACATATAACAGTAAGCATTTTATACTTAAAAAAAACAAAATCATAAAAATGGGATAAAACCAAACATGCCGGGATTGATGAGGTAAAAATCATTGAACATCCATGATATCTTCAAAACCATACACATAGTATTCAAAGTATTTAAACATATATAACCATGAGCCATGGTATTCATACCACAAAAATAAAAAACATTAAGCGTATAAAATTCGCTAAAAATAGATAAAATATTTCTAATGTATCTCAAAAATAAGTCGTGCAAATACAATTGTGATGTGAACCTGATAGGAACTCGAAATTGCTTGTCAAGCGCATTCTGCAACTGGGCACGGCATCTTGTCGCACCCAAAAAAAGATGCCTCCCAGATGGCTGATGCCAGAAGCTGTATATATAAATAGAGCGAAACCTCACTATGAAGAATAGCGTAGTGGGCACCAGCAACCTGCCATCTTGGAATACCCAGAAAGCTGGTCAGCTGCACTGGTTTCAGTGAAACGGCTGGGTGTTCCGTTTCTTTTGTCTGCAATCAGGCATTCCTGCCAGTGAAAAGTGACCAAGAGCATCACTTGTCACAAGTAAGGGAACTTTATTTATATTAAATAAGATTTCGATATAGTTAGCGATGATGATATTATTGTTTGTTTCCCGCAGTCTGAAGTTAAAGACTCTCGTACGCCGATTCGGTTTTTGTTTAAACTGAGGTGTTTACTTTATCACTTAATCTTTTATAGACTCACTCTGTAAACTGTGACTTCATGATACGAGTATATATTGTGTGTTGTTCGTCGCTTTCGCTAGCTCCAGTTATGGGGTCGCCACTAGCGGATCATCCGTTATGATCCGCATACTGGATTTGGGCTAGGGTTTTACGCCGGATGCCCTTCCCTGAACGCAACCTGGTCGTCTTGCGACAGCCAGGGATAAGGTATTGCGTTCGCCATATTGCCCGGCGCTGCCCTAAGCCCTCACAAGCGGCGGACGCGCAGCGCAGAAGCTCTGTCCATTCCTCCGGTAGCCGATACAGGCCGACGCCACTACCGCCCGGTCCCCTATAGTATATTATATATATATAGTATATATTAATATAATATATATATATTATATATATATAATATACTATACATATACAGTATACATATAATACATATACATATACAACAATGAATATAATAATATATATATACTATTACACATCATCCAGGCCGCATTTACGACTTCTCGGGTCCACGCGAACTGACCGCATATCACGACGGGTGGTGGGTCCATACAGATTATATGGAACGCCTGAAAAAATCCTATCGCGCCTCGTGATGTCGTAGCGCTGTCCCAAGTCGTTATAAAACGTACAGCATAAGCACACTTATGAACAGCACATAATACTTGATATATGATAAACAAGTACTACAGTTTGGCCCGTTAATAACCGGCGATCATTGAACGTAACCATAAAAATGTCATCGCAAAAGACACCGGGTTCGCGCTAAATCGGGATTCAAAGAAATATCAAGCGTAAGCCTGACCAATTTGAACCTCCATCCGAAAACACACCCTATTTTGCTCCGATTACCCGTTTTTGCATCGTTTACCTTCAACGCAAGTAAATTAACCTCTTCATTAAAGAATTCCGCGAATAAAATCGTTGTTACATTCGAAATAAAACACAAATCTAATTTTTATAGAACTTGTTAAAACAGAACACATTCCGCACTGTTCGAAACAGTATATCGCACAACTGATAGTGCTCGGTTTCTGCATTTGTAAATCATAACATCATGCACGATGATTTAATATGAAGCAAACGCTATTTATTCACCTTTTATAAATCGACTGTGAGAGGAGATTGTAGCAGCCACTAACAACAACATGGCAGTCATGAACAGCACAAAGTAAATGAACGCGTCTTCTGTCTATCTTGGATGTTTTAATTGCCA
>CM068968.1:62676867-62690454 GCA_035128595.1 Eptatretus atami | reverse complement strand
GTTTCTCTCCTGTATGGATTATTTGATGACATTTTAACCCTCCTCTGCTAACGAAGGCCTTGTGACACACTGAACATATGAAGGGCTGCTCTCCGGTATGTATTCGTTGATGACGTGTTAATATTTTTCTGTAAGCAAAGGCCTTGTGACACACAGAACACTTGAAAGGCTTCTCTCCTGTATGTATTCTTTGATGACATTTTAACGGTGCCAATTGCTCGACACTCCGCGCCGAGGATAGGTGTCGCCAAATTCGATCTACCTAATACCTGCCGAAACGGTCGAACGGGGATCGTACCACGCCACAGCCGACTCCGACACAACCGCCTAAGCGGTCCGTCCGTGCTTACCAGTGTAAGTATCGTGGTGTATCGTTCGGCCTTGACGTTCCGGATTAATACGGATTCCACCACTAGCAAACCCTTACGTGAAGCAGGATGGAGTCAAATAGAGAAAAGACGAAGCGAAGCTGCAACAGTTCAACAAGCAAAATTTTATTCCGCGCAACGGAAAGCACTATAATACAGCATACAGATCGAGTAATCATCGATTTGGTCATAGAGAAGAATTGTTTAAACCGACTACGCGCACACCGGCAGAACACTTATACAGTTTTACTTCACCAGACGCCGCCACACATACACAAAAGCAAAAAGAAAGAAGCCACCCTCACAGGACAAGGAGGCAGACAGGCCCGTAGGCCAAATTTTTTTTGGGACCTAGAGGAGCGGCCAGTCGCTGAATCGTGTGAGCCCCGGCGTGCGTACGGTTGGCGGCAAGCCGCAAATGTCCGCGGCCGCGTGGTGCCCTGACTCCGGGCCCCTGGCGCTTGCTTGTTGGCACCAGTTTGGGTGGGAGAACGGGCCCCCTTTGCATCGTATTCTAGTGCTGTGTGTGTATGAAAATTGTTTGATGCCCTGGAGGGAGGTGGTTGGCTGGCTTGGGCTCCCGCGAAACGACGATCCCCACACCGCAACCTCGGTTGCGCCGACGCCGTCGCTTCTTCCTCGGACCGAGCTTCCCTCGGCCATGCAGGCTCCACCGCCACCTGACTCAACTCCACCACGCGACGTCCTTGTTTCAAAAGAGGAGTACTCCACTCGAGCTCTGGTAGATTCTCGCGCCTTTTAATAGCCGCAGGAGAAACGCCAATATGCAAATATGGGATCAAAACGCGATTGGAGGCGGGGCCATGCCACACCTGCGTGCGTCGTTATTGTCGGGCAGAAGAGTGTGCGTGAGATGTGCATCCGCATATTGCATAAACGAGCGTTTGCGACGCTGTTCGCGGCTTGGAGGCGCCAAGCGCCTCGCATTCGCCCATTGACGGAGGTTAAGTGGGCGTGAAGCGGTTTCTGAGCGATTTTCCCCTCGGAAAGGCGCCATTTCCGCGGCTCGCGGCTCTGTGCATTGGCACAACGCGAACGGCCCGAGACAGCCCGAGCAGTGTGCAGTTTCACATAGTGTGTGCTGGGACATGGCCGTAGACCGATGTGTGGATGAGTTTGCGAGGTGTTGGTGTTGTGTAGTGTGGTTGGCGCTGTTGGGTGATGGCGTGGTTGGTTGAGATGCTTTTGTTTGAAATAAAAGATAGAAAAAGAAAAGATGGATAGCTGCTCAGCGTGCTCTATAGCGCCGATTGATCAATAGGAATTGCCTCTGCGTATACAACGGGTTTGGCTACTACACATGTACCTATCGAAATCTCACCTAAGGTGCCCTTTATTGGTTGTAACGTTAGATTGTCGCGTGCCTGCGGCTTAACAAGTATATTGACGATATAATATATGTTATAGTAGTATATATATATATATATATTATTACTATATTATGTATTATTATACATGCGCCGCATACATTACATTAGTATTATATTTATTACATTATACATTACGCATACATGCGTTTATGCACCGATTACGACGTTCTTGGTCAACGAGCTGACCGCATATACGACGGTGCGTGCCTAAATTATAAATTGAGACTGGGAAAAATTCCTTATTGCCTCTGAGTCTACGCTGCCAGATAGTAGAAGTAGTACTAGTAATCACACATTTATGTTACAGTACGTATTGTATATATCGTTATGGATATAGCATACTTAAGTGTGGCCCCGTTTATACGCGATCGTTGACGTCCAAAGTCATCAGCGAAAAAAGTCGTACCTGAAATCGACGAGTTGAATGCTCGCTGTCGATGACTGACCAATGTTGACCTCAATCCAAAAAACACCCTATTTTCGCCGATGTTACCGATTTGCACGTTTACCTTCAAGCAAGTAAATTACCTTTGCTTAATAATTCCCTAAGTAAATCTTGTTACATTCCAAAAGTTAAAACAAATAAATTTTAGTTAAACTTTTATGTGTTAAAACATTCTCACTGTTCCAAAAATATATCGCACAACTGACAGTGCCGTTTCTGCATTTGTAAATTCTGTATGAATGTATAGAAACCTTCAGAGTATAAGGCTTTATTTGTTCCACGTGATTGAAGCCGGTCTCTGACAAGCACAGAAAAGAGAATAATTTGCGAATCAAACACACACAGGGTTATAAAATCAATTTAGCCAGCAAAGTACACGGGTCTGGTGCCTCTCAAGTTGCTCCATTCATTTTCATAAGACGATAGGAAACACAGCAAGTTAATGACATGCCGGGACAATGCGCTCCGATCCGCGTCGATGAGCGACGGCCGGTTTGTGCTGCTCGAGCGCGTGAGCGTGCGTGATCATTCTCACTCCATGCCCTTTATTCACGACATTCTCCCCATCTTTAAAATGTAACCTGAGTCCACTAGCACCATGTATTACCTCAAAGTTAAAGGCATACATTTCAGCGAGTGAGAGAGCGAGTGTAAAATACAAGCATACATTCAGCAGGGAGAATTATTTGGAGTTTATAGAAGCATAGGTAATGGGTATCAAGGGATGGCCGATTAATTCCCTTACAGATCGAGGTCGTCGAGGGGGTTATTATCGGTACCTTCTCTCCGGGAGTATATGCGTTCGCTGAGGAGCTTTCGATCCACTGAGGAGCCTCGATTCGTGCCGGGATGATCTCCCCGGATTGTCTTGGGTGGAATGCGGTACTGTCCGTCACATCAACCCCGACCCACATTCTCGGTGAGGAGTCCTGAGGAGAGGACACCTTGGGAGGGTATGTCAGAGGGAGTAGCAGAGGAGGTACGCGCGGGGGGAGAGTACCAGAGGTTGAGACGCCGTGGGAGCAGGTGGCGAAAACCGACAACCGACTTGTCTCCCCGCATCTGGAGCTCTAACATTTGAGCATACTCAGATTGAGCATCGATGACGTTTCGATTTTCCACTGGTTCACTTGCTTGTCGTACCGGGGCCTTCATGAACACTGTACCCGGATTATGTTAGCCAGTCCGCGGCACCAATGTCCTCCGGTATAACGTCGTTTGGTGAGCAAAACATTCGTTCATGCCGAGGGTGTGGTTGTTGGGTGTGTGTATGTGCATTGATGGACGTACAGAGCAAAGAGCGTATGGATTCAGGGTGGGGGATCGGGAGGGTACCGCCCACCCAGCGTCGGGCCCCAGTCCTCTCGATTTGTTGAGTGTTGAGTTGCGTCTTTCCAGTGTTGGATTGTACGGGTGTGTATCGTTCCAAGCCATTACCTTGTGGGTTGTAAACTCGTCTGTTACTAGTTGCTATTGCCGTGTTCATTATGGAACCGCTGATCGGGCCGACATGAAACACGGACCTCTGTCAGAATGGTAGTACGAAGTTTCCCAAACATGGCAAAGAGTTCAGAGAAGACATTTTCCACGTGCCCCGAGGTCATATGCGAACACTGGAATGGCGGAACGGGAAACCTGAGTATTCGTCAACAACAGTGTTATATATCTGCTTGACTGTCTCGAGTCGGCAAAGGGCCCTTTAAACAGATTTTGAGTCTCTCCGAAGGTGAAGTAGCCTTGATACTTGCCGGGCGGCGCATAGAATCTGGGTTTTAGTTCGCACAAACAGGCAAGAAGCACTCACTGGTTTAACATCTTCGATAGAATAGGAAGTTTATGTCTACGTCAAAGTGTGCCATCTAGTATACCCCTGGGTCGCACAGGGAGACTGCAAGGTCTTGCAAGGCACCGACCTTGATGTTGCGAACATGAACCCGAGAGAAGGCGGTCGCAGCAGGTTTTCCTTTCCAGGCCGATAACAATGTGTAATTAAACAAGATAATCTATCCGCCATCTCATAATTTTGTCATTCTAATTTCCCGTTGTTTTCCATCCAAACATAAGGCAACGCATCCGCTGGTCCGTAAGAGGTTGAAGTGGTTGTCCAGTAATAATGTCTCCATTTACGTAGGGCTTCTCAATAGCGTACGCTTCCTTCTCTATCGGCCGAGTGTCTCTGCTCGCTTCCAGACTGGAGTTTCGCCGAGAAAGCGACGGGTCGGCCGGACTGATTTTAGCGTGCGCGCGATCGCCAGTATCGGAAAGCGTCCGTTTTCTACCACAATCCGGCACGTGCTACTCGATCGATAATACTACGACTTACTTGATTAATCATCCTTGAGGCTTGGAAGGCTTTTACAACAGACGGCACATTATGGGGAAACTCTTCAGTGCACCAAGATGTATTTCTCAGAGTATTGGGAGCACTTAGCGTTAGTACGGCGAACATTCCAATCACCCGACGCAATCGATTGCAGGTCATGAGTGGGGGTACTTGCGGAGGCGGGCGCAAAGTTCAGCGGATCGGCTTGATCGTGCGTCGGTATTGTGTATCCGAGAGATCGATGACTTTACCGAGAATACCATTGTCATAGTTCAGTGTCAGGACGATTATTTCTAGCAATACTCAAGAATCTGTCAGATATTCGCGTCATGTTCCCCCGATCCTTTCCGCAACCGTGACATTTGTCCACGAAACAAAGTGTCTTTGAGTTTTTCATCCGAGATGATGTCGTCCATGACCGCTGGAAGCAAGCCACTCCATAGTGACACCGAACGGATTCTTCTAAATGATAGAGTCGCCATCCGGCGCCCCTCGACCGCGTCTGTAAGTTTGTCTTCCTCTCGACATGAATTTGATGTATGCCGCTCTGCAAATCATGCTGTGAATACCTTGTAACTGGCACTCGTTCGACCATCTGTCTATGCGCGGCAATGTTAGGCATCGAGTGGGTGAGCATGACCGATTTGAGAATAATCGACAACCAATTCTTTCTTATGGTTCTGGTGGAAGTCACCAATACTTGGCGCGCCATGGCGAATCGCTCGGCTCTATAAAATACCTTCCTCCAATAAATCGTAGTCTCAAAGCGATAAAGTCGTTCGCAGCAACATGGTTATAACTCAGCGTGTGATCCTATCGGTGCAGTCCGGCGATAAGTTTGCAACAGCAGGGGGCGATACCTCCGCGTAGTCAGAGCAGTTCAGAATTAGACGAGGTTTCTGTCTTTCGCAAAGGGATTTCGACACTCGTTGTTGCTTAGAACATTATGCCCCCAAGATTACATCCGCACATAAATCACGAAGCACCATTACCCTTACATCCCGATGGGTAGCCTTTTACGTCATGTTCGACGTTACATACCCTTGTGCGCTAGGACTGTAGCGATGTGTCGAAGCCATGCATACCGTATTGTCGTCGGGTAGACCTTCCATTTCCTGTCTCTCGGCTAGCTGAGCATCGACGAAACTTCAGAGCTTCTGCGATCGATCAGCGCCTCGCCAATTATTGCCGTTAATTCGTACTTGATTGATTGCTTCTGGATAGATTTCCGTTTTGTAGCTGCTTCACCTTCTTTGTAAGTACGAGGCACGAAGTGGTTTATTTCTCTAGAGTAGATTTGCGAGAGTCCCCTGGAAATAATGCCTTTCTGTCACAGTTCATGCATTGTCACGCATACCTGGGCGCGTCACCGAGACATTTGACGCAGCGTGTATTACTCATACCCCACCAAACAGAACAACCTTTACCAACCAAAGTGAAGCGTATGCAGCTGAGGAGCTCGACGTGTCTTCGGTTCCGATATCCTCGGGATTTCCCATGCCTCAGCATCGTGTGGGTGCCCGGGGAAGTTTCTTTGAGTTTCCCCCTACGTATACAGGTAGCAGACCATTTCAGATTAGCAGCAACGGCGGCGTCCCTTATTACTGCACTCAGTTGCTGCTGTGCCGTTTCCATAGCTCGGACCTGGTTGGCTACGTTTAAAAGATCGGTTATGTGCTTTTTCCAGTTAAGCATTGCCGAATGGTGATCGATAGCCCTGGCGGAATAGAAAGGCCTCACCGGAGTGCTTACACTCTCGAATGTAATCATACGGAAGAGACAGGTTACATTTTCCGAAAATTGCAGTCTTGCCCAATCTGCTTTTTCAGAGCTTGCAAAGCCGTACTGATCGACGTCTCGCGGACCCTCCTGCACTGCGGATGTTGAGAAGATGTCTGTGTATACCTCGTTTCTTGCGCCTTCACGTAAAGCGCCAGCCGCGAGCACTGATCGAGATCGACTGCGATCGGTACAAGCACACAAGGTCCACCTCCCGAAAAGAGCCTTAATACCCTCCCTTAGTCGACACTTCGTTTCGACGACGTACGGCCAGTTTGTCGGCTCTCTTTCTTATGTATGGTCAGGGCGGTTAGGTGATGAGACAGGAGCGGTACCAATGGGTCCACTTCATCTCCGATCGTTTTGAGTGTGTGTTGTGAGGGCGTGCGGGTCCGCATGGAATCTATCCGCTTTAGTCTGTGTCGCATTGGTTGATGCAGCCAAAGAAATCAAGTGAAATAACTTTGTAATGAATTGATAGGAAACCTTCAGAGTATAAGGCCTTATTTCTTGATTGAACCAGTTGCTCTACAAGCACAGAAAAGAGGAATATATTGCAACAACACCACAGCGGTATAAAAATAATTAGCCAGCAAAAACACGTGTCTGTGCACTCCAATTCCACCATTCAAGAGCAAAAGTGAAAACAAGCGTTAATGACAATGCCCCATGGGACAATCGCTCCGGCCGCGCCGACACCCGGTTTTATCTGTCTGCACGCGGAGCCACGCGTCACGTGATCCATTCGTCACTTCCATCCTTTATTTTCACGACATAACATCTATGCAGTGATGATTTATAAGAATCCAAACGTATTTATTTCACCTTCTATAATCGATCGAGAGGAGATTGTAAGCAGGCCACTAACAACACACATGGCCGTAATGACAGCACAAAAGGATACAACGACTGTCTTCCGTCTTATCTCGGATGTGTGTTACAATTGCTTACAGTATCATACACGTAGATGATGTACAGGTTTGTACTTGGAGCAATAGCTATACCATACAGCTAGGTGTGTAAGTTGGCTGCCTAATCCCGTCGGTTTAAGTGCCGCTGACTTATATATATATAATATATAATATATATATATATATATATATATTATATATATATATATATATATGTAGATATAATGTAAAGAAGAAGGCCTGGTGTGGCAGTGTTTAGGTAGCGCTTGCGATGCAAAAAGCGTCCTGAGTTCAAGCCCCGTTGCGCTTGAATAATACACACCAGGAGGTTGACTCAAGCCTGTCATCCTTCCGAGTCCGCGAAGTTGGTACCAGATGTACTGGGCCCGTGTATGCCCCTGGTTAAAATAGGGTACATATCCCTGTGTTGTAAGAGGTTGACCCAGGGTTGCGTCAGAAAGCGGCTCTGGCGTAAAAACCTGTGCCAATCATATGCGGATTCATAAAGGATGATCCGCTGTGCGACTCCTAACGGGAGCGCCGAAAGAAGAAGAGAAAGAAGAAGATTAAGAGAGAGAGACCATTGCACACCACAACCGCACGATGTGCTGTGTTGTTTCAAGGCTCTAGCATGATATCTAACATCGTTTCACAGTGATTGTTTGGTGTGTTTGCTTATTTTACAAGCTAAGATTCTGCATTTTTGAATACTAACATTGAAGCTCTCCCCCTTAATCCCAGACAGGATGCATGAGGGTGCACCACCCCACAAACCCTCCTTCCACCCCACTCCCAGGTCTTCAGTAATCTAGCTTCATTGTCCGTGCGATCCGTTACGAACCCACAATTGGCCATCGTAGCTATCACTGGAATTTCTCTGAAAGTCTGTTTCCCACTGCATGAGCGTGCCCACGATGAAGTCGTGGTCGCACAGAGCGTAGGGTTTGGCTTGTTCAAGGATCGATCGCCGATCACACGATTAGGAAGCACGATGAGATGCGATCTGTCGTGCTTTGTTACGAGCACTACGATCTGATACGATGATCCCGATTGGGCAATCATCGTGCTTGATCGTAGAAAAATTTACCGTTTCAAAAATTTTCTACGATGAACATGATGCACGACACCTCGATGGTCTATAATCTGATTAGACACCACGATTATAGTCAGTAGAATACAGCTATAACATGAAACAGAATTGCAATAGTTTTTTATTTGCTGGATCCTTGTTCAGGGTCACTGCTGGAGAGTCCCCAATATAAAGGACCACGCGGAAGTTCCATAATTTGGCATAAATTCAAAAAATGGCCCCAATTGAGCACTTGGGGCTTGATATCTCCTAACGGTGCTTTTTTAGACCGAAAATGTATTTTAGCAGATAGGAAAGTACCCCAAGGAATCCAAATATGTCGTCAAATTTTGATATTGACGTCAATATTTCTCAGAAATGACGTCATTCACGTATAATTTATTGATGTAATTTAGTTTTTCGCTGTCCAGTGGTTTGTAGGAGTAGATACATGTATGACGTTCTTTTGGAAATATCCGTGTCTGATTAGACTATTGTTTCATAGCTATGCCTTGTACATGAAACAAATTCAATCAAATTATACCTCCACAGAGTCGTTGTCCTATACATGTCCTGGCTTATTCACAGTGATGAGTTACTTGTCTCGATCATATCCATACGTGGCAACATCCCCCTTTTATGCATGATGTCCCTTTGATCGCCGTGGCATGATGGTGGTACGCACTCTAAGCCATTTTCTCGACAGCGCAACGACCGTAGGCTGTCACAATCACCGCTTGCATTTTGAGCTGTTGATTATTGTTCAACAGATATCCTCGAGAGATGAGAGATGCGAGTCTAGTTCGATCTGATGTCTTAGGTGCCAGTGGCGAACAAAGCCCCCCCACCTCCGTTGATCAGTTCGTTTTCCCAATCCAAACTGGCATGTTAGTAAAGCCTCTGTGAGGTGATATGCGTGCTGCGGTTAGAGTGGCTGAGCAGGGTGTAAACAACAACCACACAGCCTTCCTCGCGTCTCGTGCCTTCTGTACTTGACACTGCGAGCACTGGTAGCCACCTTTTCCGGAATTCGCGCCTCTCAGATCATCCAGCTTTTTCCTCTTTCACCACATAGAAAGACAAGAGCACTCTCTCCGCTTTATCTACTCCTCTACCCCCAACCCTTCTTGAGCCAACTTTAGAAAAAATAGAAATATTAAAATAATTAAAATAAATAATTTTTTGAAACAAACAACAATTAAACAATTATTATGAATTTTAAAAAATTGTCTATTTTGTTCATAATTAGCACATTGTTTACATTTTTTATTAATAATTGAAAATTAAAAAATAATTTTTTTTTAAAATTTTGAAAATTTTTTTTAAATAAAAAATTTTTTTAAATTAAAAATTTAATTAATTTTAATAAGAAAAATTTTAATTTTTTTTTAATTATTAATTTTTATAATTTTAAAAAATATTATAAAAAAAAATTTTATTTTAATTATTTTTAATTTTTATTAAAATTTTTTAATAAAATAAATTATAATTTCATAATTTATTTTTAAATATAATATATAATTTATTAAAAAAGAATAAAAAATTTTTAATTTTAAAAATTATTTGATTATAGGAAAAATATTTTGCAAAGAAATTTTTTTTAATTAATTGAAAAAATTTGCCCCTTAAACTCATTGGATGATTTGGGTTTCTTCTACGGGCGCTCCTTTTTCCTATCCCAAAAGTTCCTGGATCTTTCGTCGCATCCGCGATGTATGAGCATCACTGGGGCAAGAGCTACACTCATTCTTTCCCCAACTGCTTCTCTGAGCAAACAAAGTCCAGACTCTCCTCGTATCACCTACCTTCTCCACTTGCGATATCTGACTGAAGACGAGCCTTTGACAATCATCACCAGACCAAATAAAAACACAACAGTGAATAAGATCTGTATATTTTGCTTATTAGTTGCGTACATAGCAGAACATTAAACACCTTCCGCCTTTCACAATCAAACATCAGCATCACCATCTCGCTTAGGGTTGATGCCGTTTCACCATCTTCTTAACGGAGTTATTTGCTTCCTTGATTTCTGAGTTTACACTACAAACTATGTCGAAATGCATCTGCCGCCCTGAAGGTCAATGCAAGATGCCAAACGTCCGAACTTTCTGCTGCCAAGGAATCGTTTGAGGGCCTTTGGTCGCTGCTTTTAAAGATTGACCTCTGGAAGTCCCGCGAATGTTCGGCACACGGTTAGGAATCATCAGGGTTGTAGTACTTGCTGCACATCCCACAAAGGGAAACAGTGTTCCAAAAAGATTAAATATGGGCTTACAATAAGAACGGCCGACTTGGCGAGGCTCTAGCTCCTCCCGAAACTTTCGTTTTAACGAAAACTGTATAATTGCTCCTGTTGCAAGTCTAGTCTGCATTCGAGCTGAACTTCTGCCCCATCCATCCTCGTTGCTGGCAAACTCTTTTCCTTCTTCATTTTGCAGTCCCTCACACTACTGGCACCCTTCTCTGTCAAAGTAAACGTTGTGGCCATCATCACAGCTAGTTTCTCGCACATGGCACATCTTTGTGTCATCCATGGTGTAGATGCCACCGCTGTGATGGAAAATTCGTTTTTGTTCTGGATATGTCAAAGAGCGCTATGCTACATTTCAACGAACAATCGTAAGTAGTTTACTAATGCTATGCGCGACATACGACGTCTAATACCCCACAACACTATCTGAACCAAACCATAGTACACAGTACACTTACAGCAGTGCACTACACAGACAGAAAAATGAAATCCAGCTCAGACCCACATGTAAAATAGACCGCATCAAATCTGATGTATTGTTTACAGATTCACCATATGAATCACAACTTACAAAAGAGTTCACCTGGCCGTTGAGCTACACATTACCTAAGGTGAAACGTGCTAGTGCTGCGTACACAGCTACCCTGATGGGGGGGGGTTTGTTGTGTCCATGTTTGTGCAAGTTTTTTCGTCGTATCCCATACTAATACATATGATAAGGAACAATAACCACTCTTTTCGGAATTTATTTGAATATGTTTGAGCTATGATGTCAATATGATGCTTATGACGTCATTTGACATATAGACAATATACAACTTTACGAATATTGGATTTTTTTTTTCGCTTTGGGGGTTTTTTCCAACTTTATTTTTTATATGTCCCCCTTTTCTGCTAATAATACTTTATGGGGTCCTAAAAGACGCACCGTTTAGAGATATTCAGCCCCAAGTGTTCAATGGCGGCCATTTTGAATATGCAAATTAGACGAACTCTCCAGTGTCCTATTTTGCTCCTATTTATATTGGACGTTCAGAGTGACCCCTGTCTGAACGAAGACCCGGCAATAAAAAACTATTGCAATTTGTTTCAGATTCAGCCATTTGGGGCTAAATATAGCTGGACTATTGAGTCCACGATGCAAATCTGCCACGCAATCTGATAGTGGGAAACCATTTCAACTGTTGCTTGATGTTCACGGTTTTCTAATAATAATCTGCATGTTTTTTATTTTATTAAAGATCGCATGTTTAATATGAAGTTTCCAAAGACCTTGAGGAAGTTTTAACAGAAGCCAATATTGATCATAATTACAGGAAAATCTATTATCAGCTTGAATAATAATTTTGCACACTATTTGATCATGATTTATGAATATGATATTTTCGGGATTGTCTTTACAGAGGCAATTGAAGTCGGTTTCTTGTTTCAGTGTTCACAGTTGTTCTTCAACGATCTGTTTCGATCATCAGAAGTGGATACGACACAGACTTCGTGTCAAGGGACAATATAAGTATTCGAAATTGAGAAGTGATGCGACTATTGTAAAGTGTTGAAGACACCGAATCAGAACCAAAGGTAGCAGAAACCAACACAAGTGTTCTGTGTGTGTAATGAAGCATTTACATCCTTAACATCTATATACCAAAACATCAAATAGCTCACACAGGGAAAGTTCTCATAAGGTACTAGAGATCAGCTAAGCATTTACGCTTATCTTCATGGAGAAGATCATTCAACAAAGTACACTGGCGGATATAAACTCCGACAAGGCGTTTGTTCGTAGGAAGGCTTTTGCAAAAAGACAAACGTAATGCGTAACAAGGTATACGCAATGGACGAGAAGACCCAACACGATGCTCGTGTGCAGCAAGGTTTTTCCTTCTCCATCAGAAATTGAAAATACATCAAGAATCATACCGGGAGAAGCCCTTCAATTGTTCGTTGTGCAACATATGGCTTATCGTATCGAAGATGAGCCCTTTAAAAGCATTTCAATGAATGCCATTACACACAGGAGAGCCATCCTACAATGTTCCCTATGTAACAAGGTTTGCAATTTGTCAACGCCTAGCCAAATGGCCATCAGAACTGCATACGGAGAGAAGCCAATTTAAGTTTTCTTTTGTCGAAAGGCCTTTACTCAACTTCCAAAATCATTTAAAGAAACATCAAAGAACACATTACTGGAGAGAAACCCCACAAGTGTTCTGTGTGCAGCAAGCTTTCGAATTTTTATCAGAATTGACAATACATCAAAGATGCACACTGGAGAATACGCCATACAAGTTTCCACCTAATAAGCTTGTGTCGTTCATCATATTTAATTCACATCACATAAAAATACACACCACGAAACAGAACGCTATATGGAAATAACCACTGAGAAGCCAACAGTGTATTGCTGTGTTTGTAACAAGCCTTTGCCTTTTCATCAGACTGAAAACACATCAAGAAATACATACCGAAAGAACCCTACAAGTGTCCATGTGCAACAGACCTTTCAATCTTTCATCAGGATTGGAAACATCAAGTTAAACACACCAAAGAGAAGCCACAAAGTTTCTTTGTGCGGAAAGACTTTTTACAATTGTCAGATTTAAAAAAGTCATCATAATACACAGGATAATCAGGAGGAGAGAAGCCCTTTCCAATTGTTCTGTGTTGTCACAAGTCTTCACTTACAGGAAAGTTTACACGTCATCAAAGAAATACATACAGTGAGAGAAACCCCTTCAAAGCTGTTCTGATTTTTGTGCACAAGGCCTTCGAGTCTCTATAGAAGACAACTTAAACCGTCATCAAATTAATAACAGATCGGTACATGCGCCCATTCATTTCGTTCTGTGTGTCACAGAGGCCTCGCTTAGCAAGGTGGGTTAAAATGTCAGCAAATACCATACAGGAGAGACCCTTTGATTCGTTTCTGTGTGTCACAAGTCGGGTTAGCAGAGAAGGGTTAAAATGTCATCAAATAATCCTACAGAGAAAACCCTATTGATGTGTCCTGTTTGATCACAAAAGCCTTTGCTTTCAGAGGCAACGTT
>CM068968.1:62630826-62643881 GCA_035128595.1 Eptatretus atami | reverse complement strand
GAGAGAGATAGCCACGAAGGTGACACCAGGGTATATTTTTTATTGGTTTGGATGGCATCTTTATTCAATGTCATTGGTTGATAAATCTATTTTTGTATTTCAAAGTTAACAATAAGCTCATGCGCCATTGCTGTTTTAGAAGGATTGGTAAGGTTCCTTCTCTTTTATTGAGCATACAGTCATCATGCAAATTAAGTGTTTCTTCTGTCACAAGAAGCATCATATTTCAGCTTGCGAGATGTTTGGTGGTTGTACTATGGCAAGATACGCTAAGTTTTTTTGCAAAAATATATTTAGGCATTCATGAGGAATTGTCAATGTAAAGCTGTATGGTTGTACCTGGTTGGTTGACTCTTTGGTGGTTACTGCTCTCCAGAGGGTTCATGGAGAAGAAGGCATCTACTTGTTGTACTTAGCATGGCAATTTTGAAAAAAAATTGGAAGAAGTCGCCATAGATTGCCATTGTAAGTAATTGGAGAATGTATCAAATTGTGTCTGCGTTTGGTTATAGCCTCATTATGACAAAATTGTCAGCACCCTCCTGACGCAGTAAGAGTAATCAAGAAGACCTGCTTACTTTTTCTGGGTGGAAAACATGGGTAGCAAGTATTTACTCTCCACACTAAAGTAGCCATGGTTTGATAATTATTAGCAATTATGAATGATTTGGGTTTATGTTTTGGATTGTTTATATTTTTTTATTTGAAATATTGTTTATTATGGTAAATGGGGTAATGTTTTAACAAAATTTATTTTGTTTTTGTTTATTATTATAATTTTGGAAATATTTTTTTGTTGGGTGTTGGGTTTTTTGGGGAATTTAAAAATATAATTATAAATTGGTTAAAAATAATTAAAAATGGCTCTGGATTACTGAGACATATGTTTTAATCACGAGTATTGCATGGTGGCCACTGCAGTTATATTATATAAGGGCATCATGCTGTGTGTGCATGCAGTCCACAATGGTGGACTTCCCACATTTATATACTTACTGTCGTGGAATGTTGGTGCTTAACTGCTCAAGTCAAGACATCTATGGAGCTGTCATGTTCACAATCGCATGCCTCGCTACAAGTTTTGCCTTTCAGTGTAAATTGAATTGATGGTTAAAAGGTTTTGAGTCCATAGGCATCATGGCTTGTGAAGGATGGCCCCAGTGAGAGGCGTGGTTGTTGTTGTACACATTAATATGCGCTGCCATCTCTCAAGCAGGCTTTCACCATGGGTTAAATGCAGGTATTTGTATAGATTATTTCAAACGATTGTATCTATATTTTAAAAGGAATGTGTATGCTGTCTCCGCTTGTTTTTTTTTCTAAACGGTACTGCGTAGTACATTGATATTGGTTTGTAAAGTAGCAATTTGATTTACTGGTTGTAAGGCATAATTATTTAATGAACAAAATTGATGTGTTTAACAATGCCATTTAAAAATCCGTCTTTCGTCCGGAGGAATGAATGTGAGAGAACTGGAGCTGTAATGTGCGCGAACATGATTGATGCGGAATGGAATAAAGCCGATGAGATGCTATATAAGTACTTTTCGAAGCTATATTAAATCTATAATCTAACAGGTCATGCAAGAGAGTGAGGTGGATCCATGAGACGTCTGTTTTAAACACTTTATGGGTCATTTTCTGGCTAAAAAACCTCTGGCATGTTTATTGTAGCAAATAACTTTTCTTATGACCATCATCATGCAGTTTCTTCCTGTAGAAGGGTCTGCAATTATGCCTTGGGGTTTTAAATAACTGCATAATGCCGCCAGTTTTCTTTTTGTTTGTTTGTTTTTTCATGACCAGAATTTTGGATATTTCTGGGGTCCTGAGCATGTTTTATTGTGCAGGAACAAAGGTCGGACGTAGTAAATGGTATTGTAAAGAGTCACGTGGAAATAGCACATTACTTTTCTAAATGTTCCAGAACGATCCACAGATAATTCCATGCTGCATGAGCTTAAAATATCCCGCGCGGTAGAAGTTGTTCAAACGCAACAGCTACACACGGCTATCTTGGAACCTGTCTCGTCGTTTTTTAATGAGTGCTGGCTCTCGATGGTGATCTTTCAAGGGATATGTGATTCATTGTATCATGTGAGACGTGAGATGAGGTCTAGCTGTCATATTAAAGATGAAGAAGGTTTTTTTCATGGCCTTTTTTTCGAAGTGCAGTTAGGTTTTCGAGTTTGAACGTAGAAGGCATTGGGTCCCTTTTAGGCAGAGGAAAACTAATCGGTAATGCTCCAGCATCCAGAAGAGCGGTTCCATGAACTTTTCAGGCAGAGGTATTCTTTGCTTTTCTTTTTTTGGAGATGTTGGAGTGATTCCATACTATGCTTTGTTGCTTGATTTCTGGATGTGAAATGAATGAACCGGCTTTCATCACATCTGATAAGAAGGGAAGTCAGCACCCGGTGTGAATGTGTCATGTATGACAAATCCATGTTTTGTGTTTCTCGTAGCAAACAGGAACCAACAGGACCAATCTTCGATATCCAGGGTGCTAGTATCTCTGTGTCACATGGTATGCGTAGGCAAGGTTCTGTGATTTCCTACAGTCAGCTTCGATCCTCACAGATAGCGCATAGAACTGCTACTCATTGCATTCAAGTTCGTGGCGCTTTGGCGCCACAGCACTGGCTATCGGTCGATGTCCATGTTTCCATTTGAAGTGTTTCCCCACCTTCTGAACACTACTGTGCGTGCAAACATCTCATACACTAACTCAATGTTTAGTATCTGCAGCTGGTTGTTCTCTTCACGGGAATTGCAATCCTGCTCGTTGGTAAATGATGTTTGACAGCCATTTTTGTCACAGGATGTGAGAAACCATATGTGCATGCGCCGAGCCGTGTGAAATGAAATGGATAGAATGGATGGATGGAGTCGTAATAACAGCGTGTTTCGAAAGATTCTGCACAAATTGTGTAGAATCAGCTGATTGCTATGATTTGTATGGTCTCGTAGGCGAAATATGATTTTTACCACTGATTTTTATCGATGCATTTTAAGTGTTTTAATTAAGTATCATGTCCTTTTTGTATGGCCGCTGAAAACTTGTGTTATCGATGTGGATTTGTGAGATTTGAATGAATTTATTTTTTTTTACCTTGTTAATAAATTGTCTGGTGATTGGGGTTTTTCTTTTTCCTTTGACTTTTTTTGGTTCATCATTGAATTAAAAAGGGACTTTGGAATTGTATCATCAGATTTTTCAAAAGCAGAATGAAATCGGTAATTTTAAAAGGAAAGCTACCTTGCAACAGATGCTATATGCAATATTTATATATCTTGACTAAAACTCTCATCTGTGCATAAATTTATGTATGTTGTATGCTTCCAGAAAGTACAGCAAAATAGTACTGATATTGAAGCATTTTTTAGGGCACTGACGTCACTTCCTGGGTGGCAGTATTCAAGTTTTCATTCAATCGGGCAGACAAAAAATTTATTAAAAAATATTTCTGTTCAGCGAATGCGTCTTGGAGAGAACTTTGATCATGCAAAGCAACCAGCGGTAAAGTTCGCTGTGAGCTTCTCTTTTTTTATTTTTGAATATTATTTTTAAAATTCGAAACATTTTGTTGACAAAAAAGAAAACGAATATTTTAAGCAGAAATATAAAAATTCACTATTTTGATCTTACTTCCGTGCTCATAATAATAAAATTGTGTTTAGAGATTACGTAAATAATTTCTTGTGATTTCTTTTCCCGTTTTGCTTTTTTACATTTGACGCGCATATCAATGTTTCGTTAAAATCGGGCAACGAAAAAATTATGAAAAAAATAAATTACCAGATCAGTCAAGTATCTTCGGAGATTGATAATGCATCAACTCAGCGGTATAGTTGGCTTGGATGCTATTTTTTTTCATACCGCTGTACAAGGGAACACGGGTCTTGGGTCGCTCTGGTAAAGTTTTAGAACCTCTAATTGTTTTTGTTGCGGTAGTGTATGATTTTTTTATTTTTTTTACCAAAACTGATGATTTAGGAGTTTGTGACAGTCAAGATGTGTTTTTAAGAGAATGTTCTTTAAAATAGGTCCAAAATTTCCAAAGTTTTTTCCAGTTGTTCCTTTCTCTTTTTATTTCATTTTTTTTTGACCATTGATTGTTCTGTTCTTGTACGTGTTTTTAAAATTTTTTAATAAGGGTTCTCCGTCTCTTGTCCTCGGCTGTCTCTCGTCCTTCTGCTCTGTCTCTCTCCTCTTTCTTTGTCTGTCTCGCTCCTCTCTCTTCTCGGCTCTGTCCCTCTCCCTTCTCGCTCTGTCTTCTCCCTCTTTCTCTTGTCTGTTTCTCTTTCTCTCTCGCTCTGTTCTCTCCTCTCTCTCTCTCTCTCGTCTGTCTCTCTCCTCTCTGCTCTGTCTCTCTCCTCTTTTCTGCTCTGCTCTCTCTCCTTCTATGTCTGTTTCTCTCTCTCGTCGCTCTGTTCTCTCCTCTTCTGATTGCTCTGTCTTCTCCTCCTTCTCTCCGCTCTGTCTCTCTCTCTCTCTCTCCTTCTCTCTCTCCTCTTCTCATCCTCTGCGTCAGTCTGTCTCTCCTTTCTTCCCTTCTCTCTTTTTCCCCCTCTCTCTCTCCCTCGTTCCTTCTCCCTCTCTTTCTCCCCCTTCTTCCTTCTATTCCTCTCTCGTCTGGTCTCTCTCCTCTTCGCTGCTGTCTTCTCCCTCTCCTCTTTCTCTTGCTTGTCTGTCTCTCTTCTTCTCTCTCTCCTCGCTTCTCTCTCTCTTCTCTTGCTCATTCTGCTCTGTCTCTCTCCCCTTTCCTTGCTCTGTCTCTCTTCTCTCTCTCGCTTGTTCTCCCGTCCTTCGTCCTCTCTCTCTTCCCTCTCCGCGTCTCTCTCTTCTTCTGGTCTCTCTCCGCTCTTCCCTCTCCTCTCTCTCTTCTCTCGCTCTGCTCTCTCCCTCTCTCGCTCTGGTCTCTGCCGTCTTCTCCGTCTCTCGTCTGTCCTCTCTCCCTCCTCCTCTTCTTCTTGCTTTCTTTCTTCTTCTCTCTCTTGCTCTGTTCTCTCCCTCTCTCTCTCTATCTTCTTTGCTCTCTCTCTTCTCCCTCCTCTCTCCTCTCCCTCTCCCTCTCGTCTCTCGTTCCTCTCCGTCTCCATCTCGTCTCCTCCTCTCCCTCCTCTCTCTTCTCTCTGTGTGTTCCTCTCTTGTCTGTCTCTCTCTCTGTTCCTCTCTCTCTATTTTCTATTCTCTTGTCTGCTTCCCCCCGTCTCTCCCCCCCGTCAATTTCTACCTACTCTCGGTCTGCTGTTCTCTCTCTGTTGCTCTGTCTGTCTCTCTGGCCCTTCTGGTTTTTCCTCGGTCTTTCTCTCTCCTCTCTCTTCTCGCTCTGTTCTTCCTCTCTCTCCCTCGCTCTGACTCTCTCTCCTCTCTCTCTCTCTCTCCTCTCTCTCTCTCTCCTTCTTCTCTCTCTCTCTTCCTGCATCTCTCCTCCCCCACTTCCTCTCCACCTCCCACTCTCTCCCAGCCTCCACTCCCACTCTTCCCACTCCCCTCTCTCCCACTCCACTCCTCTCCCTCACATCCTCTCCACACTCCTTCCTCTCTTCCTCCTCCTAATTCCTTTCCCCTCTCCTCTTTCCTTTCCTCCCATGTCTCCCTGTTCTCTTCCTCTTCTCCTCTCCCTCTCTCTTCTCTCCCCTCTTATCTCCTTCCTGCCCTTCTCCCTCCTCCCCTCAGCACCCATTCACTTGCTTTGAGTGTGAGTGTGAATGTCACTTTCTTCTCATCTCTCATTTTTCTTCATGTGAATGCTCCAGCTCCACCATGTTGAAAAATTTCTGTGGTTCACTTCGATATCTTGATCAACCAAAATGCCAATTTGGTTGCTGCACAAATGGGAATAGAGGTCTATCAACTTATCGTCCATGTTTCTGAGGTAAAGTTCTCAGTCTGCAGAGAAGTAGTGTTTCGTATGACGATCCTTCCAGAGTGATCGGGTGATGTGTTGAGATTGTGGATAGAGGTGAACCAAAGAAATTAATTTCTGTGAATAGAGATTTCACTTCTGTCCTTAATATAAATAAATGCACCTTAGTTGGCCCATCTACTTGTCTATAACTTTCACAATAATGCGTTGTATATAAGCCTGCACATGTTACCGTATTTACAATACACTGCAGATAACTGGTTCCACAGGCTGTTTGGAAGGGAATTCGTTCGGATAGAGTGTGGAATATCAGGAGTTTGCTAGGAATGTTTTGAAGCATAAAGCTGTGGAAATTTCCATGTTTAGCCAATTCCACACAAAACCAGTATGGTCTTTTCTCCAGCATCTTCCATTGAAATTGATGCTGGCAAATCGATTCATTGAAAGAAAAAAGAAGGAAAAAAAAAAAACTTGTGGTTTCTTTTTTTGCCCTCGGCCACAAACACACATGGTTAGTGTCAATTCTCTAATTCGATGATTAATCATTATTGCCTTGTTATTGGGTATGCATATTTTAATATCAGTACATCAATTATTGTTGAGATTTCATGATAGTGTTGGTATAGGCTCACAATGGATTGCTTAGCCTGTGATTCGATCTCCAATGTTAGGATCTTCTGTTCATCATACTTGATCCACCAGTGGTTGCACTATTTCAGAACACCCTTCTTATGATATGATCTGTCTTTGTTCCTTTTTACCGTACTTGTGAAAAATTTAAATGATCTCATTTACAAAATAATTTCAAATAATTATCGACCATTTGCTTTCTGGCACTTGAGCAAAATCCCCTGAGGGAGGTTAGCCTGTTTAATTTCCATTTATCAGCAACAATTTGGAGTGGTGGTATAGTGGGATTGTGGTACAGCTAGAATGGGAAGCATGGTCTTTATATCCAAAATAAATTTCTCCTACTTTGCTTATTTCTGAATGTATGACAATTATAACTTTATTGCTTTATATCATGGTTGATTGATACCAACTCATATAATCAGGTATATTGGGTGTGATCTTGCAACAGAGAAGAAGGAAAGTCTTCCAGAACATGAATCTGCTGAAGCTCTGCATTGCCCTCTCTCAACTCGATAACCTAAGCTGATTGATGGTGAGCTTAATTATTATCAAACCTTAGTGTCTTTGGTGTTGTTAAACGATTAAGTTGGCTGGCTTAAGTTTATAACATCCTGAGTCAAGCGATTAACGCATGTTAATTAACACAGAATGGGTTGACTCAGCCTGTCCTCCTTTCGAGGTCGGCAAAATGAGAATAGCTCCAGAAGTAATCATTTTGAAGTATCTGTATCTGAGGGGAGAACCCATAAGGATTGTGCTCTAGCATTAATCCTCCACAGCCTCTTGCCTCACAGCACAAAAGAGTGGCTTGGCTTGGTGTCTCTTAGGGTTTCTAAATTGCAGAGGAATTCCACACTTCGATGCACAATGCTTGAATTTTTATTTATTTTAACCCAGCAATGTATTTGTATGTCATAAGGCAGGGATGAGTCTGACCACCTATATATAATATATATGTATATGTATATATATATATATATATATTAATATATAAATATTTAGTAGATTATGAAAATGAGACACCACCCACATCTCGTCACTGTGAATGGAGGGAATTAACATCAGCTCTACACATCATCATTAAACGGTGGGTAGGATTAGTATAAACAAATTGATTCAGCCATGCTCTTCAGCTGAAGAGCTGCAATAAAGCACCATGAAGGCTACCAAGGTAAGCCCTTTGCTGTTTTGCAAGCTCATGGAGCCACCTGGATTTAATTGATGAGTGAAGCTATTGGTTATTCCTCTAACATCCAGGTGAGAGAATTGTGGTGGGTCTTTATTATTTATATGTTGAATGTTTTGATGTTTGCATGTGGTACATGCCTTAGAGCCTCATTGGTGTGCATTTCTTGTCTGCAGCTGTTCGCTGATGGTTTCACCAACAGCGATGAACCGGTCCGGCATCTGAGCGGTGTGTAGATTGGGATTCTAATGTGTGTAGATTTGTGAAGTGTCTTACAGCTCTGGAGTGAACTCTGGGAAGAGGTTTTGAAACAGCAAAGGGCTACTTGGTAGGCCTGTTTGGGGTGTTTATGCAGCTTCTTGGGCTCGAAGAGCATGGGAGGAGTCACGATATATATAATAATATATAAAATTTAATAAATTATAAACTAATTTTAAAATATTTTATTAATATATACCTTTCCAATATACTTATATATTATTTTATAATTTCAAAAATTTATTAATAATTTTTAAATTATAAAATATTTATTTAAAAAAAATATATATATTAAATATGTTTTAATTTTTTATTTAAATATTTTTTTATATATTAATGTTTAATAATTATAAAATATAATTTAATATTTAAAATATATAAAAATATAAAAAAAAAAAATTATTAAAAAAGAATTAATAATTATTAAAAAATAATTAAAATTATATAATTAATATTAGTATTTAAATATATTAAAATTTTATATATATATATATATATATGTATATATATGTATATAATAATTATGTATTGCACATACCTTGTGTAGCATTTTTTAGCTTCAATAAACAAGTTTATGTACCCATTTTTCATCATGCATCAATCTTGACAGCCTTAGTCTTCAAACAATTATAAGCTCCTTGCTATGTAAGATCATTGCAAACAGCTGTGCAATTGCAACCCTTGTGACTTTCCCAGTGACTTTGAGTCTTCGCATGAACACCCTCTGGCGGCATCCTGAGTAGCATGCCAATTTGGCTGAGATCGCAAAAAACTGAAGGAGCTGGCGAACAAACCAACAACAGAGTTTTTCGTCTCGACTTTATAATATATATAGATTGTTGGCTAAGATTTACGCTGTGAGATTGACGCACTCGTACTTTGTTTTAATATGTTGGTGATACTTATAGCACTTATGTTCGGACGTGATGTCTATTTACTCCAGTCTTATGTCAATCTATGTGATTGAAACTTGTGAGGAGAACATTTTACCTGTCTTGTTTGTTGGAAGCCAAGTTTGTTATCATGAATTGCCTTTTTGGCTATCCAAGTTTTTTCAATGAACATTAAGTTTTTTCAAATGTTCTTTCAGGCCCCTTTCCTCCAAAAACATTTTTACACGCTGCCAATGATTTATTTTATTATATTATGAAATTGGAAGCCTGTTTGGTTTGTGTTAAAATGTTATTATATACTGCTGATTGTTTTTTTCTATTTACAAAACATGCCAATGCTTTGATTTTAAACTCATGTTAAATTAAAAAAAACAAAAACATTGTTTCTCTCAAAAAGAGGAAAGTAACATTCATTCTTTACTCCCTGGGCTAAAACGTGGAATTACATCACCTTTAGGGAAGTAACTTCCTGAAATAACTGATATCAAATTAAATATACAACTTAATCTTGGTGACCAGCTTTTCATGACTTGTTCATTATTTTTTATGAGTCGACATACTAAAATTTCTCAAACGTTGTCAGGTGATTAATTTTACCAAATTATATTTTATAACATTTGGCATTTACAAATGGAAAGACCGATGTTGAAGATCACATCAACATAAGTGCAATTTATTTTATTGTGAAGAAGTTAAAGGAGGGTGAAGAAAGACAAAAATGCTGAAATTTGGCTGAGTTTATTGTTTGCACCCCTGCAATGCTGTAGCGATAAAGTAATCATTCTTCTCGCTTTTGGTTTTGAGTGTTAGTGTGCCTAAACAGTATAAAAATGCCAATGATGCATGATGCTTCATTTGCTGTATAAAATAAGTTTCATAAACATTCAAATGTTGTTAAAATCAGCCCGATAGTTCAGAATCAGCCTAATCTTCAGCGAATTCTAACAAATCCAGATTAATATTAATTCCTCAGATGTGTTAAAGGCTGTCTTTTTGTGAAGTAGATTGAAAAGATGTAAAGTTGAGCTAACAAGAAATATCAATTATTTCATATAATGTGCATTTTTCGTTTTCATTTACATTAATATTTCTATCATTCTGCTGTATCCTATAATGCATAAGCTCAACGCATGAGCCTTGGATCACTGTTAGAAGAAAAATAATATATATCTCCTTTCAGCAACATTGCTGAACAGAATTGATATACAACCATATCTCAGTTGGGTTAAAAATTACCTGCCTACCACCCTCTCCTCCCTACTCTTTTCCCTGGTTCACTTCATTATTTTTATTACGGTAGGCGACATCGCCGCTGTTTATATTTTCTTATTAAATTGCAAAATATTGGTTCATCCTGTTTTTTTAATGGTAAGATTAGAATTTCTATTTACAACTTTGACATTTATGATTACACACTGCAACAGTGGTTTTATTTCTGCTGATAGAGTAGAATGTTGAATGTTTTTATGTACTGTAGGGTAAGCAAGACTGTGCAACATGATGCATTGTAAAAGTGATCTTAAAATTATGTCAATTGTTTTTTATTTTATTATTTAGAATGGTTCCAATTTTTATATATATATCGTACTAAATATTGCAATTGGTGTCTTCTGTCTGAGCGCAATACATACGGTCATTACTTAATCCAATTGACCATACTTGACAGGAATGACTAAGCCATCATGATGGAGATTGTAGTGATTCATTCCCCCCCCTCCATAAGGGGGTATTCCGCGTTAGAGGTGATATAGATAGTCATCATTTTTCAGGGATCTTTTTCGGTGTTTATCCAAGCATCTGTCTATACAAAAATGATAACAACAACCAATGTCAATAGCAATGAAATATTAATGTTATTACAAAATATTAGTAACACAAATAAATATCGCCCTCCAAGGGTTTTTTTTTCTTTGGGCCAACGCGCCCTGTTAATGTGTATAATGCTTATTGTGGCATTTTCATGGGGCACCTACTTGACGTTAAAGAAAAATTATTAACCAAAAAGTATGATTACCTTTTTAACAGTCGCTACTGTTGTTTACATAATTGAAGGGAGGAACCCGCACGTTCTGGAACATTATATGCTTATCCGCGTCTTCCAAAGATTAACAGTACAGCGAGCTCAATCTAACTGTAATGTACATACCGAGAGAGAGGCTAACACATGACCCTTGCATGTCAATTCCATAGGAGTGGTGCACTAGTATTACAGAAAGGGAGAGAAGAATCGGATTCCTGGTTGAAGGCAACCTCATGCTATCAGATGAGAAGAGAAGATGCGAAATGGGAGTGTTAAGTTTTAATATTTTGTACTAACATAGTAAAACTTCATTTTGTGGTTCTATGAGTTAGTGAAATGGGTCACACTGAAGATTCTTCTTATAATTCTGAATTGCTCGAAACTTCATCACTTGTGTGTTACACATTTAGAATCGGATAATAAGCGTAATGCACCTTTTTAGATTTAGTGGAAATCTATCACTTATACGTATTCAAAAATCCATGACATCACTTGTTAATGGTAATGTTCTTCGGCTTGGCTGCATAGATGTCAGTTTTTACATCAATGGCAATTTTAATTGTCATACTAAAACAAAGGACTCTAATACACTTTCAGTCAATGTATAGTATATATCTGTTTAGCTCGTTGACAAGTTTTGGATTTTCCATGTCCGGGTAGGGTCTCTATCCCTATGTTCTGTTGAAATTTCCGACTCTGAACAATTATTTCTTCATTCTACTTGTGTTTAGTCGGCAAATTTGATTAACGTCTGTTATCTGGTTCATTACTGAGTTTTAAATGCAAATAATCTCAACTTCTTTCATGGTTATGATCAGATGCTTCACTGGTGTGTCCATTTTGACCTGTTGAATAAATGTTGTTTGCAACCTTTATTGATAAAGGGTCCCGTAAAACACCTTCTACGACCCTTGATTGAACAACGTTGTTTTGAACTTTACAACTTTGAACAGCACCAAACATTAAGAAATTCGGATTAAAGTTTATGTGTCAATAAAGCACGAAACTGTAGTGTTTGAGCCTGATTATATTCCAAGAGATAGATGGATTTAATAGAATTTTGGGTAAGGTGGTTTGACTAGGCTACTTTATGTAAAAAGGGTGCTGAATCAAAAAAAGCAGTCATTATTGACTACTTACTCAAGACAAATGACATTTTACCACCTTTTTGCCCATATATGACTCATGATTCGGTCAAATATTCTGGGTAGGTGGGTTTAATGCGAAATTTTGGATAAGATTATTGACAAGCTATTTTAGGTAAAAGAAGTTTGCGATTCAAAAAAGCAGTCATGTGACATCATGCTCAAGACACATGAACCATTTAACCCTTTCCGGTCAAATATGACAATATTTGGTCAATTTATTGGTGCCGCATTTTGGAATGTTTGAAGGTGTGCACATCGTTTGAATGTATCAATAATATTATGTCTGTTTCATGATGAATCATGACAGATATAAATATAATATGATAATATATAATGAAGAAGTAACCAATTGGCCGAAAAATCCGCAATGCGTCTTGTTCAGTTTTGGGCCCCAAGTGTCAAAGTTTGAAATTCCATGTTGGGGCATATCGCATGTTTGACAGTCTTTTCGAGAGTGGTGCAAATCGAACAATGATGTTAAGACTAATTGTTTAATTTGTATTTTCAGTTTCTTGTTTGCAGGTGGCAGCATCTTGAGTGGCTCAGACGATATACATGTGCTTTAGGCTACATCTTTAACTGTGCAGTGACAAGACAGTTCATGTTTTTTGGGACATGTCCGTGAGGAACTACCTCCAGGCAAGTCTGAAATTAAGATATCGAATTTTTTCCTTTGATATACAAACAATGGACAAGCCTGTAAACTACAAGGCTTGTGGGTTGCTAGAGATGTTGCATGGACGATATCTTGCAAAACAACACAAACAAATGTGGTCTGGCTGGAAGCCAAGTAACAAAGATGATTTACGGTCAGAAGATAGGGCGTATTTGGCAAACTCGGAGCCACCTCTACACGGCTTGATGTGTTAATGAACGATGAAGAAATGTTAACCCTGGCTGAAGAGTGTGAGGAAGATTGCATTGCGACGACCTATGACTTGGCTATAGCCAAGCCAGCTTGCCAGTTGCAGGACACTGTGTGACCAAAGTATGACAATGTCTTTGTTTGTTTTGGTGCCTTCCATATTATGTTCCGCTATCTGT
>CM068968.1:62556055-62569658 GCA_035128595.1 Eptatretus atami | reverse complement strand
TTCGGCAACATCGGTCGGGCTGAAGACCTCTTGTCCCCATGTGCCACCCGGGGTTAATAGGAGGCACACTTTGTACGTAGACAAACCTTCCCTATTCTATCGAAGATGTTAAACAAAGGAGGCTTCTTGCCCTGGTTGTGCCGAACTAAAACCCAGATTCGTATGGCGCCGCCCCGGGCAATGAGTCAAGGCTACTTACCTTCGAGAGACTTCAACATCGACTTAAGGGCCTTTGCCGACTGAGACAGACAAAGGATATTATACCTCACTGTTTGCGAATACTCAGGTTCCGTTGCATTCCTGTGTTTCGGTATGACCCGGCACTGTCGTGAAATGTCTCTCTGAATCTTTCCTGTTTTGGGAAACCTTCGTACATACATTCTGACAGAGGTCCGTGTTTTAATGTCGGGGGACGAACTTCAAGCGGTTTTTCCCTCCCCTTTTCCCTCCCTCCTATCCCTCCCTCCCCCTTCCCTCTCGCCCCCCGTTTCTCTTTTTTCTCTCTTCTTTTTTTTTATTCTCCCCCTCTCCCTTCCTCCCCTTCTTCCCGTTCTCCTTCCCGTCTTTCCTCTATCTGCCCCCTTTCCTCTCCCTCTTTTTTTTCCCCTCTTCTCTATCCCCTTTACATGAAACGGATAGCACTGACGAACGACGAGACAACCACAAGGTAATGGCTGTAACGATGTATACACGGGTCATCTGGAAAGCGTAACCGGCACAAATCGAGAGGACTGGGGCGCCGACGGTGGAGTGTACCCTCCCCGTGCCCTGATTCATAACGCTTCTTTGCTCTGTACGTCCATCCAATGCTTTACTCGCATACGAAGTTGCATCGACAACGACGTTTCGCGGCATTCGTGCCCGACTGCGCTAACCTATCCGGGTACAGTTTCATGAAGCGCCCGTGTACGCCAAAGAAGTATGAACCAGTGGTGGAAAGGCGAACTCATCTTATGCCTAATCCTGAGTATTGCTCATGTTAGACTTCCTGCTGGAGGGAGACCCGGTGTCGGTTCGCCACCTAGGCTCCCACCGGTCCTTCCCTCTCGGTACTCCCCCGCGGTACCTCTCCCTCTGGTACTCCTCCCTCTGACATACCGCCCCAGGTGTCTCTCCCTCAGTACCTCGTCACCGAGAATGTGGCGTTCGGGGTTGATGTAGACGGAGCACCGCATTCTTCCACCCGGAGCATCGAACATCCCCGGCACGAATCGAGCTCTCAGTGTGGATTCGAAGCCTCCCTCAAGCGAACCGCCCATATACTCCGAGGACGTCGACGGATTAAAACCCCTCGACGACTCGAGCTGTAAAGGGAATTTCGGCCTTCCCTTGAACCTTACTATGCTTTCTATTTAAACTCCAAATAATTCTCAGCTTTGAAATGTATGTTCTGTAGTTTAATATGGTTCTCACTGCTCGAAATGTATGCTCCTTGACTTTGAGTAATCATGGTGCATAGTTGACCTCAGGTTACATTTTAAGATGGGGAGAATGTCGTGAAAATAAAGGATGGAGTGACGAATTGATCACGTGACGCGTGTGCTCGCTGCAGACAGTAAAACCGGGTGCGCGCGGCCGAGCCGATTGTCCCGGGGCATTGTCATAACTGACTGATGTTTCACTTGCTAGCTCCTTGGAATGTGGGATTGAGAGTGCCACAGACACCGACTGTACTTGCTGGCCTTTAATTGATTTTAACCCTGTGTGTGTGATTTGCATTATCTTATCTTTTTCTGTGCTGTGAGACTGGCTTCAATCAAGTAAATAAAGCTGTGTATACTCTGAGGTTCTGCCTATCACATCATTACAGAATTTACAAAGGCAGAACGAGCACCTGTCAGTTGTGCGATATATTTTTGGAACAGTGAGAATGTTTACAACAGAAAAGCTTTACTAAAATTTATTGTTTTTGAATTTGGAATGTACAACGATTTATTAGCGGATTATTTCATGCAAAAGGTAATTTACTTGCTTGAAGTAAACGTGCAAAATCGGGTAAAATCGTTGGCGAAAATAGGGCGTGTTTTGATGTGAGGTCAACAATGGGGCAGGTTGACGCTGATTTTCTTGAATCCCGATTTAGACGAAATTCCGCTTTTTTCCGCGATGACATTTTCATGGACGTCACGATCGCTTATAACAGGGCCACACTGGTTTATCTTTCAAGATTATGTACTGACATAAATGGATGTGTCTTTACTGTACTCTTCTATACTGGCAGGCAAGTACGACATCACGAGGGCAATAGGAATTTTTTCAGCTCAATTAATCTTTATGGCACCACCGTCCGTATATGCGGTCAGTCGTTGACCAAACGTCGTAATGCGAGTGCATGAGCGCTGTATAATGCTAATTATAATGTATAAAATATAAAAAAAAAAAAAAAAATATGTACTGTAATGCGCGCATGTATAAGATATATATATATATATTATATATTGTTACGCTGTGGAAATTCGCGTTACACCATAAAGGGCCCTTAGTGAGTATCTCATAGTACATGGTAGTTGCCCAAACCGTGTATAGAGGAATTTAGATCCATCCGGGCTGCGACCTTTGAGTAGTCGTTTTTCTTTGTCTATTTTTATTTCAAACAACAGCTATCTCAACAACCACGCCATCCCCTACCACAGCGCCAACCACACTACAACAACACCACCACCTTCGCAACTCATCCCAAAGTTCATCGCTTCTACGGCCATTCCACGTCACTGTGAACACTGAATGTCGGCGCGTCTTCGGGCACCGATTCGGCTCGATTGTGCCGACGCACCGGCCGCGAGCGCGAATGCGCCTTCGAGGAAATTCGGATCAGAAATCGCTCACGCCACCTTCCCCTCCGTCCAATGGGCGATTGCGAGCGGCTTTGTCCCGCTCCGAAGCGCGCTAGTGAAGTCCGTTTATTTGCAATATGGCGGATCAGGAGTCCGCCCCTTTATTGCCCGATCCAAAGCTGAACAGAGTGTGGCATGGCCCCGCCCCAATCGCGTTTGATCCCCATATTGATATTGCTGTCTCCTGCCGGCTATAAGGCGCGAGAATTACCAGGTCGAGTGGAGTTGCTTTTGGAGACAAGAGCGTCCGTGTGGAGGGAGTCAAGTGTGCCGGTGGAGCGCATGGCAAGGCGAGCTCGGTCGAGGCAAGTAGGACGCGGTCGGGCAACGAGGTTGCGGTGTGGGGATCGGCTCGCTCGTCAGCGGGACCCAACAGCCAACCACCCCCTCCCCCAGGGCATCAAACAATTTCCCTTCCCCCCCCCCCCCCCCGGCCGCGCTGAGATAGTGCAAGGGGCCCCGTTCCTCCCCACCCAACGTGGTGCCAACAAGCACGCAGGGGCCGAAGTCAGGGCACAGCGCCGACATTTGCGGCTTGCCCGCCAACGCGTCACGAGACGCGGTAAGGACCTCCCCGGTCTCGGCGACCTGCCGCTCCTCTAGGTCCGCGCACATTTGCCGAGGGCTGTCTGCCTCCTTGTCTTTGAGGTGGCTCTTTTCTTGCTTTTGTGTATGTGTGGCGCCGTCTGTTGAAGTAAAACTGTATAAGTGTTTGCCGTGTGTGCGCGTAGTCGTGTTTAACTCTTACCATTTGCTTATGTGCATTCGGATTCTGCTTTGGCTGTTATATAGTGCTCTTTCGTGTGCCGCGGGAAAAACTGCTTGTTGAACGTGCCACCGCTTCGCTCGTCTTTTTATTTGACTCTCCATCCTGCTTCACGGAAGGGTTTTAGTGGGTGCAAATTCCCGATTAATCGGAACCAAAGTCAAGGCCGACGATAACCACCGCTCGGTTATCACTATAGCACGAACGGGACCGCTTTAGGCATGGTTCGTGTCGGAGTCGGCCTTGGCGTGTCACGATCGCGCGGTCGACCGTTCGCGCAGGCTTAGTAGATTGAATTTTGGCGCAACCTATCCTGCGCGGGTGGGCAATTGGCACGATCGTAGTGAGGTTAAACCCACCACCCGTGACTCTCCCGGGCGTGTTCGGGGGTCACCGGACTGAATTGTCCGTCCGGTGGCTACGATGCCGCGAGTTCGAATTTACGTGGCCGTCCGCACGCTGCGGGCGCGAATTCGCACACTAATATTATATATATTATTTATATATATTTATATATATTATATATATATATTGTTACGAATTTGGATATTCGATTTACACACAACATACAGTTCCTTTAGTCCAGTATGTCAGAAAGTCTTGTGCCCTAGATAGTCACCTTCCATTTGTTTAATGTTTAGAAATCGATTAGTTGCGCTGTTATTCAATTCACTATTAGTGGAGCGATCCCAACCAATGGAGACGCCCTCCCCTCTTCTGCGAAAGAGGAAGAAGAGCCCTCCAGTCCCGCTCACGGTGACGTAAACAGACTCCCTCCACCTTGCGGTTGTGCGAGCGACGGGGGATGAGTCACGCGCGGAGTGGGGGGGGGCGGAGAACGATAAAGAAGGAGATCCTTTAGCTTTGTTCTGTTTTGTTCGGTAGGCCTTCGCGGGTGCTTGCTGGCTGGGTTAGAGAGGCTTTTGAGGCATTTCTGCTTGTTGTTAGCAGGCTCGGGGTCACTGTTGGCTCCGGTAGGCTTTTTGGAGAGCTGTTGTTTGCGAAGAGTTGAGCAGTTGCTCGGCTCGGAAGTGCATGTGTGGCTTCTCTGGCTGGTTCGTCGAAGAGACGGCCGCTTTTGTTTCATCGGAAGAGAGTTAGTTGTTGCTCGCTGCTCTTCTTGGTTGTGGAGCTCTTTGTTCTCCGTTTGTTCCCGCTTTGGTGCGACTCATCGGCCTCATCTTGGAGTGGTTTCTCGGGGAAGCGCCGCCATCGCGGAAGGATCGTGCCTCGTCTCACCGAGCAGTGTTGAGAACGCGTCGGAAGGATTTGAATGGAGCTCGGGAAGGATCGCAGCTCACACAGATTGAATCCACCTCCTCTTGCTGGAGCCCGAGGTTGAACAAACTTGAAGACCACACGAGAGTGGAGAGGTTCGAGATAGTCTGGGTTTCAGGCCAACCGTCCTCCGAGCTGGGAGCCCTTATTAAAGGCCTCACCACCATTTCTGGGTGTGTGTGTGCGAACGTTGTGTCCATGGTCGGTCTAAATAGTAGGAAATTATTAAGTGCTTTTAATGTGCTGTAATGTTTGCATTGCATTTCGCATAGTGGTATTAGTGATCTGCTCTATTGCTTCCCAGTTCCCCATTTTTATTAATAAATACCCCAGAGTGTTAAATGATTTCAGCTCGTCTGCGTCGATTCTTCATTGGCTGAGATCGTGTGTCTGGTTAGGAAAGCGATTGGTTTTCGTTAAATAGGACATTTGACACGGTTCTCGGCGCATTAAGCTGTCGGAACCGTGCCGGACAGGCCGCTTAAGCGGCTTTGATTCCTAAGGAGATCCGTCGAGGGTGGAATACCCCGGTAGTTGGATCACGTTGGTATTTAGGTAAATTTGAGATTGGAAATCGACCCTATACCACGTGGTCCGCCCATTGGCGTTATTTCGTTCTTGTACAAGACCCTCGACTCGACTTATCCGGCGGCGTCTATATTCCGGGTGAGTCGGTCGGGCCGACCGACTTGCGAGGCTCCGTTGGAGCGGCGATGAGCGGCCACGCCCGGCACCATAACAATATATCATGATCGTTTACAGGAGTTATGACATATACGTTAACGTGATAAATTAAACACATCAGTTAGGCCTGGTTTGCCCATGGTATAGGGTGGCGGCTGGGTCCTAGATGGTTCCTGAGTTCAAGGCCCCTTTCAGCTGCTGAATTAATACACCAGGGGATACTCAACCTGTAATCCTTCAGAGGTCTTGCAAATGGAGATACCAGTTTCCATTGTGTGTACTGGTAGAGGGCACTGCATTAAATGACACGGTTGCGCATCAATAAATGCATAGCTAAGCTGCCTAACGACCAAACACAAAGACATCAGTATTGAAACAAAAACCAATCGGCGACTGTGAGCAACTAACATATAGAGAGTTGAAAGACTTGCTGCGAGAGAACCAAACAATAATGAAAATAAATAACAACATCATCGCGAACTTATCGAAATTCTTATTAATATAAATTTAAATTCCTACTTGTGACACAGTTTATTGCTTTGGTCACTTTCCACTGAGGCAGGAATGCCTGATTGCAGAAAAAGCACACAGACCCAGCCGTTTCACTGAAACCAGTGCAGCCTGACAGCTTCTGGTATTCAATGGCAGGTGTTGGTGCCACTCGCCGCCTTATTCATTGATATAGTTGAGGTTCGCTCGTATTTATATATACAGCTTCGTGCATCAGCCACTGGAGCACATCTGTTTTGTGGTGCGAGCAAGATGGCCGTGCCCAGTTGCAGAATCGCTTGCAAGCAATTTCAAGCTCCTATCAGTCACGTCACAATTTGTATTTGCTACGACTTATTTTTGAAGGATAATTTATCAAATATTTTCATATTTTTAGCGATTAATACGCTTATCGTTTATTATTTGTATTTAATTTACCATGCCTCAATGTTTTATATATGTTTTAAATACTTTGCAAATATATATGTATGGTTTTGTTTGAGTTATCATGGTAATGGTTCAATGATTTTTACCTCATCAATCCCGCATGTGTTTGGGTTATTCCCATTTATGATTTTTGTTTTTAAGTAATAAATGCATTTACTGTTTATATGTTCCATTAGTTGTTGTGGATTAAATCCATTATGTTTATTAAAATTGATTATGATACTCTCCCCACCCACCCAATTCCTGGCAGTTTTGTTTCAGTCACACTATGTGGATACCACACATGGCAAACGATTGTGATTATCGTTCTTTTAAAAATGTTATATAATGCTTGAATGTTTTGTTACATTGATTAAATCATCTGTTATTTAATTGCTTTTAATACTAGTTTCAGTTTTTGTAGTGATAGTTTGGATCTGTCGCGGCTTTGAATGTTCTTCCACTGCTCCATTTCCTCTCCATTGAATCTCTGGCCTGGTTGGTTGGTTCCAATTTACATTTGATTTTATTATTCCTAATGAACGATTTGTTTTATATTTGCTATATTTTGGTTGCATCACAGAAGCCCAGAGACAAAGAACTTCCCCACACATTGTATCACCACAAGGCCTCACAGTTATGTGGTGATGTTCGTGGACAACAGTTTTTACTGTTTTGAGAGAGAAGAAGCAGCCGAAAGGAACAAATTTGGCGTTTCAGCAATCTCCGATGTGGATAAGTTAGCGGAATTCGTGGTGTCTTTTTTTAAGTCTTGTTGGTTTAGAAAACGTTTAAGAAAAAAAGGTATGGCCAGTGTTCACATAACTGGAATGCAGGAACTCATGCATGGCAAAAAACAACTAAATGTCCTCTAAAGAATGTCTGGAAAGCTATAAAAAAAAAGCGTACTCCCACAACAGAGGCTTATGATGCAAGGTTTTCTAGCTATAAGTGTCGGTAAATTTCTTCCGTATATTATAAAATATACTCAAAGTTTCAAAATTTAAGGACAAAAAGGTTATCTTGGAGCACAGGTTTCTGAGGAGAGCGCCTTACAAGGAGTGAGATGCTATACGATAGCTGAGAGGAGCTTGGGAAAGAACGAGCATTGTCAACTGATTTTATTTTTCGTGATAGTACCAACCATTTTGCTGTACTCATTGAGAACCTCACCCCCCACCAAAAATCTTTAATATAGTATATATATATTATATATATAATTATATATATATATATATTGTTCAGATTCACGAGTGGGGATTCGCACCCTACTTTAAACCAAATGTTGAAGATTCGGCGTCACTTATCAGCACTTGCTGTTTTCGGGTTACAACGCCGCTAGCTCGCACAGGTCTCGGGTTACGCGCCTTCGATCGTTACCAAAATACACCTATGCCTTGCCACTGTGGAAATAGACCCCGGCTGGCAGACAGGATTTGTTCCGAGACCGAGCGAGTCTACCAGTCCGCGCCCGGTTCGGTATTTATATACAAATTCGATCTTCATTCTCAGAACGCAGGGATAAACTCCAAAGCGGAAACTTTCAAACAAATTCAGCCAATTTATTGGGGACACACGGGGAACACACACAAGCAAGCATTATGGAACAGAATTGTTATAATCGTATAACCCACTCTTTGACTTATGGGAGCTACGTTATTACGGGTTTCGAAAGGGCCCAAGCAGATAAACTGAGACAAATGCAGACAACATGTAGACAAGACACAGAGTACTTGGTTGATGACCTCAGGACGATGAGGGAAGGTGTCAAGGCACTGAATGCGGCTCGTTGACAGCCGATTGTCAACGATTGAGCGCCAAGCTAAACACACACGTGGCAAAATCGCGGCTGTCCTTTAATTTGGTCCCTGTCAGCACAGCCTCGGCGCTTCGGAACTCCGCGAGGTCGACGCACAAGTCGAAATCTATGGTTATAGCTTCCAGCGGTCTTCAACAAGGTCCAGTAAACAAGTCCATGCCTGCCTTGTTTCACCAGATCAGCCAAATTGGGTGTTTGGGCTCCGCAGCGGAATGACGGGATTACAAGAAACGTGTCGACCATTAGTGGTAGGACAGTCAAGCTCTCACTGTGACTCATGAAGCCTGTTCGAAGGACCTCCTCTTAAAAGTCGATTCGCCGACCCTCATACAATTCCTCCTGCCTCTTTTCACGAAGCTCCCCCTTTCGGGCGGCCTTTCACGAGAGCCGATCGCAATAAAACATCATGCAGTTCCTCCCACTGGCCGACCGCCCGACTCGACTCATAGATCACCTGCTTTCCGAGGCTCGCTCTCTCGAAGCGACTCCAGACTACCAGAGCCAGTCTCATCCAGCCGATCGCAGACTCCCACGGCCTTAGCTTTTCACAGGCAGATCAGCGACTCCCACACTCTGCAGTTCCACCCTTTTCCTTCCCGGCGCGTCGCTCTCTCTGGATCACCCCCGGACCCGTGATTGTATTACACGCTCGAGATGCCAGCTTGCCCTCACAATCGCTGCCGACGATCTCGTCCGACAACCTCTTCCGACGCTGGCGGGCTAGTTCGAGAGGGGAGAAAATAAGCAATGGTGCCCTCCTGGTCCACCACGCAACGTACGACAAATGAACAGCCTTGCTACACCTCCCGACCCACATGTAATGTTCCAATTACGAACAACCTACAAAACATGCATTTAGGGGAAATTCTGGCTATCCTTCATTTAATAACCACTTCAAGGCGAATTTCCGCAACAAATATTTATAATATATATATATATATATATAATATATGTATATCACTACATACAGGGGCTGCAAAAGTAGGCTCTATACAGTAAATGAAAAAGGCGCACAAAACGTAATTTGTATTGACTTATACAAGCATATCAATAATAAACTACCAATAATAAACATATTATATAGTATTAAAAGAATTGAGTATTAAATGAATCCTCAGCACACTATTATAAATACTGGTAATTACTGTTATAATCCTGATATACCTACTTTTGCAGCCCCTGTATTTTAATTGTTTTTGTATTTATGTACTATATATATGTGTATATATGTGTATATATATATATATATATATATACACTATATATAATATATAGTGAACCCTAATATATGGCTTTATGTTCTTCACTCTATAGTTAATTGAAAGCAGGTTAACATAACTGGTACCAGGTGCGGTCAAAAAAAGAAGCGTCTTCAAAGATTGCTCAGAAGATGCTTTCAATGAGATTCTTCTGTGATTTACAACTTTAAGTTATAACACAATATACTTACAATTTATGTTACTATTATAGTGTATATAAACATTACAATTAAAACAAAAGTATTGAAGAGAATGTTGTGAGTGAAAGGAAGGTGAGTCCAGGGCGTCGGAACGAAAAAGATCGCATTGTGAGCGTCTTCTAATCTGGGCGGACCATGAGAGAAGCACTGGGCAGAGAATTAACGATGCAGGACATCTTCATTGATACTTTTATAATCGAGAGATGATTAAGAAGAACGGAATGTGCGTTCGAAGCTGAAAAAGGGACGGCGTGTTGAAATTACAGCACGTCCTGGCGCGCTCAATCGCTGATACGTTTCTGTTCGGTCTGCAGGTTGTGGAGCGCAGTGTTAAGAAGAAGTTTTGTCACTGGTCCTATTTCCAGCGACTGTGTCCATGTTGCCCATGTGAGTGAGCGTTTCTTTCGAGTCTCATCTCAAACTTTTGTGGTGTCTTTCAATTTTGTTCTTTCAGGGTTGTGGTTCCAATCATTCAAAAAATAACAATGTACATTGAGTGAGTTCATTTTGATGTTCACCTCTGAAGAAGGTTCTTTCAACCTTGACTGATCGGAAATGTGAAAACGAGAGCATTTTCTGAAAATGGCTTAATGACATTCCCATGCTGAGAAGATTAACATGGCGAGCTCGAGATGTAGTGTAAACTCTGCGATGCTCACCCAAACGTGCAGACAAAACAGCAATTAACACACTGGTGCAAGCATCTACCTATACATCAACGACATGAAACTTCGCACCCAATTTTTGAAAAAACCGAAAGGAGCACCGATGGCAAGAGTCATGAAGGGCCACTGTCTGAGCAAAAATTTTGGCACCCTGCACTTTTTTTTTCAAAATAATGCACCATTTCTTCCAGAAAATTGTTGAAATGAAAAAATATTTTGATACCCACTATGCATCTCTTTGGTATGCACGTGGAACAAAACAAAAGAAAGCTGAAAATAAGGCACCGGCTTTGAGACGGCATACCTCCGCCACTGTAAATTCTTTCTACTTTTTGTAGAATATCAGCAAACCAAACACGAAGCTGTTTATAGCCCTATCTCTCAATGTGAAGGATCGCTTAAAAAAATGGTCAGTCGGATCTAATTCGATCTCACAAAATTGAAAACAGTTCGTTTCCGTCACACACCCAACATGTTCCACCAAGTTTCTCAATCCTGTCAACAACTTTTGTGAATATCGTGCTTGTAATATCGTTTTGGCCCCATCTTCACAATGGTTTAGAATAAACTTTTAAAATTCTTGGGAGTCAGATCCGGATCTGAGATCTTCACCTAAAATCTGATCAGATTCTTCCTTGTCACACTACCTAACCGTGTCCACCAAATTTCATCCGAATCCTTGTCACAACTTTTAATGATATCCTGCCACAGACAGCAACACGAACAGACAGGGGTGAAACAATTAACCTCCTTCACCGTTGTGGCGGAGAACTAGTTCTGCTGTGACAGATGGCCGCATGTGAATATCGTGTGTACACGGCTAGTTGCTACCAAACTAAGCAGCATCGTGAAATAGGAATTCCTTGTTGATATTTTTGTGCATCCGAACACGTGCTGGGAAATGTGCCCAGTCAAACTCTGCTGATTGTGTGCTATAACTTCTTAAGACAGGCTAAAATCAGCTCACGACATCACGAGGCGAGAGGAATTTCCTATCCAGCTCCACTTATATCTATGGGACCAACGAGTCCGTATAGTGCGGACTCCCTTGTTGACTTAAAACGTCGTTATGCGCGCATGATTAATGATATAATAGATGCTATAAGCACAATTCAGCAAAAAATAAGCAAAAAAGGGAAAGAGCATCAGCTAAACATGGGGAATACCAGTTAAAAAAAACGATAGTGAAAAATCAATGGATTTTTTTTTCTCTCATCTCTAGTACCATCCATCTCCTTTACTCTTCTGCACCACTTCATCGTAACGTTTGCTCTACTACTATCTCTGCCTTCGCTCCTCTTTTTCTTCTTTTCTTCTCCCCTTAATTCCACTTTTTCTCGCTCTTTCTTCCATCTCATCGTCTCACTTTTAGGCATCTCTTCGAGCATGATACAATAATATTTTGCGGGTGAGAGAAGGTGACCGATCCGTCCGTCGTCCGTTCCAAGTTTCACAATGAAGTTGAAGCGGGAGATCTGGTCATATCGTGATCCTGATAGAGGTCGATGAGACGTACACATGGTATGACTCAAGGTACGAAGGTCAAGGTCAAGTCAGAGGCCTTTGAAGTTGCGAAATGATGATTTTCAAATTCTATCTCCTCCCATTTCTCAAGCGATCTTGAATTTGATTGTGCATATGATCTATGGGACAATATTCTTAAATTTGATCGGGCCGGATTTTCGATATTCGCTGTTATCGTGTCACGTGACTTCAAAGTTGGCAAAAAATGCGGAAAATGACGATTTTCAAATCTATCTCCTCCCTACATTTCTCAAGCACTTGAATTTTGATAGTGGAATATGAATTATGGGACAATATTAAATTTGACGGGCCGAATTTTTCGTTCGACATTATCGTTTTCGTTCACATGCTTTCAAAGTTGCATAAAATGCGAGAGAATTATCTTTCATGGCGAAACATGAATTATTCAATAAATCTTATCTTCCTACATTCTCAAGCGTATTGAAGTTGTGATGTGCATATGAATTATGGAATATCTAAAATTTTGGTCGGGCGGGATTTTCGATATTCGCTTTCGGTAGCTAGGGACTTCCAAAGTTTGGCAAAAAATGCGAAAGTGGCGAAATGTTCAAAAAATCCTCTACCATTTGCTCAAGAGCAACTCGCGTGATTTAATTGTGGCATGATATCTATGGATCAGGATATCTCTAAATTATGGTTGGGCGACCGGAATTTTCGATATTTCGTTGTGGTTTTTCGTGTCACGTGACTTCAAAGTTGCAAAAAATGCGAAAATGACTGATTTCAACTACTCTCTCTACCATTTCTCAGAATCTTGAATTTATTATGTGGCATATGAAACATGGAACATGATCTAATGTGGTCGGAGCGGCGGATTTCGTATTTCGCTTTGTATCTTTCGTGTCACGTGGACTTAAATGTTGGCAAAACATGACGAAAGATGACGTTTGTCAAAATCCACTTCCTCCGGACATTTCTCAAGCAATCTTGAATTTGATGTTGGTGATATGAATCTTATGGTGACAATGATTAAATTTGGGTCGGCAGGACGATTTCGAATTCGCTTTTTCACTTTGTCACGCGTACGGACTTCAAGTTTGCAAAAACTGCCTCCTTCGGGAGCATATTTTATTCGCAGAGCGTATGACGTCACTCGCACGGCTACGTGTATTTTTTTCTCTTCTTACCTTCATTTACCTTTTTCATCTCTTCTACCATCACTTATCTCTCTGTTTGATCCCAGAGGAGGCAATCTTATCTCTTTGTTTCTTACCCTCTTACGTGTACCGCATTCCTTTGGTACATCCCATAACTCTGTTCTTTCTTTCTTCCATCTTTTTGTATTTTCCTAACCCACCCTTACAGTATCCGTCTCCACAGTTCTCACGTCCGTGGTCACATTCTGCCATGTTGTTACTTCCGACCTTTTCCATTGCACCGCGTTCCCATGACGTGTGCTGTTTTTACATGTACTGCACCATTTCAAACAAGTTTTTTTCCATCTATTAACAACAACAAACAATTTCAAACACAACACCGACGTCACTTCATGTATTTAGGCACATCCGGTGACTTGTGCTGTTAAACAAAATCTGATGAATAGTTTGAACCACTTACCTTTGATGGGAGAATCACCAAGTTCAGGATCCATATTCAGCTTCCGATCAAAATCTGTAAACACAAACAATCATACCATGT
>CM068968.1:62544640-62554853 GCA_035128595.1 Eptatretus atami | reverse complement strand
TGGCAAACAAGAAACGGCTGGCAGACACGAACGGCTTCTCCAACGGCTTCATTGGAATCGTAGTTCAGGCAGGCAGACCGCAAAGCAGAACGTCATTCACTCGCTTTTATTGAGCCTGCAGTGAGGTGTGGCATCAGTCATGCGCAAAGAGGCATCAACTCTCTCATGTTAGCCTTCCTCATTGCCTTGTGCGGTCAGCTCCGCAACGCAGAGATAGCAAGTGTTAATGTTTTTCGACAGCAGTATTGAACACGTCTCATGTTAATGACAGTCGGGCACTACCTCGCTCCGACGACGGTCCTGCGCAGCTCGCTAATGTCGGCCATTGAATGGGTGTCGTTTAATTGTGGTGTTGGGTGTGGAAATAGGATGCGAAAAGGCCTTTGAAAGCGATCGACGGATTGGATAAGTATTTGAAATGGAATTTAAACAGAGGCCGTTTACAGGTATGTACTGGTTTGAGAGCTTGAGGCATATAGACGGATGGATGGATTGAAAGAGGGACAATCTTGTTTGTAGAATGTGAGAAAATCACAATGGGCGTTGGAACATGCTCATAGTTCAAAACGCATCCCCCCCCCCCCCCATCCTTATACGAGGGAATGTACCTGACTAAGAACATTTATGAATGAACATCGAACGAGGAATCCCTTATGTGGCTGGATACAACTTACCGCGGGAGTCCGTTTCCATAACACAACAACATTAATCAAATGAAACTATTTAATGAGCATGATGTTGTGGTTCAGACCTTGTCCCCAGATGATGAATCGTCGACAAACTCCGACTTCACCTCCACTTTCATCACAAAATCTGAAGAAAAACAATCAATTTAAAGAAAACTTTCATTCACATTCTGAATAAAAACATTACTCCCCTGATACATTTCACTGAACAAGTTAAAACTAGAAGGAGCACTCGTGGGAGCGCATACCTCTGCCCTGTAAGCCTGATTCACGAGAACATATCGCCGCCCAATACATTTTTAACCTCCGCAATCGAAGATCGGAGATTACTGGTTTTCACCCCTTTCTGTTTGTTACTTACGAAATCTTTAAAGATTTCCGTAAGTATATGATCAGCTTCCGTTTTCTGTTGTTTCGTTAAGTATATTGATGCACAACCGTTTTACTGTTTGTTTTGTTTGTTTGTATGTTGTTTGTTTGCTAGGCATGATAACTCGAGAATGGAAGAAGCTACCAAATGTCAATTACATCACGTGATTGCAGGCGGGCTGAATGGCTAGTGCTGATTAGATTTTGGTCAACATCGGTCCAAAGGTCAAGGTCACAGTGATGGTCAAATATTCGATTTTTGATGGTTGGTACAGATAACTCGAGAACTGAAGAAAAGAAGAAGCTACCAATGTCAAAATTACACACATGATTCAGGAGGGTGATGGCTGTAGTCTGATTAGGATTTTGGTTCAAAATCGGTCAACGGTTCAACGGTCACGGTGAGGTCAAAACATTCCGATTTTGGATGGTTTGCGTACAAATCATCGTATGAAACTTCATGTTTGCGTCGCTACCTTCTCTAGAGACAGCTTCTTATTAGACAAGGTCAGATCGTCAAGTTGACGATTTCGTAAGTACCAGTCTATGCAACTGCTTGTTACTTACGAAATACTATAAGATTTTGTAAGTATATGATTGACTACCGTTTCTGTTATGTTTGTTATGTTTGTTTGTTTGTTTGTTTGGTTGTTTGTTAGGCACGATAACTCGCAGAACGCGAAGAAGCTACCAATGTCAAATTACACCCCGTGATTTCAGGGAGGGTGATGGCTAGTTGCTGATTAAGATTTTTTAGGTCAAAATCTGTCATAAGGTCAAGGTCACAGTGAGGTCAACATGAATTCCGTAAATTAACGTGGGAAATGTGCAGTATTTTTGCTTCGCTCGACGTTACGGTTTCGTTTTAACTTCGATTTTAATTTTGTTCTATCGGTTTTTGCGATCGCTTCGATGCTTAAAACTCGAGTCACTTGTGTCGAAATTCTGTAAAAATTCGATGTTTTGGAGACGTTTTAAGATTGCCTATAAAAAAAATATTTCACTCGAAGCCGTCAAGGGTCGTTCCCATGATGCATTGCGCTCGAGAGACGTCACGGTGTCGTCCCATGATGCATTGCGCTCGAGCCCAGGACTTCACGGGTCGTCCCATGATTGCATTGCCGCTCGATGCAGACGCGTCGTTGAGTGACATTAAGGTTTTGCATGCGAGGAAAGAAATGGAGTTTTTTTGCTTCGCTCCACGTTACGAGTTTCGTTTAACTTCGATTTTTTTAATTTTGTCTTCGGTTTTTGCTGATTCGCTTAGGACGTGCTTAAAAACTCGGTTGTCGAAAATTCTGCGTAAAAAATCGGGATGTTTTGGCAGACGTTTTAAGATTGTATAAAAAATATTTCACTCGAAGCGTCAAGGGTTCGTCCCATGATGCATTGCCTCGAGCAGACGTCACGGGTCGTCCCATGATGCAGGGCGCTCGAGCAGACGTCACGGAGTCGTCCCATGATGCAGTGCGCTCGAAGCAGACGCGGTCGTTGAGTGACATTTAGGTTTTGCATGGAGAAAAATGGAGATTTTGCTTCGCTCGACGCTTAACGAGTTCGTTTTAACTTCGATTTTTAATTTTCGTCGTTCCGTTTTTGCGATCGCTTTAGGCACCGCCTTAAAAACTCGGTCTGTCGAAATTCTGGAACATGATGAATAACTGATATATATAATAAATAATAAGTCTTTTATCAGATTCTTCTGAAAAGTAATACACCTATCTATCTGCAATATCCCTGGCTGGTACTGGAATTCACATTTAAAAAAAAAAAATGAATTTTTATAAGAAAATCTTAGTTTTTGTCTGGACTCATTATCTGCCAAACCACAGTTGTAAATCGTAGACCACAATTGAACTTCAGAATTCAAGCTTCCCCTTGGGCTTTGACTGATTTCATGCTTTTATTAGACAAGGTCACGAGGTCAAGTTGATGATTTCGTAAGCTACAGTCTATGGACTGCTTGTTGTGTATGTTTGTTGGTTTGTATGTTTGTTTTTTGGTTTTGTAGCACGATAACTCGAGACGGAAGTAAAGGAATTTACCAATGCTCAAATTACACCCACGTGATTCAGGAGGGTGATGCGCTTAGTGCTGATTAGATTTGCGTCAAAATCGCGTCAACGGTCAAGGTCACGGTGAGGTCAAACAAAATTCGATTTTATGCGTTTCGGTACAGAATTCATCGTAAGAAACTTCTGGTTTGCGTCGCTTACCTTCTCTTAGAGACAGCTTTTATTAGACAAGGTCAGAGAGTCAACGTTGACGATTTCGTAAGTTACCAGTCTATGACTGCTTTGGTTTGTTTACTACGAAAATCTTTAGATTTCGTAAGTATATTTGATGATACCGTTTCTGTTTGTTGTTTGTTTGTTACTACGAAATCTTAAAGGATTTCGTAAGTTATATTGATGACTACCGTTTCTGTTTGTTCTGTTTGTATGTTTGGTTTGTTTGTAGCACGATAACTCGAGCAACGGAAGGAGCTACCAATGTCAAATGTCACCACATGATCAGGAGGGTGATGGCTAGTGCTGATGCGCATTTTGGTCAAAATCGCGTCAAAGGGTCAAGGTCACAGTGAGGTCAACATTAAATTCCGTAAACTTCACATGGAGAAATGGAGTATTTTTGCTTCGCTTGACGTTACGCAGTTCGTTTTTAACTTCGATTTTAATTTTGTCTTCGGTTTTTGCGATCGCTTAGGACGCTTAAAACTCGCGTTGTCGAATTTCTGGTAAAATCGGATGTTTTGGAGACGTTTTAAGATTCTGTATAAAAAATATTTTCATCGAAGCGTCAAGGGTCTTCCCATGATGCCAGTGCGTCGACAGACGTCACGGGTCGTCTACGTGTGATTGCATGCGCTCGAGCAGACGTCACGGGTTCGCCCATGAGTGGCAGGTGCGCTCCGAGCAGACGCGTCGTTGATTGACGTTAAGGTTTTGCATGGAGAAATTGGCGTATTTTTGCCTTCGCTCGACGTTACGACGGTTCGTTTTAAACTTCGATTTTAATTTTTGTCTTCAGTAGTTTTTTGCGATCGCTTAGGATGCTTAAAAACTCGCATTTGCTCGAAAATTTCTGTTAAAAATCGGATGTGTTGGAAGACGTTTTTAAGAATTGTATAAAAAATATTGTCACTCGAAGCCGTCAAGGGTCGTCCCATGATGCAGTGCGCTCGAGCAGACACGTCGTTGATGACTTAACGGTTTTGCATGCTAGAATAGGAGATTATTTGCTTCGGCTCGACGTTACGAGTTCGTTTTAACTTTCATTTAATTTTGTCTTCGCGTTTTTGCGATCGCTTTGGACGCTTAAACTCAGTTGTCGAAATTTCTGGAACAGCGATGCAAATAACTTGATATATATAATAAATAATAAATCTTTTTATCAGATTCTTCTGAAAAAGTAATACACCTATTATCTGCGCATATCTGCTGTACTGAATCGCTCTTTAAAAAAAAAAAAAATATGGAATTTTTTATAACAAATCTATGTTTTGTCTGGGACTCCATTATCTGCCCAAACTACAGTGTAAAATCCGTAGACCACAATGAATTCAGAATTCAAGCTTCACCAACTTGTAAATCCTTAAGTGAAATTCGGAGGTGTTCTGACTGATTAATGCTTTTATTAGACAAGGTCAGGAGGTCAAAGTTGATTATTTCGTAAGTACCAGTTCTATGACTGCTTGTTTTGTTACTTACGAAATCTTAAAGATTTCGCTAAGTATATGATGGACTACCGTTTCTGGTTTGTTTGTTTGTTTGTTTGATGTTTAGTTTGTTTGTATGTTTGTTGTAAGGCACTGATAACTCGAGTAACGGAAAAGAAGCTACCAATGTCAAATTACACACCGCCCTGAATTCAGCGAGGGTGATGGCTAGTGCTGATTAGCATTTTGGTCAAACAATCGGTCAAAGGTCAAGGTCACAGTGAGGTCCAAATATTCATTTTTTGATGGTTGTACAAGATAACTCGAAACGGAAGAAGCTACCAATTTAAAATTACACCACGTTATTCAGGAGGTTGATGGCCTAGTGCTGATTAGATTTTGGTCACATCGGTCAACGTGTCAAGTCACGGTGAGGTCAAACATTCGATTTTTGATGGTTTGGTACAGAATCATCGTAGAAACTTTCTGCGTTATGCGTCGCTCCTTCTCTAGAGACAGGCTTTTATTAGACAAGGTCAGAGTCAATTTGGCGCATTTCGTAAGTACCAGGTCTATGACTGCTTGTGTAGGCACTATAACTCAGAACGAAGAAGCTTACCATTGTCAAAATTACACCACGTGATTCAGGAGCGGTGATTGCTAAGTGCTGATTAGAATTTTTGGTCAAAACGGTCAAAGCGTCAAGGTCAACAGTGAGGTTCAAACATCCAAAAAAAAGTTCTACTCGAGAACGCGAAGAAGCTACAATGTCAAATTAGGCCACGTGATTCAGGAGGGTCGATGGCTAGCGCTGATTAGATTTTGCGTCAAATCTGTCAAAGGTCTAAGTCACAGTGAGCGTCAAACATCCAAAAAAAAAATTACTAAACTCATTGCGAACGGAAGAAGCTATCAATGTCAAATTACACCACGTGATTCAGGATGGGTGATGGCTAGCGTTATTAGATTTTTGGTCAAAAAAATCGCGTCAAAGGTTCAGGTCACGTGTTGAAGGTCAAACATTCGATTTATGATGGTTTGGTACAGAATCATCGTTAGAAACTTCTGGTTTGCCGTCGCTACCTTCTCTAGAGACGCTTTTATTAGGCAACGCAGAGTTCAAAGTTGACGATTTTGACATCAGTACCAGTCGATGACTGCTGTTTGTGTGTTTGCTTTGTTTGTAGGCACGATAACTCGGAGAACGAAAGAAGCTACCAATGTACAAATTAACACGCACATGATTCAGGAGAGGTGATGGCTAGCTGCTGATTAGATTTTGGTCAAAATCGCGTCAAAGGTCAAGGTCACAGTGAGGTCCAAACATCCAAAAAAAAAGTTCTAACTCGAGAACGGAAGAAGCTACAATGTCAAATTAGGCCACTTGATTCAGAGAGGCGTGATGGCTAGCGCTGCATTAGCATTTTGGGTCAAAATCTGTCAAAGGGTTCAAGGTCACAGTGAGGTCAAACATAAAAAAAAAAATTTATAAACTCTAATAGCGACGGAAGAAAGCTAACCAATGTTCAAGATTACCACCACGTGATTCAGGAGGGTTGAGGCTACGCATGAATTAGATTTGGTTCAAAATCGGCGTACAAAGGTTCAAGGTCACAGTGAGGTCAAACATTCGATTTATGATGGATTTGGTACAGAATCATCGTAGAAACTTCTGTTGCGTCGCCTACCTTCTCTAGAGACAGCTTTTATTAGACAACGTGTAGAGGTCAAGTTGACGATTTCGCTAAGTATCCAGTCTATGACGCTTGTTACTTACGAAAATCTAAAAGATTTCCTAAGTATATGATTGACTCCGTTTCTGTTAGTTGTTTGTGTGTTTGCTTGTGTGTTTGTTTGCTTTGGTTTGTAGCACGATACTCGAGAACGAAGAAGCTCGAACGGACACGATTTCGTAAGATTACCAGTCTATGACTTGTTGTTTGCTTTGTTTGTTTGTGAACTAGTTATTACGGAAAAACTCCTTGACGGATTCGACGAAACTTGCGTGGGGGCGAATAGGTATTGCGTCCAAGGATCATGCCATTAGATTTGACCAAGTCCAAAAATCCAATGGATGCCGCTATTGCGGCATTTTTGAAAAAATGATTTGAATTTTGTTTTTTTTTGCATTCTACATGTTTTAAGCTGATTTTCCAACCGCCCCCCCCCCCCCAAAAAAAAATTGTTAGAGAGAAAAAAATTTTTGCGCAATTTTTTTTCAACAAAATTTCGATTTTTTTTTTTTCATTTATAGATGTTATAAGCTGAGTTCCAAACAAAAAACATGCTCAAAAACTATAGGGGGAGCACTCGAGAGTGCAAAAACCTCCGCCGCCAATACTGCTGGGTCACTCAAGTAACCTTTATATCTTATTCATTAAATAGATGTCAACAGTGCTGGCAGAGTTATAGTTCTTTTCTCCAACATTTTTTTTTGAGGGGGGCTGTGGTGCGTGGAAATCACTTAAACATGTAGGGAATTGCAAAAAAAAAAATTTTTTTTTCTCTAATTTTTTTTGGGGGTGCGAAAGCCAACTGAAACATGTAGAAATGCAAAAAAAAAAAAGAAATTTCTCTAACAATTTTTTTGGGGGGGGGTGGGAACAATTTTTTTTTTGGGGGGGGGGGGGGTTGGGAAATCACTTAAAAACAGTAGTAGCAAAATCAAAAAAAAAAAATTCCCTAAACAATTTTTTTTTGGGGGGGGGGGGGGTTGCGAAATCACTTAAAACATGTAGAATGCAAAAACAAAATTAAAAAATTTCTCTAACAAATTTTTTTTTGGGGGGGGGGGGACAAGTCCAAAAAATCTAATGGCATGCCATCCTGGACCTACCTAATACCCCCACCAAGTTTTCGTCGAAATTCCTGTCGCAGGAGTTTATCCGTTAATGTACTTTGTTTCACAAACAAAAAACAAAAAACAAGCAGTCATAGACTGTACTTACGAAATCGTCAACTTGACACTCTGACCTTGTCTAATAAAAGCTGTCTCGAGAGATGGTAGCGACGCAAACCAGGAAGTTTCACGATGATTCTGTATCAAACCATCAAAAATCCGTAACTGTCGACCGAAGCAAAAATCTCCATTTCTCCACGCAATTATACCTTTAACGTAACCTTCAAACGACGCCGTCTGCTCGAGCGCACTGGCATCATGCCGGACGACCGCTGACGCGTCGAGTGAAATAATTTTTTAACATCTTAATAATGTCTCCAAAACATCCGATTTTTTACCAGGAATTTCGACAACCGAGTTTAATGCGTCCTAAGCGGCAAAATCGCAAAAAACCGAAGACAAAATTAAAATCGAAGTTTAAAACGAGCTTCGTAACGTCGAGCGAAGCAAAAATCTCCATTTCTCCACGCATTTATTTAATATTATTTTATCAAAGTCACAAAAACCGCTACCAATTAACTCGGCCATCCACAACAATCTTACATTATCCACAGCTTCAGCCCGATGTCAGGCATGCGACGATAACCTTTTATTGGGATAACAAAATGATTTAAACACCAATTCTTTATCGAAAACACCGTCAGCGCCGCACACGGAAAACACTTAACGTTAACTCAACGACGCGTCTTGCTCGAGCGCACTGCCATCATGGGACGGACCCGTGACGCGTCGAGTGAAATATTTTTATACAATCTTCAAAACGTCTCCAAAACATCTTTTTACCAGATTTCGACAATCCGAGTTTTAAGCGTTCCTAAGCGATCGCAAAAACCGAAGACCAAATTAAATCGAAGTTATTAAAACGAGCTCGTAACGCGAGCGAAGCAAGAAAATCTCCATTTTCTCCACGCATTTATTTAATATTTATTTTACAAAGAATCACAAAAACCGCTTAATATTCGGCCATCACCAACAATCTTTTACATTAATCCACAGCCTCCAGCGAGGTCAGACATGCGCACGATACCACCTTTATTGGGATAAAAAATGATTTTAAACCACCATCTTTATTGAAAACACAGTCATCGCCCACACGGAAAACCGTAACGTAACTCAACGGACGCGTCTGCTCGAGGCGCACTGCATCATGGGGACGACCCGTGACGCGTCGAGAAATATTTTTTTATAAAATCTAAACGTCCTGCCGAAAAACATCCGATTTTTACCAGAATTTCGACAACCGAGTTTTAAGCATCCTAAGCGATCGCAAAAACCGCAAGACAAAATTAAAATCGAAGTTAAAACGAACTCGTAACGTCGAGCGAAGCAAAAAATTACTCCATTTCTCCACGTGAATTCTACGGAATTCATGCTTTGACCTCAAATGTGAACCTTGACTCTTTGAGCCGATTTTGACCCAAAATCTAATCAGCACTTTACGCCATCACCTCCTGAATCACGTCGGCTGTATTTGACATTGTGAGCTTCTCCGTTCTCGAAGTTAATCGTTGCCTATAAACAAAACAAACAAAACAAGCAGTCATAGACTGCTACTTACGAAATCGTCAAACTTGACCTCTTGACCTTGTCTAATAAAAAGCTGTCTTCTTGAGAAAGAGTAGCCCGACGCAAACCAGAAGTTTCTATGATGCATTCTGTACCAAACCATTCATAAATCGAAGTTGACTCACTGTGAACCTTGCACCTGTTGACGATTTTTGCCAAAATCTAATCAGCCGCTAGCCATCACCTCCAGAATCACGTGTTGTAAATTTACATGCTGGTTAGCTTACCCTTTTCCGGTTTTCCCGCGGATGGGTTTATAATTTTTTTTGATAGTTTGACAGCCTCACTGCTGACACTTGACCTTTGACAGCATTTTTGACCAAAAACTAATCAGCGGTTAGCATCACCCTCCTGAATCACGTGGCTGTAATTTTGGCCATGTTAGCTTTCTTCCGTTCTCGCAGCTTATAACTTTTTTTTGATGTTTGACCTTCACTGTGACCATTGACCTTGACAGATTCTATTGACCAAAAACTAATCAGCAGTACCATCACCCTCCTGAATCACGTGGTGTAATGGCATTGTAGCTCTTCCGTTCTTCGAGTTGTATAACTTTTTTTATAGGATGTCTTGACCTCACGTGACCTTTGAATTTGGACGATTTAACCCAATAATCTAATCAGCACTAGCATCACCCTCCTGAATCACGTTGGTTTATTGACATGTAGCTTCTTACTGTTCTCGATTTATCGTTGCCTACAAACAAAACAAACAAGCAGTCATAGACTCGGTACTTACGAAAAATCCGTCATACTTGACCTCTTGACCTTGTCGAATAAAAGCTTGTCTCAGAGAACACCCACCGGTAGGCGCACGCCCAAACCAGAAATCCTCTCTCTTTACTCTCTCATGTAGCCTTCCTATTGGCCTTGTGGGTCAGCTCCGCAACGCAGAGATAGCAGTGTTAATGTTTTCGACAGCAGTATTGAACACGTTCATGTTAATGACAGTCGGGCACTACCTCGTCCGACGACGGTCCTGGCAGCGCTAATGTCGGCCATGAATGGGTGTCGGTGTAATTGTGGTGTTGGTGTG
>CM068968.1:62494695-62513853 GCA_035128595.1 Eptatretus atami | reverse complement strand
GAGTGCCACAAATATTTGTCACAGACAAGTTCAAAACGCATCAACGAACTCACACGGAGAGCAGGCACTCAGAACACTTGTAAGGCTCTTCTCTGGTGTGAATTTCTTGATGGGTTGTTAACGTTTTTTTGTGAACAAAAGCCCTGTGACACACGGAACACTTGTGAGGCTTCAATCCTGTGTACTATTTGATGGCATTTTAACAAGTTTCTTTGAGCGAAGGCTTTGTGACACACAGAGCAAATGAAGGGCTTCTCTCCTTTAAGAATTATTCGATGTTTTTTCAATTCTGATGAAAAAGCGAAGTTTTGATTGCACACGGAACACTTGTTGGGCTTCTCTCTGTTATGTATCCTTTCATGTATTTTCAATCGTGATAAAATATAGAACACCTTGTTTCACACAGAACACACGAAGGGCTGCTCTCCTGTGTGAGTTCGTTGATGGGTTTTGAACATTGTTCTCTGAGCAAATATCTTGTGGCACTCAGAACTTGTAAGGCTCTTCTCTGGTGTGAATTTCTTGATGGGTTGTTAACGTGTTTTTGTGAGCAAAAGCCCTGTCACACACGGAACACTTGTAAGGCTTCAATCCTGTATGTATTATTTGATGACGTGTTAACATTTTCCTGTAAGTGAAGGCCTTGTGACACACAGAACAATTGAAGGGCTTCTCTCTCCAGTATGAACACGGATTCTTTGATGACGCATTTTCAAATCCTGATAAAAAAGGAAGCCCTTCTTGCAGGCACAGGAACGAATTGTAACTTCTCTCCAGAGTGGGATGACATCGGCTCGATCGAAGGCATTTCTAAGATGGCAGGCTGATAAAACACAACAAAGTCTTGTTCGAACAATACGAAAAGCACTGTGCGAGATAGGGAGAAGAAGACAAATCTTCTCTCGGCAGTGTGGATTGAAGGCACTTTGAGGGCAGGACTTTCAACCTTGATATAAAAAGGCGAAGAACGGAAGAGACGGGCCAGGCCTTGGAGTATGGTGAGAACAGACAGCGGCAGCTTGTTCAAGAGAGTGACTCTCTCCAGAATGTAGATCATATTGATGAGATTCAATGCTGATGAGGGAAAAGGCGGAAAAGAGAGAGAAAGGAAGAAAAAGAGAAGGAGCCTGTTAGCAGGAAGGAAGCACAGCGGAAGAAATCAGGTAGGGCTTCTCTCGGCGGTAATGCAATGTTTGATGCACTTATTTCAATAACTGCTGAAAAGGGCGAGAAGCATTGTTCGGCAGCATGGAATTGTAGGGCTTCTCTCACGGTGTGCGGATAGGTTGGAAGAGGGGCATTGATAGATTTTTGCAACGAATCTCTGTTTGGCAAATACGCTTAGGCTACAGACGGACCAAACCACAAGCACTTGAGAGGGAGGCTTCTCTCCGGTATAGACAATTCGATCGGAGGACCTGATAGATTTTTCTAAGATTTTGAACGAGAGACAAATAACCTTCTGCAAACCACTGATGTCCATGTAGGTTTGTCAAACTTGCAAACACTTTGTAACATACGGAACACTTGTAGGGATGCTCTCCTGTGTGGATGCATTCATGAATCTTTAACGTTGTTCTGTGAGCAAATACTTTGTTGCAAACAGCACATTTGTAGGGCTTCTCTCCTGTATGTATTTGTTGATGGCGTATTAACGTTGTTCTACAAGTGAATGCCTTGTGACACACAGAGCAATTGAAGGGCTTCTCTCCAGTATGGATTCTTAGATGGGGTATTAACGTTGTGCGATAAGTGAAGGCCTTGAGACACACGGAACAATTGAAGGGCTTCTCTCTTGCTTCGCAGTAGGATTCTTTGATGCTTTCATCCTGATAAAAAAGGCGAAGCCCTCTTTGCACACGGAACAATTGTAAGACTTCCTCTCCAGAGTGGATATGTCGATGGCATTTTCAATCTGATAAAAAAACAAAGGTTCTTTTTTTTGTTTTAACCAAAACGAAACACTTTTTGTTGTTTGGGCTCTCTCCAGTGTGGATTATTTGATGGCATTTTCAACCTTGATAAAAAAGCAGGCCTTGTTGCACACGGACACTTGTGAGACTTCTCTCCGTGTGGATCATTTGATGAGATTTCAATGCTGATGAAGCGAAGGCCTGTGTTGCACCGGAACCACGTGTAGGGCTTTCTCTCAGCGGTATGCAATGTTTGATGCATTTTCAATCCTGCTGAAAAAGGCGAAAGCAATTGTTTGCACATGGTAACACTTGTAGGGCTTCTCTCCGGTGTGTAATTCGTTGATGATTTTTCAACGAATCTCTGTTTGCAATACCCTTCTACAAACCACACACTTGAAGGGCTTCTCTCCGGTATGTATTCGTTGATGATTTTTCAAAGATTCTCTGCAAGCAATAACCTTGCTGGCAAACCACACACTTGAAGGGCTTCTCTCCTGTAATGTATTATCTGATGGCTTTTTAACGTTGTTTCTTGTGAGGAAGGCCTTGTGACACACAGAGGCAATTGAAGGCTTTCTTCTGCCGGTATGGTTATTAATTTGATGCTGTTTAAATTTTGACATTGTAAAAAAGGCCTTTCACACAAGAATACTTGTGTGGGGCTTTTCCCCGGTGTGTATTTTTTTGATGACAGATAAAATTAAGATGATCGAGCAAATAACCTTGTTGCAAACAGCACAACTGGTATGCTTCTCTCCAGTGTGTATTCGTTGTGGCTTTTTTACGTTGTTCTGTGAGTGAAGGCTTGTGACACACAGAGCAATCACATAGGGCTTTTCGCCCAGTATGTTATTCGTTGATGGTTTTTATGTTGGTTCTGTGAGTAAAGGTCTTGTGACACACAGAGAAATTTATAGGCTTTTCTCCAGTATGCATTCGTTGAATGTATTTCCATACGTGATGGAGGAAGGACAAGCATTCCTTCCGAACAGGCACATTTGTCAAGTTTCTCCGCCGCACGTGTACTTTTTGATGATCTTTCAAGAAGATAAGCGATAAAATCCCTTTACCGCACACTGGACACTTATGAGACTTCTCCCCTGTGTGACCTTTTTGATGTTTTGTAAGGTGATAAGGATGTAAATGGCTTCATTACACACAGAAACACTTGTGTGGCCACTTACTTCCTTTGATTCTGATTCAGTGTTTTCATACAACTTTTACAATAGTTTTGGACACACTGTCGAACTTGTCATTGTCCTGACACAACGTTGTGTCATATCCTCATGATAGAAACGTCTGTGTAGAACACTTGTGAACAATTGGAAACAAGAAACCGACTTTCAAAATGTTTCTCTGTAAAGACATTTCAAATAATAGTGTTAATAAATCATGATTAGTGTCAAATTATTGTGAAATATGAAACGTTTTTTTTTAAACTATAATTAAATCAACATTGTGGCCTTGTGTCTGGACTTCCTTCCGAAGATAGGTGTACCTCTGAATGCCATTAATTCGGTGGATGACGCGGGGTGTGCACACACCTTGTCAAAAAATATAAAATGAATTAAATAAATAAAATATGACCATCAGAGATGGGGAATCCCCAACATTGAATATAATTGAAATCAGATAAGCGGTTTTCATTTATTAGCAAAAACATTTTTTTTTCAAGATGGCCCCCCAGTCGGCCCAATCTTGGATCCGGCCACGCCCAAAATCATGGTTCTTCCTTTTCAGTGGTAACCAAGCAACATGCATGTGAGCCGCAAATTTCAAATCGAATGGCGAACGTTTATGAGTTTATCAGCACTACACGGCCCTATTAATAGTTGAACGCGCCGCGGACACCGGACAAGCACACGGAACGGAGACGAAGCTGGAGCCAACTGGGGTGACAAAATAATCCCCCTTCGCCAGCGCGGGCGGGGGATAAAAAAATTTTAATATTTTCTTAAGAGAGCCGGACCAGATCAATATTGGTATATGCCACATTATAGAATTAGTCTATTTATGCAGGTTTTTTCAAAAGCCTCAAACATCAAATATAGTTAATGGTAGCGTATAAATTGTATTTTGGGAAAAATCGGAAAAAAAAGTATAGCAATCTTTCACATTTTCTGTCATAAAAACTCAAGTGAAATCGCAGCAAAATTCATACACAGTGGACGGACATGGATACAAGATACTTCGGTCACGCAAAAATAATAAGCATCATCGAGGCTGGTCTGTAAAGTTTTTTTAGTCAGCGTAAACTGCTTTGAGGAAAGAAACTTTGGTGAAACAAAAAGGAACATTTCTGGGACAGGAATGCAATAAAAATATCTGCATTCACTGAAAACACACAAATTTAACATAAAATCATTCCAAGTATATGTCCAAGTTATAAGTCAGGCAGGGGCGAAGGCAAAATGATGTGCAGCATATCTGGCAAAAAGCACCAAAATTTGCACATTCGACCCCGTTGGCCTTATGCTTTACGATTTTTAACAGGTTAACAGAACACTTCGTCAAGATACATATACGTATGGTGGGCCACATCTTGAAATTTCGCAAGGTGGGCCACCATGTGAAATTACTCAAGTACGCAAAATCGTGGCTCCAAGCACTTCGGCTCTTCAATCTGGGTATCCTAAACATACATTTTTCTGGGGCCAGGATGGCAATTCACCATTGCAGGAATATCCGCACAGATGGATTTTGATGACAGGAACGAAATGTTGAATGCAAAATTATGAGAAAGACTAAGGCTGCAAAAACGTTTCTTGTTGTGTGATTTTTTATTTAATATTTTTGTAACTTGTCGAGGCAACGTATGAGAGACGAACAATGCAGCAGCTATCGGGGACATGAGAAAAGAGGGGCGGAAAGAGGGAAGGACAAAGCAGTGGGGAACGAGAGACATTGGGAGATCTGTGGAAGGGAGAGGGATACAGGGCGGAAACACGCGCTGTACAACATGGAACATTACAAGGGACTTTGAGGAAGAGAATGCAGGTACTGTTGAGAGAGCGTGTGGCTTGGGGTGGAATTAACTGGAGTAGAAAACATCGAGGTTTTGGAATGGGGGAAGCTAAAGAGGTGTGGTAACAGTGTTTTGAAGGCCTGGCGGGAAGAATGGACTTGAAGAGAGTGTGGAGTATATTCGGCAAAAGGTGGGGAAAAAAGAAATGAAAGGAGTGAAAGTGAACAGTTGATTCGTGCATTTTCAGTAGTTTTACCAGAAGGGTTTGCTGGGGGACCGTTGTTGCGCCCTGTGGAATATGGGGGGGGGGGGAAGGAGGACATATAAGACAGAGCAGGGGGGCGAGACGCAGAGAGGAGACGAGTCGAAGACAGAAACACCACCGAGACCTGCCTACGGTGAAAGAGTGAGAGGGCCCAAAGACAGCCTCATACGCGGGAGATACCAATCGATCCGAAATCATGCCTTGGTTTCCGCAGCAGCGGAAACCGAGAAAGGTGAGAGGAGGCAAGCACCAGCCCAGAGGAAGAGCAGTACTCCATCAGGCTGCGACAAGCTTTGTATAGTGGTATTGGAGCTGCAAGGTGGGCGAGGAAGCGACTTTGCCAGCATGAGGTCCTAGTGGCTTTGGACTGGCGAACTGGCTTGGAAAGCCAGGTTGGAAATGTGGCCTTTCCCGGAAAGATGCATAGGCAGATGGTGAGACCAGAGCTTGAATTAGGACTCTCTTCCAGAGGATTGTTGAGAAGTATATTTGGGGGGGTTTTCAAATGGTGCTTTTGATAAGAGACATACGTGAGAGTGTGAAGTTTGTCGCGATTGAAAGAGCATGTTCGCATGTCGGACGGCAGTTTGTGATTTTATCAGATGCTGCAGAAGCGAAGAAGGCGGCGATTGCCGCGTCTGAGGGATGACAGATGGGTTCGACAGAGGTGGAGTCATCAGCAAACAGAATATAGATCAAAGAAGATTTTCACAGAGGAGTCGGAGAGATGCATTGATAACCAGTAAAAAAAAAGAACCAGGCACAAAACGCTGCCTCGAGGAATCGCCAGCTGGACAGGAAGAGGGGATGAGAGAACTCGCATTTGGGCGCCAGCATGTTGGCTGCGACAGGAGAGGAGTCTGTGAGCCTCGAGTGGAAGATGGCCTTGGATACCATAGGAAGAGAGTTTGTGAGTAGGGGGCAGGGTGCCAGACGTGTCAAAGCACATATATGTCTCGGTAATGGCCTGATTTCATGTCTGGCATTCGCGTACGCGTCGATCTATTGTGTTGGGAGAGCAGAATGGGCAGAATATCCAGGGTGGAGTGGCCTGGTTTGAAAACCAAATTGATGACAGAAATCATTCCATTGGAGAAGAGGAAGGATTTAGTGTCTGATAATGATTCCATAAGCCTTGCTGATGATTGGGAAAGTCTGATTGGTCTGAACGTTGCAGGGATCTGTTTTTTGCACCTTTTTTATGGCAGGGTGGTAATGTTTGGGGCTGATTTCACAGCAGATGGCAGATGACCTGAGAAAATGAGAGGGTGAATAGAAGCAGAAGGGGTGAGGCAAGAGCAGAGGAGCAGGTTTTTACAAGACACGTGGCTGATGCCGTCTGGACGCTGTTGGATAATCTGAGTCGAGGTTTGACAGCGAGCTCGCGCACTTTGTCAGAAAAACACAGCAGAGTGTCAAGGGCAGTTGAGTGGCAACTGGTAGGTGGGTAGGCAAAAAGCGAATGGGTTCAGACACAAAGATTAGATGCAACCCGAGTTTAGGCATGCAGCGCTTTCAGCGTGCGGTATCAGACAGTGCGGCCATTTGAGGTACAGGGCAGGGGATGGAGGGGAACATACATCATAAACAGTTTGATTGATGCTACAGGATTATTAGGAAGGAGAGGAGAGAGGTTTGAGAGTTCAGCTGAGTATTAGAACAGGTGTTGTTTTTGGCTCTCCTGGGTAGCCAACACTTGGTTTGAGGCTTTATGGAAGGAGCTGAGATTACTCTTCAGTTGGGTTTGCTTTCCATGAGGGAAAGGCAAGTTTGTTTCAGGACAAGCTACCTCGGCGCAACAAGATCTTCAGTGAACTTGGACGGAGGAGGGGGTAGGACACTGAAAGACGAGAGGGGATAATCAGTGATGAAGAGAAAGGAAATTTCTTCTTTGAAATAGTTCGCAAGTCCGAGTTGATGTTGGAGAAAGTAACGATGGGAGAGATCAGTCCTAGAAGTTTGATGTCCGGCTGGCTTGGAACGCTGGACAGAATCAGCCTGAGTGAAATGCCAGACTCGACGGCGGTGAGGTGGTTCTCTAATAACAGTCAGAGAGATGTTTACAAGCACGTGGTCAGAAGACCGGTGTGAGCGGAGGAAGAACAGCTGATATTTTCGGGATTTGTCAATCAGCATCCAGACAGGCTGGAGTACGCGTTAGTTGAAGATGCTACAGGGTGGGAAATTGACACGATTGAAGTCAGTGCCAATCGAGAGAGGTACCCAGTCGGAGAGTCCTTTTGCTGAAGTTCATGAAGGTGAGAGAGGTACCCACACTTTCCAACTGCGTGATAACAATTGAAGATTGTGAGGTCTGAGAGATTGTGACGTTTGCCTGCAAGTCTTTTGAATGGTGTGCTCGACTTGATCTTTCAAGTCCAGCACGCATTTGAACAGCATAGACACTGAGGTTTGGAGAGTATGGAGAGAGCGCTATTGTGATGGGGACTGCAGTTGACAGACGAAGGGAATGTCCATATGAAGTGAATTTCTAGATTTAGAGTTGACAAATCTCTTTTGGGCGCACAATCTTGGCAGCTTCAGCAAGAAGTAGTGAATGAAAACATCTTCATCGTCATTTCATGGCCTACATTAGATATTTTGCTGCATTCCTTGTTGAAAACGCAGAATCAAAGTGATGAGGCCAATGGTCATGTGCGCCAGGATTCCAAAAGCACTAACATTATTCAGAAAGGAGCTTATGGCTGTGACTTGTCCTGCACTTCCCTTTGCATGAGTGGATATTAGAGGCTCCGGCATTTTTCTTGGGCATAATCAACACTGTTCCAATCCATGTTCATAATCTCGCTGAAAAGCATAACACAGAAAATGCTGAGAAATTATGAATTGATATTTGGCCAGAAACAAACCGGGGGTGGGAGTCTGTTGATTTAATGCTTCGAGCAAATAATCAATCTGGTGATATTAGAATGGTATAAATTGCATTCATTTCGCCAAGAAAATGTATGTTTCGACCGCAGATTGAGAGCGGCAAAGTGGCAGGAGCTGAATTATGGTAACTGTATAGGTTTTTACATGATGGCCACTTGGGAAACTCCAAGATGGCCACACTACGTAATCTTGAGGAATTGCTTCGCTTTTAATAATTGAAAGCTAGGCAATGGGTAGCCCATGGAAAAATTTTTTGTGCTTTTTGTCTGGGGGAATATCCACATTAATTCTCAAATTGGTCCGAAGCTGCTGACTATGAGCATACACTAAACTAGTACGTGCCTGGCCGTACGTGAAAAAAAAACTTTCAAACCGCGTGGCCAAAACACAACCCACAGGCCGTTCTTCGCTCTTCGCGTGCCGTACGTGCGGCGCATACGTGCGTAGCAGCAGTGGCAAAAAGACCCAAATAAACACACACCAGGCCGTTCGCTTCGCTCTCGCCGTAAAGACGTCTGGATTGGGGCATTGTGTTTATCTTTAATGCGGCAAAGAAACCGAGAAATCTATTAGAATAGGCATGAAGTCATTCAACTATGAAGTGGTGGCGTGCCTGACGGAATGTTCACATGCATTCCACGAATTATCCGCCTGCATTGAGTAACAACTGCTGTGATATTTACACAAACAGAGTTAATGAAAATCAAAAATTTAAAATCAAGTTTTACGCACCCTGGTCTTTGCTTGCCATGACATTCGCTGCTATTGACCACTGCCACTGCCTACGCCACGGTAACTAAGGCGCCCTTTCCCCATCGCCACGGCCGACGCAAGCAACGTGTCCCTTTATTGGTTTGGTAAATAAAATGGCCGTAGCAACGTGTCCTGTGCATTGTAACATAAGGCGCCCATTTCCATCAGCCACGCCTACGCCGCAAACGTGTCCTGTCATTGTTTGGTAAATAAATGGCCATAACTTGGGAAGCACTTATCCGATTAAATATCACACAACCTTGAAAAGGCACATAGTCAGGTCCCAGCAAATATACCTGGCAAGTTACAGTTAGATCGGACAGTGGTTGTCAAGAAACAGTCACAACACACACACACACACACAACAACACAGCAGCTGGGAATTATAGATAGATTTTACAGAAGACATTTCCACATCGGTCAGGGCGATCTCATCTTTCAGTCAGCACTCACAACATGAATGTGAACTAAACATGGCTTATACAAACGTGTTGCACACACAGTTTGGTTTTTCTTCTTCCTTTCAGCTGCCTTTTGACAACACTTCTGTGTTTGTAGAAAAACAGAGGTAAAGCGACAGGTAGAATGGGGGCTTGAATGTCGAAGACCTTCCCCTGAATAGCAGCCTTCACACTGTGCGTCATACGTTCTGATGGAGACACGCTCTCGGACCAACGGTCAAAACAAGGTTTACCTCCTGGAATTACCATAACTTTGCGCTGGTTCATACCGTCGCTGGTGTCTTCCTGCACTGTTCCTCAGTGAATGACCCAGGCATATGGATGTATATAACGTCATTTGTACATGTAAGGGTGTCGGCGGTTATTCACAATGCAACTCTGCGGTATATCCCTAGGAAGTACTACTGGATGAGCAGATGAGGTCGTGCTTCACCCGATGGCTGGCCACCCCTGAAGGTAGTGAGTAAAAGCATGGGTCTGATGCACGTAAACCAGGAAGAGGAGGAGGTGTTTCACCGTGGGGTGGGCACCTCCCGATGGCACCTACCCGACCTATACAACCGATCTAGCGATTGAGGGGGAAGCTTCATATAAGCATTGAATGCAGACTATTAGACCTTGCAAAACAAGCAACCAGTTTTTACTGGGCACTTCCACCTGCTGTCATACCATGTCATCCCTCACGATTCAGCAGGCAGCAGCCTCTTCAGCTCTCTGCAGACCAGAAGAATAACAAGCTAGTCAAACACTTGGAACATGTCTTTCATCCTGACAAACTCTCCACTCTCACTAATCTCTCTCTGAAAAACACCCCCCCATATACTTTCTCAAAATCCTCATGAAGAAAGTCCCTTTTATTCAAGCTTTTCTGGGTCTCACTGTCTGCCATGATCTTTACTGGAAAGCCACATTTCCAAGCTGGCCTCCAAAGGCAATCGCCGACTGGGCATCTCCATCATGAAAAGTTCCTTCCTTGGCACACCGTAGCTTCCTGATCACATAGAAAGCTTTCGTGGCAAAAGCCTGATGGAGTACTGTCCTCCCATCTGTGCTGGTGCTCCTCCTCTCACCTTTCTGGCTTCATGCTGTGGAAACCAAGGCATTTTGGATCATTGGTATCTCCCATGCAATGGATGCTGAGTCTTTGGATTTCTCACTCTCTCAACCGCAAGGCAGGTCGGTGGTCCTTTGTCTTTCTACCATTCTCCTCTCCGGCCTCTGCCCCCCCCCCGCCCCCTTGCTCTGTCTGAGATATGCCCCCTATAGCATTCCACAGGGCGCTCAAGCAATTGGATATCGTCCAAACTAAATAAGTTTCGAAATCTATTATGAAATGAATAATTTAATGAAAAATATCGAGTCTTATAACTAAGGGCCGATATATACCTATTTACTTTAAGAAAGTAGGCTTAAGGCTCCCAATGCGTTTGGATGGATGGACCAGGTGTTTGCCGTGATCTGGTTGTAAGGCAGAGAGCATAGATCGACATTTTGTGTTCTGTAACCTTGATATATTTTTAGTTGAATTTTTGCTAATTTCGCCAACTTGAATTCCTCTTTCAGAGAACTCTGTTAAAAGGTGAATATTTTATGTTTGTCGTTTTATGTATTTTATGTAATGTGTCAATATTATAAACTGTATTACCATAACGGAACTTTTGTGTGTGGCGTGTGCAATTGCATGTGCGTGTGTGGTGTGTGTACATGTCAAGTTGCTGTGTTGCGTGCCATCTAACATGCGGGTGGGTTACAGGGGATGAGAGAGACCTGCCAGGTCTCAATGTTGTGTGTGGTGTGTGTGTGTGTGTGTGTGTGTGTGCGTGTGGTGTGTGTACTGCAAGTTGCTGTTGTTGTGTGCCATCTAACACATGCGGGTGGTTCAGGGGATGAGAGAAGACCTGCCAGGTCCTCATTGTGTGTGTGCGTGTGTGTGTGTGTGTGTGGTGTGCGCGTGTGTGTGTGCGTGTGTGTGTGTGCGTGTGCGTTGTGGTCGTTGAGTTGGTATATACATATGTGGATTTTCGAATGTGGAATAGAGTCCTCCAGGGTGGGCTCAAAGTATCCACCTTCATTACGTCAGGGTCACGATCACGGACCAAGCTGTGAAGTTTTTTGTTTTCAAAGTTTTGTGCGAGGGCTTCTTCAAGGATCGTTACTAAGCCCAGGTCGGCTTCCAACTGTAGTTCGTTTTCGTAATATTCCCAGGGATGGTTTCTAATATATGTGACGGTGGGTCTTCATCATTCCGCATGAGGTTCTTCCTCATCAGCTGGTACAACTTTGGCAATTCTTGGTCTTGGTATTTGGTAATTTTCTTGATTCTTTCTGCATCATTCAGTCCAAAATCACTGGTATTAACACCATCAGATTAGCAATGCCTTCCTTCTCCTTTTTATTTTGTAGCTGAAGGATGAATCTGGTGCGTGCAATGCTTAGTTTTCGATGTTCGCGCTCGATGGTGATCATTGGGTCATACGTGAGGCGGTAGGTACTTCAACGTTTTCAGTGATTTGCTTTTGGTTTCATGTTCAATAGTGTTTGCAGATGTGCCAGCGGATTACTTTAAAAACTCTGTTGTGTGGTGTGTTCAGCTGTTCCTGACATGAGTAAATTTTTTTGTGTGTGCGTGCGGTCATTAAGCAAACTATCATTGTCTTCAATAACCCCACCTCCACTCCTCACCTTTCTCTTTCTCTCTCACGCCACTCCTTGCACCCCTCCGTCCCAAAGTGTAAAACAGCAAACATTTGAGTCATAGCTCTCTCTAACCTCCCCCCGCCCCCCCGCCTTCCTCGCTGTTCCCCCTTCCTACTTTCCCTCCTACCCTTCTCTTTCCTCTCTCCTCTCTTCCCCTCTCCCTCCCCTCCCTCCTCTCCCACCCCCCCCTTATCAAACCTAATCAGCGAAGCGATGGGTTGTATTTGCTTGTTACATAATAAATAGACAGGTGGCCTGTTGAGGGCATGACCAGAATTAGGGTTGCCAGTCAACGGTGGAGGTAACGCGTAACAAAGGAGTGAAGACCCCTGCTGGGCCCGGAGATTCTAATCGGCATCCCGGTTGCCTCGCCGTGAGACCACAGAGTTTATCCGTGGCAGCGCCTCAGGAACGGAAGTCGGGTATAGATCCGAGGAGCTCCCTCGTGATAAACCCAAGACCCCGGATCATAACAATATCATACCAAGAGGATTCATAAAACATGAGGAGTGCAGAGTGTCCTGTGCCTGCGTCTGAATTTAGCCTTTGAGGCAGTTTTGAGCATCGTCGCTGGGTCTTTGGAGGAGAATCACAAAGGTTCCTGCCTTCACGCTCTCATTGCCCAAAACATCCTGGTTGTCTTAAGAAAGTTTTCTTTGGGAAATTTTCTGTCCCTTCACGAGAATGAGCTTCATCTGCAAATCGTTAAAGTTTTTAACGAGGAAGAAAACAAACATATTATTTTTTTCAAAAATTGTATTGTCAACTTTGTTGTGGGAAATGAGTGTTTCTGGACCCAATTCCCAACCCAACCACCCTTCCCAGTGGAACACCGCTCCAACCAAACTGACATGGCCTTCAATTCACCAATCAGGGATTAAGCTGTCATTCACCATAGACTCATAAAACTTTTAACTTGGGGAAATATTTTTTCATTCAAATTCCACTAAAAACTCAGCTTGGAAGCATAATGTGGATAAATATGGCACAACGCAACATTCTCCGGAAATTATATTGGGTAATCAACATGGCAACATCATTAACGTTTGGGGTATGGATATCTAAACAACAGCTTTTTGTAGACGAAGGACTTTAGGTCGGTTCCACATTCCATGGATAAATTTGGCCAAATTTCCTGAAAAGAAAAAAAAAATTGTCCATTTAAACCCGTGAATTGACCAAAAATTTTTACAACATCCTTTTCCCCCAAAACAATTACCAATGATTAGAATTTCTGTTAATCCTAGAGAGGTTCTAATATCAAATTAAGTTTTAAATTGTCAATCAATATTCCATGGAATAGAGACAAGAGCTACGAGGTATTTGTTGATCTGTGTATATCACATTAATCAAAACTTTCTGAGCATTGTCATCTGCACATAACCTCTGCAAAAAATAAAATAAGAAAGAACAATCGTCATGAACGGAAATGGGAATATGTGAGGAAGGACACACACTGTGATCTCATCTCTGTGGTACTGATGTTAATAGCATTGAAGAAAACATTTGCAAAACCAGAATGGCACTCCAGGGAGAGTGCATCCCCGATGCCAGGCTGAATAGTTTCGTTTTGTAATCCACTGATAAGGCCAGATCTGCATGAGACCTCAAAAAAAATCTAATTGGCTTGTTCTGTCACCTACCCAATTCATCACGAGTTTTCCGTCGAAATCCCGTAACATTGTTTTGAATCATCATGAATCAGTCGTGGCAAAATATTGCCACCCTTTGTGACTTCTTTAAATAACTCACAATTTTCTCCAAAAAATAAGTTTGAAATTGACAACAGTATTTTGGTCTCCAACAAATTCTGTATTTCACTGTTCACATTACAGAACCTTTGTTTTTTTGATTTCAGAACTGGAATATATCCTTTTTAAATCAGAAAAGAAAAGAAATGGCATTGACAAAATTAATGACACCTGTTGGAGTTAATATTTGGTAATCACGGCAGAAGGGTGAATATACTGATTCTGGCTCACTTTTCCCATGTAAGTGAATGGGGGATTTTCAGCAGATTCATTTTTTTTCCCCTAAAAAGTAAACCCCTTTTTATCCAAGGTATATTTATTTGTCTCCCTTTTAAACCTAGGGCACTCTTCAATAACCAATGCAATAAGAATAAGATTTTGCTCAAGTATTTGTAAAGTAGTAATGTGAATTTGTTAAACGGTGATTCTGAAGAAATATCTGAAACATGTAAGCCTTGGGGCACTCTTTTTTCAATAACCAATGCATATTGGTTTAGCTCACTCATTAACCTAATAAAGTTTGTCATTCTCAAATTCCTTAATAGTTTAATTTTCTTGTATTTTGCACAATCCCCGCATCTAAAATATTTAAAAGAAAAACATTTGGAATCTTTATAATTTTTAAGATACCCCTTTTCTGCCATACCAAATGTAATAGGGAGAGCTCCTGACTCGAGACCCTTAGAACAAAAAAAACCTCATACAAATTAATAGGAGAACTCTCTGACCGAAACCCATTAGGATAAAAAGAGGAGAATGATTTTTCTCTGCCCTCTGAACTCTTACTCACTCAAGGTGAACCAAACGAATGGGGAAGTTTTTTAAGTATTTTCAGTTCGTGGCCGTGAAGATGAGGAAGTATCCTGTGAGAGACAAGGCCTCGTGGTTTATTTTAAATCAGAACACGAACAGGGCTAATAAACGTAAGTTTTATCAAAATCATTCAAAAGCATTTTTCATTTTGTGTTAAAAATGGGTAAGTGCTTAAGAATGTATCGCCACGAGAGCATTTCCAAGCTAAGCTGTCTCGCCCGAACCGTCATTTCCCCGTGTGGACACACCTGAAAAAATTCCAACATTACGTAATTTTCACTTCCTCAAGTTGTTTTATAAACGAGCCGTCAGTCGTAACTTTGTCTGAAAGCTTTATAATTTTTCTCATCTTGTCCTATTGAGAAACGATTGAAAACATGACTATCTTTCGTCTGAAGAGAAGAGAATCCATTACATATCGGTAAGTTTGTTTGTGTTCTTCTCTGAGAATCACGTGAAGCAAATGATTATTAATTAATCAACTGTAATGACTAATAAATATTGTTTTTTTCAACAGATTGTCTTCCAATAACAACATCGTTGATCACCGATGTTGAAATGAATGATCCGAATTACACGATGTCTGGGCACCGAGAATTGTCTGATTTTGTACAAAGAAGATTCGGATTTCAGGGGAAGAAATGAGAGAAATCATTACCGACCATGGAAGACATTGTGTTATCTCTATAATTTTGAAAAGTCCGACTTCAAGGTGAGAAAACCACACACGTGCACGTGCATGTGGAGTGTATGTATATCTGCTTGTCTCTGTGTTCATTTCTATAATCTGTTCTGTCTGTCAATATGTGTCCTGAGTTCAACACATTATTTTTTTTTTATTTTTCAGTTTAAACCAGGCCTGGAAGAGTGGGCCGTTTCAAAAATATCTGTTTTTTAGCGAACGTAGGGAGCGTAGCGACGGAGTGGTCGCCCCTCACGGCCGGGGGTCCAGGGGCCCGCTTAAGGGCCCCTGGTGGGGTCGAGGGGCGAAGCCCCCTGAAGCTCATGGATTTAGGGGTTTTTCAGAGGGTCTAGAAGGCATCTCCTCAACAACCTGAAGTACCTGGAATTGTTAGCTGTATAAAGGGAAAAGAATTGGGTTTCTGAGGCAACAAAGTGCTAATTCAGCAAATATCTCTCAACTATACATGCCTTCTAGACACTGGAAAACTTTATAAATTGCTTTTAAATAAATTACATGTAAGCTCATCAATTCGTACAAATGACCAATCAAGATTCGTGCTTAGAAGAATTGACCAAGCTTGCCAGAATTATAACTTTGTATTTGGGCGCGAATTCAAAGAAAAACCACTCGCTGTAAAACATGACATTTGGGGCGCAATGGTGCCCTTCATTTCCTAGCAATTTTTTGGCGAAAAAGGCATAGAAAATAGACACCCTAACCCCCGAATTTAAACCCGGATTTACATTGATCTCAGAGACCACCTATTTTTGGTGGAAAAAATATCGGGAAACCGATAAATATCGGGAGAATATCAGGCCCGTTTAAACACCTGACTGGATGAACCAAGTGCACAAGTTTAAATCGTCTGAGGAATCTGAACCTGGCACTCAAGACATCTGAAGCAGAGCTGCTTGGATATATCATACTGTTTTACAACTGAATATTTAATATTATCAATGTTGATAATTATAAATGCTTTCCCCTTAACAATTATCTGATTCTTAACTACAAAAAGCGAATCAAAGGAGATTTAGGGAAGGAGGGGGGACGGGGGGGTGCGCCAACCCACGACCCATCAACCCCCCTCATCCTCACCGCCCCTTCCCTACCCCGTGTTGTGGTGGGGGAAGGGTGGGGAGTGGGTTGAGGGAGGTGGTGGGGTCAAAGGTGGGGTCGGCGCACAGAGGGGATGAGGGGGGGGTTGTGTGTGTGGGGGGGGGGGGGTTGTGTGGGACGGGTTTGTGTGGAAAGGGGTTTTTGTGGGAGGGGCTTATATGGGAAGGGGCTTGTGGGGGTGGGGACTTCTGTGGGTGGGGTTATATGGGGAGGGGCTTGTGTGGGTGGGGCTTGTGTGGCTGGGGCTTTTGTGGGAGGGGTTTAATATGGAGGGGTTTATTGTGGGCAGGGTTTATGTGGATGAGGTTTGATGTGGGATGAGGTTTGATGTGGATGAGGTTTTGAATGTGGATGGGTGAATAGATTGGGTGGATAGGTGGGTGGAGCTTGTATGGAGGGTGGAACAATTTTTTTAATTAATAAACATGTTGTGTGTGGGGAACTAATTAACTAATCACTAATTATGTGAATACGATGAATGTGGGTGGAGCTTGTGTGGAGTTGGGATTTTGTGGTGAAGCTTGGGTGGGTGGGGTTTGTGTGGGGTGGGTTTAGTGTGGGTAGGGTTTAGTGGGTGGGGTTTTGGTGTGGGTGGAGCTTGTGTGGGCGGAGTCAAAAAGGGGTGGAGTAAAAAAAATTTCATTAATTTTGTCTTTTGTAATTCCTGTGAATAAAATGAACCTAAAATCTCTTCCCCTTCTAACTCATATATCTTATAAGTCCAAGGAACCGTATCTATTAATCAACAATTTAAAAAAGTTCATTCGTCCATCGCTTTGTATAACCTTTTTCAAAATGAGTTCCACCTATATATTTACTTACGATATCACAATTTGAACTTAGGTTTTCTGACATTAATCTCTTTTTCATGTTTTTAATTTTGTAAATGTTTCTGATGGTTTCATATTCGTTGATGTGTGGAATCGTGTATTATACTTATCCACAATATCCTGGAATAAAAGATGACCTTGTTGTGACGCGAGTTGTGTGAATTTTTTTATATAGTCCTCTCTTTTAAGGTAAGCGATTAAAACGTTTCAACAACAACGGCCTTTCCTTCAATTAAAGGTACTGTATAATGTACTACTGTTTATTTTTGAAAATTCATAATGTCTTTGTTATAAAACTGCTTCTACCCTCATCAGTCCACAATTTTTTAGGTTTTCTCTTACTTTTAATTAAATATCTGTTGAAAGGCTAACATAAGAGTATTTACTGTTTTGTTTTTTAAAGGGACAACCCATGCGTATCTACTCTTCAAATCAATAACGGTTTAAGCATACTTGTACCCCTTTATCATTATTGAGTTCAATCAAATCAGCGGACCAGAATATAATCAACTTCCTTGGAATAAACCTTCCTTCTCTGAAACTTTGTGAATATTGGTTTTATGCAAATTCATCAGCTATTGCTCTTCAATCTAATGACATCATTAGAGCCTATAAGTTTTTTTGAATTTCCAAGTCAAGTTTCCAATTTAGCACTGATCATCTTCTTCACGATGAACCTAATCGAACTTTTTCTCTCAAGATTGGATTTTGTATCAGAGACAATTATACAAATTTCTCTATCGGGCTTCATGCTTTTCTCAAAGTGTGGTATTCCCCAAATCAATATATCGTGTCTCATGCACACTTCATCAACTCTATGATGGGCTTACTCCATGATTTAGGATTGTCTGCCTCATCTAATCTTTTATCCAAGTTGTGCCTGGACCAAGAAAAGAATACCCTGGTAGATGTAATTCCCTGGTATTCCGCAGTAGTTGTAATTTACTTCCTGATAAACTTTTTGTATATCTCCTCCACCGTTTTGTGTTTGGAGATAATACTTGACACTTTTTGAATCACACACCGAACATATTCCTTTTTGGTATAACCCTGTTATTTTTACTTTTAAAAATATGAAATATTTTTAGTATTAGTTTTCCTTTTAGCATTTGGAGACAATAACTCCATTTATTTATGAGAAAAAATTCCTACAGAGTGCAAAAAACCTTTTTAGTTTCAACATGCACATTTGAATCTTATTTTTTAAAACATAAAGAACCTTAGAAACGTCTTTACTCTCTCCTCCATTTATTTAAGAAAAAAATGAAAAACTGAATTAAAATCAATATATTGCCCGATGACAATAGTCCTTGGTCGAAAATTTGCTAAAGAACTTGTCAATTTCTTTGTTTTCCTCCTCGGTGGGGTTGAGTTATTTTCTGTAATACCTCCAATTTTTTTTTAATCTCACTGGTTTCCATCTTTTGATATTTATTCATTCTCACTCTTTTCCTCCCTCTCCTCCTTCTCTCTCTTCTCTCTCTCCTCCTTCTCCTTTCTTCTCCTCTCCTCCTTCTCTTTCTTCTCCCTTTTCTCTCTTTCTTCTCCCTCTCCTCCTTCTCTCTCTTCTCCTTTTCTCCTCTTCTTCTCGTCTTCTTCAACTCCCTTCCTCGTCTTACTATCCTTGAATCGCTTACACCCCATAGAATATCATACATATATTCATCGGGATTTCTTGTTATTCCTGTATCCAAATAAATTTTTTTTACAACAGGAACCAATTAAAATTTTTTTGAATTTCTATAAGAAGCCTACGTTTTCTTAACTTTATAATTTTTTCGTTATTTAACATTCTAATTAAATCTAAAGTTGTCGGTTTAGTCAACATCAGCAATAATGCCAATTTTTATTGAAAATACTATTCTTAAGTGTAGAACATATTATTAAAATACCGATAGCCTTTTTCTTGAGGGTAGCTTGAACACAGAAATGATATTTTTCTTGAAGCCTTCCTTGCGTCATTTATGGGTATTAGAAATATATGTTCGAAATAATATTAATGACACGAAAACCT
>CM068968.1:62359673-62379414 GCA_035128595.1 Eptatretus atami | reverse complement strand
CTCTCATTGCAGGTGAGGTTACACTCACTCAATGGCTGTTTCTGTATGATAACCTGTACGTCTTTTTTTTTTTGCTGAGACTCCACTTTTCTGATTGGCTATCAGACTTCTCATCTCCTGATTCATAACTATCACTAGCCTCACTAGCAGTAACCTCATCACAATCTGGTCATAAAGGTTCAGTCTCACATAAACACAGTTATGCGTCCACTCCACTCTCATCAGAGTGCTTCCTGGACCTAGAACGAGTCACACACATGTCGAAATCAGATCAGGACCCTCTTTCTTGCTGTTCGCATATTTCAACAATCTATTCTTCCACCATTCGTGGATTCACCAATACTTTATCACAGCTAATATTCCGATGATAAAAAACCCTTCCATTTGGGAGAGTAGGTTGCATGCAACAAGAAGAGGTCCAGATACCAAATCAGACTCGAGATTAACCACCTGAAGAGGTGCTTTAACAAACCTCTGAATCCTTGTTGTGCAGTAGTACACTGGTACATTCGTTAGTCTCTCAGATTGCAGCAAAATGCTCTCAGGCATTAACGACTGCAATGCTTCGGTTCTCTCAATATCTCACAGGTTGCTGACGTGCATAATATACTATGGCTGACACAAAACTGTCTGTAAGAAAGTCCAACATCCTGCATTACGCAGGTGTGAGTCCAGCGTCATTCCTCTTCGGAGGACCCTCTACATCTCTGTGGTGTACGGTAGTGCAATGGAATGGAAGCCCTTGTTGCTTTCCCCACTTATAACACTGCGCCACGGAGTGTCCTCGCTTCCCGCAGTGGGCACAAATCGTCACGGAAGAATAATTATTATTCACGGGCTTTCTTGCACCACGTCACTTTCCTTTCTCTCCGGCAAACTTTGCATAACCCCCTGATAGGTGAGCTTTCCTGTAAACTTTTTTGTATGGATCTCATTCCAGACTAGGCTTATGGTCACTGTCCAAGTTACTCCTGTTTGGAAAACCCTGTTTGTTAAAATAGGATTTGTGAGTTAAGGTGCAATCGTCGGCCGCTGTGGCTGCGATGTGCAATTCATCTACCGTCTTTTCATCAATGTTTTTGAATGTCAGAAGGCATGCACTGCTTCAACTCCTCCACCAACATAAGCTGCTTTAACTCATACAGTTGTTCACAATTTTCTTGGAACTACACACCTGTTAAACAGTCTTTTTTTCCCAAGCAAATTCCATATCACCTCTTTGCTTTTACACTGCAAAACTTTCTTTTGGTCTGGTCGCCTCGAGTACCAACTCGAAGCTTTCATAATGGAGCTTTACCTTGTCAGAGTAACAACATCACGTAAAGCTGAGTAAACTCTTGAGCTACCTACAAACACACTTTGCAATAACGTCGTGCAATATTCCTTGGCCACTGCAATGTGTGTGCCATTTTTTCAAAATGCAAAAAGTACTTATCTAACTAGCTTCCTTAAAGAGTGTGTGGGGGAAAAAATTATATTAGTATTTTAAATTGTAAAAATGGAGTTTCAGAAATGTAATTTTTATGCTGCAAGTTGAATTGGCTGTCATTTCTGGCCAAAAGACTTTTGCCCTAGATAAGAAATGTGTTGTTCTGGAGCAGAGTGACCGAGCTGATAAATGAATTTGCTTAGAAATGTACGAAGTGGCTTTTCGGCTAAAGGACACGTCTGCAGTCTGGGTGAATAGCCAACCTCTCTCTCATGAAAGTATAAATGCTTTGAAATGTAAAATTGTTTCAGTGCAAGTACTGAGGAAGTATTAGAATCTCAGTGCTTGTGTCCTTGGAACTGACCAAGTCAAATTAGAATAAAAATCTCTGATGTAATGTGGAGTGAATTGAATCGGGTTGGTCTAACTGTTAACTAAAGTAAGAATAAATGAATAGAACCAAAATAATATGCAATCAATGGGAGATTCTTAAGTTCATTGTACGAGGGTGAAGGTGTATAGTGTATAATTAGAAAATAAATTGTTTCACAAGGAAGGACTTGTGTGGACATCAGTTTTATCAGTGTCGATAGGGTTTTTGTAGGATTTTATACCAATCGAACAAACGTACACGTTAACTCTGTCTGAAGTCAAATAGGATTCCACAATCGGCCAGTTAGAATCTTCAGGAGGACAACGATCAAACAAGGTGGGTTTAAAAAAATCCACATCAAGTGGAACAAGTCTACCTGTCTGTAGGTTCACGTTTTGACTTGTCATCCGAGTGTTGGACTAGGCGCAGTTTGCATTCCTTCTCTATTTACAACTCTTGTATCCCAAGCTGTCCCTGCACTCCTGTTCCTTCATCTCCAGCTTTTCACTCGCAACTCCATCTCTATCACCTTTTCTTTCTCCCGCATTTCTCTTTCTCGCACTGGCTCTGCAGTTCCAATGCCTTACTCTCTATTCACAATTCCAATCATCATCACTCTGTATTAACTGAAGCGCAGTATCAGGAAAAGTTTTTTTCAACTAAATAGCTTAACACCAACGATCGACTTCTGCTTTTTTTTTTTAACTCGGCTAACCTCTAATCCACAATGTTAAGCCAAATCTACCAACTCAGGTTTCTGTAGTAACTCAGCTTCTCCACACTACACACTCAGGGGATTAAATGCAGAGTGATCATTTGTGGTTTCACCTGGTTCTTTTAATCACTTCAGAATTACCATTAGCAATCCATGTTCTTTTCAACGAACCCAAATGACTTTTATGAGTGCTTTCAAACGAGAATGCAAAGTCGGTTATGATTATTAATCAGCCGAACCCCACAATTTCTCTTATAGTTTCTCTGAACACACCCACAAATCCTAGTGTGGAGTGAGATCAAGTATTCAATTGGTCTTATGGATGAAAGATTGATCCCGGATGAGCCCCAGTTTGTTACACGCAGCCTCAAAGCCTCGGAACGAGTGTCCCTTGTGGACTTGAAGGGGAGCACGGCAGGCAATTAAACGATCATTTATACTTTTCAGTCAATTAAATAACAGGTGACAACCAGCGCACAACATACAACATAAGGAAATTTAAAATACAATTTATTAAAACCCACTGATAAAATGCACTATATCATTCAATAAAAATTAATACAATAATTCATCAGTAACTGTAAAATTCCGCACACGAAATACAAGTGCACGGTCAATGCTTTTTAAATCTTAATCAAAGTTACACACATATCTTCAATGCATTTTCAAATACTTTCACAACTCCAACAAAGACAATTTCCACCTGTGAGAAATCAACATTACACTCACGTTTTATATACCCCTTTTATAGGATATGTCCTTGATAAAGTGAGAATCTTGCAGTGTCGCGAATGTATAATTTCTAAACCTTGCCTTGTCGAAACGGACATGCAGATGAACCTTGCATGTAAAACAAACATGCAGATGAACAGCCAACCTTGTGTAGAAGTGTGTGAGTCCCATGGGAATTATCTAACAGTAAGGAATCTCAATGCACCCCGGTCGTACGGTGATAAGGAGTGGAGAGGAGGGATGACTTGCTGCGAGCTGCCCAGAGAAGCTGTCGGCGTGGGATGTCAACGTGGAGTTGTTTTGCACTCCGAGTACTGTGTTGGCTCCTCGTGAGCACAACAGTTTGCCAGCAGGAGTGAATCCGAACATCGGCAAGGTCTACTCGACCAATCAGGTCTGTGGTCTAAGTGTACCAAATGATATAAGGCTCATGATGCCATCGCAGCCTGTCTCTGCTGTGCATTGTTCGCTTGGCCCTTGCTTGGCAACACGAATATCACTGCACTCCGCCGCTCCAAGGATCTGTACGCTACTGGAGCTGGATCTCTTTTTCACCCCATGACCTCCTCCGAGTCGCTTCTGCTCAACGCTCATTCAGAGCATTGCTTGTCCATAACAAATCTTTCAAAGTCCAGTTCTCCCAATGCAGGAGTGAAGCACTCATGTTACTTGAAAACTCTAGCCTCAACAAAAGTCATCCTCAAAGTTCTGTTGATAATCCATCTTGATGTCACGATGCAATTACGCATCAGCTGTCCGTACACGTAACCTTTCCACCAATACGTATCCCATTTATTTAATTCACTGTAACCGTAGTTGCCTTTTCTACAGTTACTAGCATATCCATTACTTAACATATCCAGTTATCGAGGATTTACTAATCGTAACAATACATATGTTTTGATGTTTCAACTCTGTTAAATAAATTGTTTAAAAGAACCTATGAGTGAATTTCAAAGTTTTGCATCATGGACAGGATCGCAACACCCAGGAGACAGGAGGTCGGAGAGTAGCCCTGGATGACAGCAAACACTGAAAGCCAGCTGAAATAAGGTAAAGGAAACCTGTGATTTTTCTGTGTTTTGCTGTCATCAACAGGTCGTTAGTCCGTCTCCAGCCTACCTGGTAAGCGATCCCTAAATTTTATCTGGGTGTTCAGAGTTGAATCACCTATAAGGCATAGGAAACAGGTTAGAATCCTGTTACATTCGTGAATGTTATAGAGGTATTAAGAATCTCCAGAGTAATAGAAGGTCGAACGTCTGATATTTAATGACATGCAGGTATCCAGGAGGTGAAATTTCTCAAGTAAGATAAAGGGGTGAAAATCTCTGTGTGCACAGTGCAACGTCCTGCTGTACCAGAGCGAAGATGGGATACTTGAAGACAGAGAGACGATTTACGTCGGACCATGCTCTTGCGCAGATTGGCATTCCTAGAGTTATAGAGGACAGGTTGAAAAAAGTCCCATTGAGTAGAGAGTCCAATTGGTTGGATATTTTAAGGAATAGTTTGTGTGCAACGTTTTTAGTGTGTGCATGTGCATGTGTTAGAAATGTATTGTGAATTATATAGGTTTGAGAATGAAACTTGTGTTAAGTGAATGGATGATAATTAGGAATGGATTTGTAAGTGGAGTTACACTGCAATGCACTGAAAATTTAAAAGAAAGTACAAAGAGCGGTAAAGTAGAATTAATTAATTGACTGTTGCTGCATGCACGGCGAGGCGAAGTACACGCCACTGTCGAGTATCGGTGTAGTCCCGTCGGATTCCCCGTGCACCACTGTTTCTTCGCGTCAAAACGAATAACTGAGCAGGAACAGAAAGAGGCTGCAAGCCCTGCGACTGAGTTTATTGCTCGTGCTGAAGAGCAAAGCCCGAGCGTTATGTGTAATCTATATTATAATAGCATAATACAGATGCCGCAAAGAGAATTTACTTTGGTCGGCATTTGAATAAGGGAGATGCACAAGGTATTTCCATCTCTTTATTACACGTGCAGGAGAATATTGGGGAGAATTGCAAGGAGAATAACATGGACCTGACCGAATGTGCAGTGGTTATAAAGAATATTTTGCTTGATCAAATAATTAAAATTGTACCTTCAAGGATTGATTGGGGCAAAACTTCAGGCATGTAAACAAATATTGGTGAGGACCCCACTGACCACTGAGGACATGATGGACAGTGTTGGTAAGACATTTAGAATGATAATTAAATTGAAATGCATCGGTCTCATGCTTTTGTGAATGGTTTGAATATGAAATTGCAGTCAGATGTCCAGTCTGTTGATCGTTTCACAATATTAAACCGACAGATGGAACAGAGGAGCTCGCACCCATATAGCAATTAAGTGCAGTGTGATGGGTGGGTGGATGGGATATGCTATGAGAAGACAAGGAGAGGTGATGTGTTGAGGCCCAGTGCATTTCAAAACCATTATAACCTTATTGCAATTTCCCACTTTGTAGTTTTTCCCTTTTAACTTTATTTGATTCTTACGTGATTATTTGCTTTGTTTGATAAAATGTGCACCATGGTATACACTCTCGATACTCGAAAAGATAATGAAAACGATTTCAACTGCACTCTGATGCCAGGTTTTGCTTTATATTTATCAACTCACTTTGAACGGTGTAGTCTGGGTTTAAATCTTAACTGAGTTGTAAACTGCCATCCTGGTGTTTCGCAAGCAGCCGATGCATCAATGTGTGTGCCATCCCTCGGATGGACGTTAATTAGATGTCCCATCTGCTAGCATTAGTTGTGGACATTGGGGATCTCACGATATATTTTGAAAGGACTTGGCGAGTTTATTATGGCATCATGTTAAAAAAAAATTAACAAAGTGCAATTGACGGTTCTTGCTGTCAGATTATAAAGATTGCCTCGCAAGCAGCAATATCCATAATGACAGGGAGGTTTTGCAGGAGTGACTCCTGTGGAGTGGGGAGACATGTTACATCACACTTCGTGTCCAAATTACAAATTCCTGCCTGAACTACTGCTGGAGGCAATGGCAAACCACCCAGCATAACCCTTCTCAGGAAGCTGGGTCAGCAGCACGAACGCTCAGGAATAAGTCTGTTCTTCATCAATTCAAGCAGAGGGGATACTTCAAGTAAAGATAATAAAATATACAATTAAAAGGAAAATTAAAGGTTTATACAATCATTTTGAAAATATTGAATTGAAATCATTTGTGAAAGTTTTCATAGTGATTATAGTTTATGGTTGAATGTTGAAAAATAATCTCTTGTTTAGTTTTTTTAGACGCTAATTGATTTTTCTAGGGAAGCTTCTGCTTAAACATTTGGCTTTAACATGAGCAAATGAGCTGGGATCAGAGCTTTTGCCAATGAAAGATCATGATGGATAAGACTAAAAAACTGCCTCTTATGCTTACTAACCACCGCTCTATTGTTTTGGGAAATTCGAACGATGCGTATGGTATTGTGCATGACTTTGGCGCCCTCTGGAGGCAATGTGGGTTTTAACATCTTCTGGAACCCCGATTAAAAATGGCCAATTAATTCTGAATCGATAAAAACTATATTTCTGTGATCAAATGTGAAACTCACATGGGAGGTTTTGATGATGTTTAATGGTATCTCAATGTTTTTCCAGACAACACAGACACTCTCCGACCCTTGATGTGGCCATACTGCAGGCGGCTGCTGAAGAAGGCGAGCAGAATGTATGGGTCGTGTCTGGAAGTAAATTTGACAATGATGTTGAAAGCTTTGGAAGTCACACGATGGCTACGTTGTGGCTACCCAAGCTTTGGTAACTTGGTTTGCTTTTCTGGTACTTGGCCATACAAGCAAAGGGGGATGTATGTTCCTCTATTGTGAAGCAATGGTATGCCCAGGTTTTACCCCAATTGCAGAACAATAGTGGTAGGATGTGCCAGATTTATCAAGAACTAATTCTGCAAAGGGACCTGAGATGGTTCAGTGATACAACCTCCACCAAGGGACTAATATATATATATATAAAATTGTTCAAATATGATTTCATGCGAGAGGCCAAAATGTTGTGGGTATGAGTTTATCCCAGTGGAAATAATACGTTTTTTTTTCTATGGGGTGAGGTGTACCCATGTTGACAGATAGATGCTTGCACAGTGGCTAAAGTGTTAATAAGAAATTCATATGCAAATATGGCATACCTTGAAACTCTCAAGTGATAATGAGACTTAGTTTATGGTCAAGTGGTAAAAGGAACTGAGCCTTACAGGTAAAACAACATCTCCATTTCCCCTGCACCCACATTAACTATGGAGGGGATGGATGATACCATGTTTGCATTCTGTATTGCTCTAACAAATGTCAAAGTTTTTCCCAGGTAAAGGAAGGTGAAAGAAGCATTGCTGGAGTCAGCTGTTGCTAATTGTAGCAGTTTCCAGCCTGGAGACTGTTTTTGATAAAATCTCACAAAAAGGGGGGGGAAAGGGGTTGGCTAAGCTCTCCAGCATAGTTGGATGGGACTCCACCAGGTTTTGCTGGCCTCCACGCAGCAATGAAAAGCCGAGCATATGGATCCCCCTCCAGTGCAAGAAAGCTCACAGCAACAACAGAAACTCCAACGAAGAGCTATGAACTTGTGTTTTACAGTTGTTGTGACTTTACTTCCTTTTGGCATGACGCCATGGTCTAGCAGCACGATTCCATGTTAATTATATGTGAGCAGGACTGGGAAAATTGTACTATGGAAAAATGTTACGATTAATTAAAAAAGACAGACACCTATGCTCACATAAGTGCAGATGTAAAAGACAATTCGCTGCAAAGGAAAGAGCACATTCACATCCAGTTGCTCACCGATTCTTCATTTCAAAGCCCAAGCCGGAGTAAAAGAGCCTTACTGAGACTGAAAGCTTCTTCATAATCACCTTGTATGGCAATTGTAAGGCGCTGCGTGAACTCATTGATATAGTGGCTGCTTGGGAACGGCTTGATATTGATGCTGAATTGGTTGCTATCAGACAGTAGCTATGCAAAATCATATTGTCCTTGATGTTTTACTGTAGGTACAGGAAGGAACTTGTGCAGTTATTAGGTCTGAAAGTAGCACATATATCCCTGATAACTCAGAACAAATTGATAATTTAGCTGCCAAAATCAAGGCAGAGGTGCAAAATACCATAACTAAAACAAAGATACTAATTTATTTTCATTGATTGATGTTAATCATTGCTGTTCTTGTGATTGTGAAATGCTTGTCAATATTATTAACAAAAATGAATGATGAAAGGTGTGACCAATTGGGTGTACAGCAGCTGCAGAAATTGAAATGGCCTTGGAGACGATGGAGGAGACGTTTAAGGGGTGTTGCCAAATTGAAATGGAAGATTTTTATGATTATGAGCTATGACAAAAATTGATATTGAAGTTCTGTAGATAATGATACTTCAATACCCATATTTGGGTCATTGGCATGTCTCTTGTGACATTAGCAGGCACCTTCCTCAGGAAGATTGATGGTCGTAAGAGCAAATTATCATCGAATAACACTCTGGAGTATGTGAAGATGGCTGGTTTTGCCAGACGGGCAAGATCTCTCATATATGGATAACCTAAGACAGGCACAGTCATGTAACTTCCTTTGCTCCAGATTTATCTGGTGGACTGACTAATCAAATCTGCCCTTGAGCCTGGAAATGAAAGCCTGGAAACAGGTAAAATTAATCCGAGTTTTTTTTTTGCTGAGACTCCACTTTTCTGATTGGCTATCAGACTTCTCATCTCCTGATTCATAACTATCACTAGCCTCACTAGCAGTAACCTCATCACCAATCTGGTCCATAAAGGTTCAGTCTCACATAAACACAGTTCATGCGTCCACTCCACTCTCATCAGAGTGCTTCCTGGACCTAGAACGAGTCACCACACATGTCGAAATCAGATCAGGAACCTCCTTTTCTTGCTGTTCCGCATAATTCTCAACAATCTATTCTTCCACCATTCGTGGATTCACCAATACTTTATCACCAGCTAAATCATTCCCGATGATAAAAAACCCCTTCCATTGGGAGAGTAGGTTGCATGCCAACAAGAAGAGGTCCAGATACCAAATCAGACTCGAGATTAACCACCTGAAGAGGTGCTTTAACAAACCCTCTGAATCCTTGTTGTGCAGTAGTACACTGGTACCATTCGTTAGTCTCTCAGATTGCAGCAAAATGCTCTCAGGCATTAACGACTGCAATGCTTCCGTGTCTCTCAATATTCTCACAGGTTGCTGACGTGCATAATTACCTATGGCTGACACAAAACTGTCTGTAATGAAAGTCCAACATCCTGCATTACGCAGGTGTGAGTCCAGCGTCACTTCCTCTTCGGAGGACCCCTCTACCATCTCTGTGGTGTACGGTAGTGCAATGGAATGGAAGCCCCTTGTTGCTTTCCCCACTTATAACACTGCGCCACGGAGTGTCCTCGCTTCCCGCAGTGGGCACAAATCGTCACGGAAGAATAATTATTATTCACGGGCTTTCTTTGCACCACGTCACCCTTTCCTTTCTCTCCGGCAAACTTTGCATAACCCCCACTGATAGGTGAGCTTTCCTGTAAACCTTTTTGTATGGATCTCATTCCCAGACTAGGCTTATGGTCACTGTCCAAGTTACTCCTGTTTGGAAAACCCTGTTTGTTAAAATAGGATTTGTGAGTTAAGGTGCAATCGTCGGCCGCTGTGGCTGCGATGTGCAATTCATCTACCGTCCTTTCATCCAAATGTTTTTGAATGTCAGAAGGCATGCACTGCTTCAACTCCTCCACCAACATAAGCTGCTTTAACTCATCACAGTTGTTCACAATTTTCTTGGAACTACACCACCTGTTAAACAGTCTCTTTTTCCCAAGCAAATTCCACATACGTTTTCACCCTCTTTCTTCCTACACTGCCGAAACTTCTGTCTGTACGCCTCGAGTACCAACTCGCAAGCTTTCATAATGGCAGCTTTTACCTTGTCAGAGTACACACATCAATCGGTAAAGCTGAGTAAACCTCCTGAGCCCTACCTACAAACACACTTTGCAATAACGTCGTGCAATATTCCTTAGGCCACTGCAATGTGCGTGCCATTTTTTCAAAATGCAAAAAGTACTTATCTAACTAGTTTCCTTAAAGAGTGGAACAAGTCTCACCTGTCTCGTAAGGTTCCAAGACTTTTGACTTGTCATCCGAGGTGTTGGACTAGGCGCAGTTTGCATTCCCTTCTCTATTTACAACTCTTGTATCCCAAGCTGTCCCTGCACCTCCTGTTCCTTCATCTCCAGCTCTTTCACTCGCAACTCCATCTCTATCACCTTTTCTTTCTCCCGCATTTCTCTTTCTCGCACTTGGCTCTGCAGTTCCAATGCCCTTACCTCTAGCCTTCACAATTCCACATCATCACTCTGTATTAACTGAAGCGCAGTGGTCAGAAGTTTCTTTCAACTAAATAGCTTAACACCAACGATCGGACTTCTGCTTTTTTTTTAAAACTCGGCTTAACCTCTAATCCACAATGTTAAGCCAAATCTACCAACTCAGGTTTCTGTAGTCCACTCAGCTTCTCACACTCACACCAATAAACTCAGAGCAATTAATGCCAGAGTGATCATTTGTGGTTTCACCTGGTTCTTTTAATCACTTCAGAATTACCATTAGCAATCCATGTTCTTTTCAAACGAACCCAAATGACTTTTATGAGTGCTTCTCAAACGAGAATGCAAAGTCGGTTATGATTTTAAATCAGCCGAACCCCACAATTTCTCTTATAGGTTTCTCTGAACACACCCACAAATCCTAGTGTGGAGTGAGATCCAAGTATTCAATTGGTCTTATGGATGAAAGATTGATCCCGGATGAGCCCCCAGTTTGTTACACGCAGCCTCAAAGCCTCGGAACGAGTGTCCCTTGTGGACTTGAAGGGGAGCACGGCAGGCAATTAAAACGATCACTTTATACTTTTCAGTCAATTAATAACCAGGTGACAACCAGCGCACAACATACAACATAAGGAAATTTAAAATACAATTTATTAAAACCCACTGATAAAATGCACTAATATCATTCAATAAAAATTAAATCACAATAATTCATCAGTAACTGTAAAATTCCGCACACGAAATACAAGTGCACGGTCAATGCTTTTTAAATCTTAATCAAAGTTACACACATATCTTTCAATGCATTTTCAAATACTTTCACAACTCCAACAAAGACAATTTCCACCCTGTGAGAAATCAACATTACACTCACGTTTTAATACACCCCTTTTATAGGATATGTGCCTTGAATCAAAGTGAGAATCTTGCAGTGTCCGAATGTATAATTTCTAAACCTTGCCTTGTCGAAACGGACATGCAGATGAACCTTGCCATGTCAAAACAAACATGCAGATGAACAGCCAACCTTGTGTATGAAGTGTGTGAGTCCCATGGGAATTATCTAACAGTAAGGAATCTCAATGCACCCCGGTCGTACGGTGATAAGGAGTGGAGAGGAGGGATGACCTTGCTGCGAGCTGCCCAGAGAAGCTGTCGGCGTGGGATGTCAACGTGGAGTTGTTTTGCACTCCGAGTACTGTGTTGGCTCCTCGTGAGCACAACCAGTTTGCCAGCAGGAGTGAATCCGAACATCGGCAAGGTCTACTGGACCACAATCAGGTCTGTGGTCTAAGTGTACCAAATGATATAAGGCTCATGATGCCATCGCAGCCTGTCTCCTGCTGTGCATTGTTCGCTTGGCCCTTGCTTGGCAACACGAATATCACTGCACTCCGCCGCTCCAAGGATCTGTACGCTACTGGAGCTGGATCTCTTTTTCACCTCCATGACCTCCTCCGAGTCGCTTCTGCTCAACGCTCATTCAGAGCATTGCTTGTCCATAACAAATCTTTCAAAGTCCAGTTCTCCCCAATGCAGGAGTGAAGCACTCATGTTACTTGAACACTCTAGCCTCAACAAAAGTCATCCTCAAAGTTCTGTTGATAATCCATCTTGATGTCACGATGCCAATTACGCATTCAGCTGTCCGTACACGTAACCTTTTCCACCAATACGTATCCCATTTATTTAATTCACTGTAACCGTAGTTGCCTTTTCTCACAGTTACTAGCATATCCAATTTACTTAACATATCCAGTTATCGAGGATTTACTAATCCGTAACAATACATATGTTTTGAGTGTTTCAACTCTGTTAAAATAAATTGTTTAAAAGAACCTATGAGTGAATTTCAACAGTTTTGCCATCATGGACAGGATCGCAAACCCCAGGAGACAGGAGGTCGGAGAGTAGCCCCTGGATGACAGCAAACACTGAAAGCCAGCTGAAATAAGGTAAAGGGAAACCTGTGATTTTTCTGTGTTTTGCTGTCATCACAGGTCGTTAGTCCCGTCTCCAGCCTACCTGGTAACGCGATCCCTAAATTTTATCTGGGTGTTCAGAGTTGAATCACCTATAAGGCCATAGGAAACAGGTTAGAATCCTGTTACATTCGTGAATGTTATAGAGGTATTAAGAATCTCCAGAGTAATAGAAGGGTCGAACGTCTGATATTTAATGAACATGCAGGTATCCAGGAGGTGAAATTTCTCAAGTAAGATAAAGGGGTGAAAATCCTCTCTGTGTGCACAGTGCAACGTCCTGCTGTACCAGAGCCGAAGATGGGATACTTGAAGGCACAGAGAGACGAGTTTACGTCCGACCATGCTCTTGCGCAGGATTGGCATTCCTAGAGTTATAGAGGACAGGTTGAAAAAAGTCCCATTGAGTAAGAGAGTCCAATTGGTTGGATATTTTAAGGAATAGTTTGTGTGCAACGTTTTAGTGTGTGCATGTGCATGTGTTAGAAATGTATTGTGAATTATATAGGTTTGAGAATGAAACTTGTGTTAAGTGAATGGATGATAATTAACGGAAATGGATTTGGTAAGTGGAGTTACACTGCAATCAACTGAAAATTTAAAAGAAAGTACAAAGAGCGGTAAAAAGTAGAATTAATTAATTGACTGTTGCTGCATGCACGGCGAGGGCGAAGTACACCGCCACTGTCGAGGTATCGGGTGTAGTCCCGTCGGATTCCCCGTGCACCACTGTTTCTTCGGCGTCAAAACGAATAACTGAGCAGGAACAGAAAGAGGCTGCAAGCCCTGCGACTGAGTTTATTGCTCGTGCTGAAGAGCAAAGCCCGAGCGTTATGTGTAATCTATATTATAATAGCATAATACAGATGCCGCAAAGAGAATTTACCTTGGTCGGCATTTGAATTAAGGGAGATGCACAAGGTATTTCCATCTCTTTATTACACGTGCAGGAGAATATTGGCGAGAATTGCAAGGAGATAACATGGACCTGACCGAATGTGCAGTGGTTATAAAGAATATTTTGCTTGATCAAATAATTAAAATTGTACCTTCAAGGATTGATTGGGGCAAAACTTCAGGCATGTAAACAAATAATTGGTGAGGACCCCACTGACCACTGAGGACATGATGGACAGTGTTGGTAAAGACATTTATGAATGATAATTAAATTGAAATGCATCGGTCTCATGCTTTTGTGAATGGTTTGAATATGAAATTGCAGTCAGATGTCCAGTCTGTTGATCGTTTCACAATATTAAACCGACAGATGGAACAGAGGAGCCCTCGCACCCATATAGCAATTAAGTGCAGTGTGATGGGTGGGTGGATGGGATAATGCTATGAAGCAAGACAAGGAGAGGTGATGTGTTGAGGCCCAGTGCATTTCAAAACCATTATAACCTTTATTAGCAATTTCCCCACTTTGTAGTTTTTCCCTTTTAACTTTATTTGATTCTTACGTGATTATTTGCTTTGTTTGATAAAATGTGCACCATGGTATACACTCTCACGATACTCGAAAAGATAATGAAAACGATTTCAACTGCACTCTGATGCCAGGTTTTGCTTTATATTTATCAACTCACCTTTGAACGGTGTAGTCTGGGTTTAAATCTTAACTGAGTTGTAAACTGCCATCCTGGTGTTTCGCAAGCAGGCGATGCATCAATGTGTGTGCCATCCCTCGGATGGACGTTAATTAGATGTCCCATCTGCTAGCATTAGTTTGTGGACATTGGGGATCTCACGATATATTTTGAAAGGACTTGGCGAGTTATTACTGGCATCATGTTAAAAAAAAATTAACAAAGTGCAATTGACGGTTCTTGCTGTCAGATTATAAAAGATTGCCTCGCAAGCAGCAATATCCATAATGACAGGGAGGTTTTGCAGGAGTGACTCCTGTGGAGTGGGGAGACCATTGTTACATCCACACTTCGTGTCCAAATTACAAATTCCTGCCTGAACTACTGCTGGGAAGGCAATGGCAAACCACCCAGCATAACCCTTCTCAGGAAGCTGGGTCAGCAGCACAGACGCTCAGGAATAAGTCTGTTCTTCATCAATTCAAGCAGAGGGGGATACTTTCCAGTACAAGATAATAAAAATATTACAATTAAAAGGAAAATTAAAGGTTTTACAATCATTTTGAAAATATTGAATTGAAATACATTTGTGAAAGTTTTCATAGTGATTATAGTTTATGGGTTGAATGTTGAAAAATAATCTCTTGTTTATGTTTTTTAGACGCTAATTGATTTTTCTAGGGAAGCTTCTGCTTAAACATTTGGCTTTAACATGAGCAAATGAGCTGGGATCAGAGCTTTTGCCAATGAAAGATCATGATGGATCAGACTAAAAAAACTGCCTCTTATGCTGTACTAACCACCGCCTCTATTGTTTTGGGAAATTCGAACGATGCGTATGGTATTGTGCATGACTTTGGCGCCCTCTGGAGGCAATGTGGGTTCTTAACATCTTCTGGAACCCCGATTAAAAATGGCCAATTAATTCTGAATCGACTAAAAACTATATTTCTGTGATCAAATGTGAAACTCACATGGGAGGTTTTGATGATGTTTAATGGTATCTCAATGTTTTTCCAGACAACACAGACACTCTCCGACCCTTGATGTGGCCATACTGCAGGCGGCTGCTGAAGAAGGCGAGCGAGATGTATGGGTCGTGTCTGGAAGTAAATTTGACAATGATGTTGAAAGCTTTGGAAGTCACACGATGGCTACGTTGTGGCTACCCAAGCTTTGGTAACTTGGTTTGCTTTTCTGGTACTTGGCCATACAAGCAAAAGGGGGATGTATGTTCCTCTATTGTGAAGCAATGGTATGCCCCAGGTTTTACCCCAATTGCAGAACAATAGTGTAGGATGTGCCAGATTTATCAAGAACATAATTCTGCAAAGGGACCTGAGATGGTTCCAGTGATACAACCTCCACCAAGGGGACTAATATATATATATATAAATTTTCAAATTGATTTCATGCAGAGGCCAAAATGTTGTGGGTATGAGTTTATCCCAGTGGAAATGAATACGTTCTTTTTTTTCTAAATGGGGTGAGGTGTACCCATGTTGACAGATAGATGCTTGCACAGTGGCTAAAGTGTTAATGAGAAACTTCATATGCAAATATGGCATACCTTGCAAACTCTCAAGTGATAATGAGACTTAGTTTATGGGTCAAGTGGTAAAAGGAACTGAGCCTTACAGGTAAAACAACATCTCCATTTCCCCTGCCACCCACATTAACTATGGAGGGGATGGATGATACCATGTTTGCATTCTGTATTGCTCTAACAAATGTCAAAGTTTTTTCCCAGGTAAAGGAAGGTGAAAGAAGCATTGCTGGAATCAGCTGTTGCTAATTGTAGCAGTTTCCAGCCTGGAGACTGTTTTGATAAAATCTCACAAAAAGGGGAGGGGGGGAAGGGGTTGGCTAAGCTCTCCAGCATAGTTGGATGGGACTCCACCAGGTTTTGCTGGCCTCCCACGCAGCAATGAAAAGCCGAGCCATATGGATCCCCCCCTCCCAGTGCAAGAAAGCTCACAGCAACAACAGAAACTCCAACGAAGAGCTATGAACTTGTGTTTTACAGTTGTTGTGACTTTACTTCCTTTTGGCTATGACGCCATGGTCTAGCAGCACGATTCCATGTTAATTATATGTGAGCAGGACTGGGAAAATTGTACTATGGAAAAATTGTACGATTAATTAAAAAATAGACAGACACCTATGCTCACATAAGTGCAGATGTAAAAGACAATTCGCTGCAAAGGAAAGAGCACATTCACATCCAGTTGCTCACCGATTCTTCATTTCAAAGCCCAAGCCGGAGTAAAAGAGCCATTACTGAGACTGAAAGCTTCTTCATAATCACCTTGTATGGCAATTGTAAGGCGGCTCGTGAACTCATTGATATAGTGGCTGCTTGGGAACGGCTTGATATTGATGCTGAATTGGTTGCTATCAGACAGTAGCTATGCAAAATCATATTGTCCTTGATGTTTTACTGTAGGTACAGGAAGGAACTTGTGCAGTTATTAGGTCTGAAAGTAGCACATATATCCCTGATAACTCAGAACAAATTGATAATTTAGCTGCCAAAATCAAGGCAGAGGGTGCAAAATACCATAACTAAAACAAAGATACTACAATTTATTTTCATTGGATTGATGTTAATCATTGCTGTTCTTGTGATTGTGAAATGCTTGTCAATATTATTAACAAAATGAATGATGAAAGGTGTGACCCAATTGGTGGTTACAGAGCCTGCAGAAATTGAAATGGCCTTGGAGACGATGGAGGAGACCTTTAAGGGGTTTTGCCAAATTGAAATGGAAGATTTGTATGATTATGAGCTATGCAAAAATTGATATTGAAGTTCTGTAGATAAATGATACTTCAATACCCATATTTGGGTCATTGGGCATGTCTCTTGTGACCATTAGCAGGCACCTTCCTCAGGAAGATTGATGGTCGTAAGAGCAAATTATCATCGAATAACACTCTGGAGTATGTTGAAGATGGCTGGTTTTGCCAACGACGGGCAAGATCTCTCATATATGGATAACCTAAGACAGGCACAGTCATGTAACTTCCCTTTGCTCCCAGATTTATCTGGTGGACTGACTAATCCAAATCTGCCCTTGAGCCCTGGAAAGTGAAAGCCCTGGAAACAGGTAAAATTAATCCCAAATTCAATTTCATTTGAAAACTTCGGCATTTAATATGCCACATATTGTCCGAGGAAGGAGAAAAGGGAGGAAATGTAGAAATGGTTTTTCTATTAAAAAAAACATTTTCCTGGACCTTACGGGAAAAGCATTTATGATTGCAAGCAGTTTAAATAAATACAGCCCAACACAGTATCTATCTATAATTCCAGCAATCTCTGTGTGTGTGTGTCTGTGTGTGTGTGTGTCTGCGACCGCTGTTTCTCGACAACCGCTGGTCCGATCTAATTGAAACTTGCCAGGTATATTGCTGGGGCCCTGTGGATGTGCCTTTTCAAGGTTTGATATTAATCGAACAAGTGGTTCCCAAGTTATGGCCATTTATTTACCAAACCAATGACAGTACATGGTGCAATGACGTCATATTGACGTCACAATTCTTCTTTTTTTTGCACGTATGGCCACGCACGTACGTGCACGCGAGAGCGAAGGAACGGCCTGTGTGGTTGTTGTTTCTGGCACGCGGTTTGAAAGATTTTTTTCTTTTTTTTTTGCACGTACGGGCACGCACTAGTATTAATTAAATTGACTAAGCAGGTTTAACACGTCAAAATTGAAATAATTCCGTTGGAAATATACATCGCATCCCATATTACATTTTGCGCTCCACAAAACATATATATCTGATTTTAATAATAATTTGTTATTTTGCTTAGTTTTCTTTGGTGTTTTCTTTTGGTGCTTAGTTTTCTTTGGTGCTTAGTTTTCTTTAATTGTCAAGCTGTGAAGCCTGGGTTTTCTGCAAACGCAGCTGTCCTTGAAAAAGGCATGGCTTGCAAGATAAGATGCCATCTCCTCCTCATCTTGTTTGTGCAGATACCCCATGAAAACTTCACTTTTACAACAGAATGCAGAGCTTCGTGAAATCGAACAGCAATTATTTAACATTTTAAATGTTTTGCACTCTGTTTTAATTCAAATCAAGATAGGTTTATGGCTTATTGAAGTAGTTCGTTCTTATTAGAGCTTTTTAGAATGTGAGGACATGTTGGGGAATTATTCACAACCTTTTCTGTACTCTTAAAGCATTTTTGGACATCTCAGCTAAAACATTTTAAGTTGTAACTGATCTGATAAAATGAAGACATTCTGCCCATATCACAATATTGATTAAACCCATATACAGTGCTGTAATTAAAAGGATCCTGTGGGGAATATTCATTTTCTTTGTGTTCTATAAAATTGATGATGATTAATCGAATTTACTAGAACTATTTACATGATTAAATACGGGGTCCGTCTCAAAAGTAACGGGACTGACTTCACAGAAATTTTATTCCAAAAAATATATTGAAATCACAGCTTGTCCCCTTCAAAATAGTTTCCCTCCAGTCTCACACAATTGTCCATCCTCTTCTTCCACGCTTCGATGCACCCCTAAGGCTTCTTCTGGAATCCTCGGGAGCTCCGTCGTCATGGCCCTTTTGATGGCCTCCACATCAGGAAATTGGGTCCCCTTGAGCTTGGGGAATAGGAAAAATCACAAGGGGCCAAGTCTGGAGAATACGGGGGTTGCTCCAGAGTTTGGCACGTTCCTCTCCGCCAGAAACTGTCGGATGCTCAGGGCACTGTGAGCAGGGGCATTGTCATGGTGGAGCAGCCAGGCGTTGTTCTCTCACGGATCCCTCCTCTTGTCCCGGACTGATCTCATGAGCGCCGGAGGATTTCTTGTACACGTATTGATTCACTGTTTGACCCTGTGGTAGAAACTGGAAGTGGAGATGCCCTTGATTCAAAAAACGCGATAAGCATCAGCTTGACCTTCGACTTCGACATCCTTGCTTTCTTTGGTCTTGGTGATGCCGAACTTTTCCACGGACTACTCTGCTGTTTGGTCTCGGGATCGTATTCAAATATCCACAATTCATCGCCAGTAATGACTCTCCCGAGCAGGTCTGGATCGTCCTCGAGGCGCTCGATAATGTTTTAACAGACAGTGACTCTTTCTGTTTCTGGTCCTCGGACAACAGCTTGGGACCATCTTTGCACACACCTTGCGCATTCAAGATTTTCAGTGATGATGCTCCAGACAGTGTCTTTGTTGATGGAAAGTTCCTCAGCAATCATCCGCACCGTGAGTCGACGATTTGCGCGCACCATCTGCTTCACACGCTCGATGTTGGCCGCCGTTCTACTCGTTGAAGGTCTTCCAGACCGTGGATCGTCTTCAACCTCCTCCGTCCCGCTTTGAACCTCTTGTGCCATTCAAATGCACGTGTTCGTGACATCGTTTCTTCCCCATAGACTTGCTGCAGCATTGCGAAGGATTTGGAAGATGTTTTGCCAAGCTTGGCAAGAAACTTCAGATTGACTCTCTGCTCACGACTCATAGCGTGACGACTCAGACTAGACAACGTGTAAAGCACGACCTGTAAAAAAAT
>CM068968.1:62266645-62289134 GCA_035128595.1 Eptatretus atami | reverse complement strand
TATATTACTACTACTACTCTACTACTATTACTATACTACTACTACACACACTACTACTCACAACTATCACTACTACAATACACAATACACCTCCTACAGTCCCTCCGGTGCACAGACCGAGATCTCTCCTGGTGAGATACAGGAGCGAAACCCCGGATCCACGATCGTTCCATGGAGAAACCGCTCGTTTCCTGGGGTTCTCCAGACCGCGGGTCCAGGGTCGGTCCATACCCGAGGATGAGGAGTCGGGACCCGTATGCCCGTTCTCGTCCGCACCGTCACGTTCTGAGTGGGTTCTGAAGTTTAGTTTTAATGGATTTTTTTTGGTTTAGGTTTTATTGTGAAGGTGAAGTCCGAGTTTGTCGATGATTCGTTTTCAATATGAAGGTTGAACCAACAAACATTTCAATTGATAGTTACAAACATTTCGAACACAGCAGTGTATTTTGGGATAACTATATAATATATACGATGAATATATTGTACACCCACTCCTTCCACTGCCATGTCCACGTGGATGCTGGACGTCATCGCCGGGCGCTGAAGGCAGGGAGTACTCTGTTTTGGCCGCCGTTGTCCGTTTGTTATTTGCCAACGAAGTTTTTGCAAGATATGTTAGTCAGCTTGTATTTTTTTTTTTTTTTGTTTTTTTTTCTTGTGTTTGTCTGTAATCACGTATAAAAATTCTGCAGAGCACAGTTTATCATTGGAAATTTTGTAACTTCGCATATCAGAGGCCTATAGAGGTCCCTTTCCAGTGCATAAAATTTTGAAGGTCAAGGTCAAAGGTCAAGGTCACTGTCGCAAATCAGGGGAGTCGACGAAACCCTTATTTTTTGAGTAATTTTGATCGGATCGTCTTCAAACTTCATGGGAATATAGTTCATGGTCTGGCACTCAGCTGGTTAATTTTTGGTGGCGATTGCCTTGACCTTCATATGTTTTTTTTTATTTTATTTTATTTTTGTCTGTAATCACGTATAAATAATCTGGCAGAGCACAGTTATCATTGGAAATTTTGTAATTTCGCATATCAGAGGCCTATAGAGGTCCTTTAAGCGCATAAATTTTTGAAGGTCAAGGTCAAGGTCAAGGTCACTTTGTCGCAAATCAGGGGAGTCGACGAAACCCTTATTTTTTGAGTAATTTTGATCGGATCGCTTCAAACTTCATGGGAATATAGTTCATGGTCTGGCACTCAGCTGGTTAATTTTTGGTGCGATTGGCCTTGACCTTCATGGTTGCGCCCTAAGGTCAAACTATTTGACCCAAGGTCAAATTTTCAAGTTTTAGGAACCATATCGTGTAAGTACCTCAAATTGAACACTCGATTAGTGCCTTTCTAGATATATCAAGCTTGAGACATTATGACGTCAATTTGGTGACGTTATGAGGCAAACGCATATTTTTCATGGTTACTCTGTAGAACGATTCTCATCGGAATCTCTCGTAGGCAGATATCCTCAGGAGTCGCTCCTGGTGGATAGCAGCTCTGTTCACCCTCAGTGTGACCTTAAAGAAGTCACACGTGGTACCTTTTGGCAAGATTCGGGTCACCCTAAGGGTGACATTGGTTTAATTTTGTGTTTTGTTTTTCAGGCGATATCTCGACCATCCTTTGAGCTAGGAAGCTGAAACTTGGGGACAAAAGTGAAAATGTCTTGGCAAAAATGTAATATATATTTTTTGATTAATCAATTAATTGATTGATTATTTAATTATTATCGATTTATTAATCACTTATTTATTTTATTTCTCATCCTTGCAAAATGTTATGCATATTTTGAGTGAGTAAGCTGGTTTTTGGACATAACAGTGACCGAGTGATTTGGCTTTAAAGGCTATTTTTGATTTATGGATTAATCGATATTATTATTTCGATTAATTACTCAATTTTCAAAAAGTTACAGATTCGGATGGAACAGTGGTGGTTTAGGTATGCTGTTCGGCAATTGGATTGAGAATTATTTTGTGATTGTTATTTATTTATTTTACAATTATGTAATTAATCATTATTGTCGTCGCACGTTGGGAGATTTGTTTATTTATTTATTTGGCATGTCGGGGGCGGTGTATTTGAATGTCGCGCTACTTGTTTTTACTTGTTTCAGTAAAACGTATCAGGGAAGATGTTTTTATTCAGAAATGTGATGAAAGTTTTGTTTAAATTGATTGTTTTTCTTCAGATTTTGTGATGAAAGTGGAGGTGAAATCTGAGTTTTGTCGATGATTCGTCCTCTGCGGACAAGGTCTGAACCACAACATCATGCTATTATAGTTTCAGTGATTAATATCGTTTTGGGAATGATCTTGGGGGTTGATAAAACTGTTCAGTAGAATGATTGTTATTTCTTTGCATTTGTTTAGATAAACGTGACATCTGTTTGTCATGATGAATCTATGCACGTTGTGTATGTACAGTAGATGTTTGTTTTACTGACTCTACTCAGGTGCGGATCCATAATTTTGGGTTTGGGTTAGCGTTGGGGTTTTAGGGGGCGTTTCAGGGGGCGCAAAAATTTACATTGCTTTTGAAAAAATATAATTTCATTCGGCAGTGAGGAGAAAATCTTTTGTGGGTGCTTATTTTTGTCATAAATTCTAAATATAGACAAAGAACGCTCTAATACATTTGGAAAAGAGTACAGTAATATCCCAATTTATGACACCATGTGTTCCTGAAAAGTACTTGATTGGGAGTGATTTTTCCATTTCATATAAAATTAATGATACCATGTGGCCAAAAAATATTGGGCACCCTTGCATTTTTTCAAATAACTCACAATTGTCTCTACAAATAAGTTGAAATTGACGTAAGTATTTGATCTCCACATTCTTATTTCACTGTTTAATATTACAGAATCCTTGTTTTTGATTCAGAACTTGATATATCTTCAGAAAATACAATAACATTTTTATTTCTGTTCAAAGACCGTGTTCACTTCTGAGGCTGAGTCTTTGGGTGTCTCACTCTCTCACCGCAGGCAGGTCGGTGGTCTTCTGTCTTAACCGTCTCCTCTCCGGCCTCGCCCCCCCCCTTCCCCGGCTCTGTCTGAGATATGTCCCCCCAATATTTCCGGCAGGCGCTCCAAGGTCCCGCCAGCAATTCATTCTGGTAAAACTACCAAAATCAAGATCATTGCTCGCCTTCAACGCTTTCATTCCTTTTTTCCTGCCTTTGGAACAAACTCCCACACTCTCTTCAATCCCACTCTTCCCTCCAAGATTCTTCAAAACAGCTGTTCATTACCATCTGTTTATCTTCCCCGTCAAAAACCATGATCTTTTCTACCCCGTGAATCCACCCCAAACCTCAATATTCCCTGCTTTCCTTCCTGAAAGTCCCTGTCATGTAAGGACCTGAAGTCCTGTAGTGTCCGTCTTGTTTACCCGTGTACACAGCCCATCCGCTCTCTTCCACAGATCTCCTCTGCCTGTCCACACTGGTTTTTTTTTTTCCTTCCTCTCCTTGCCCCTCTTCTCTGCTTCCCTTGTGCATTTCTGTGTTGGCTCTCATATGAGCCTCGACAGTGCATACAAAAAAAAATGGCATTGACAAAATTACTGCCACCTGACACTTAATATTTGGTATCACAGTCTTTGGACAAAATAACTACAGTCAAGCACTTCTCTAGCCATGAATGAGCTTCTACAACCTCTACTGGCAGTTCGACCCATTCTTCTTGTGCAAACGCTTCCTGTTCTCCACATTTGAAGGGTACTTTCCAACTGCTGTTTTCAGATCTTCCACAGGTGTTCAATGGTTTAGATCTGGACTCATTGCTGGCCACTTCAGAACAGTCCAGCGAACTATTCCCGGGTGTATTTGAAAGTGTGTTTGGGGTCATTGTCCTGCTGCAAGACCCATGACCTTCGACGGAGTCCCAGCTTTCTGAACTGGGTTGAACATTGCACTGCAAAAATGCTCTTCGGTAATTCCCTTATTTCATGAGCCATGCACACCTTCCAGGCATCCAGTGCCAGAGGCAGCACAGAACCCTATAACATCACTGAACCTCCATGTTTGACTGTTGGGAAGGTGTTCTGTTTTCTTGAAGCGCTTCATTTTGTTTTCTGTAAACAGAATGATGGTGCTTTCGCAAGTTCTCTCTCATTTGGTCTCATCTGTCACAAGGACATTCTCCCAGAAGAATTTTTTAGTTTGTTCAGGTGTGTTTTGGCAAACTCCAGTCAGGCTTTCTTCTGTTTTCTTTCTCTTCAGGAGTGGGGTTCCTGGGTCTGCCTATCCACGAACCCCCTTTCATTGAGTTGGGCGACGGGTGGTGCAAGTTAAACTGTCGTCTTTGTCTGAAGGTCACTTGATTCTGTTTGGCAGTTGATCGAGGTGTTCTCCACCATTCGAAACAATCCGTCGCTGCAATCTTCGATCAAGTTTCTTCTGTGGCCGAACTTCAGGGAGGTTGGTTACAGTGCATGGGCTTTAAACTTCCTGCATAACATTACGTGCGGTGGACACAGGAAACATCAACGTCTTGGAAGTTGACTTGTAGCCTTGAGATTGTCCATGCTTGGTTACATCTTGGGTTCTGACATCTCGTGGATTTCTTTCTTTTTCATGCTCATTGCGGTACACAGTTTCACAAACACAGGTAACACAGTGAATGACTCCTTTTTCGATTTCAACTGGTTTTGAATGAGTGATTTTTCTATTGCAGGCGACTTGCAACTCCACACAGGTGAGTTTAATCCAAAGTAAGGGAGAATCACACTGCTTGAAATTTAATGATTTCAAAGCAGCTTCTTGAAATGTGCAATAATATTGTCCGGGCCAATTTTAGGATTTTGTTTGTGGATAAGCTCAGATTTCGTAATTTTTCAGCTTTTTTTTGTTTGTTTTGGTTCCATGCACAAAGCAACATACATTTGTGATGCCAAAAGATTTTTTACATTGCAACAATTTCTGGAATAATGGTGCATTTTTTGTCAAGAAGTGGCAAGGTGCCAATATTTTTGCCACGACAGTTTCGTGGGGGAATGTGTTCCCCCAAAAAGTTTCCACGCTCAAATTCAAAAGGCAAATTTTTTTGAAAATAACCAGTTGATCGTCCCGCCCGCTTCTTTTTGTACCTGCCTCTTTAAGGAAAATAAATTATTTGTTAGTTTGTCAAGCATCAGAGAAAAATATATTCTCACCCGTGACGAGGAAGCTGTGCAGTGAAACTGCCTACACTCACTATAAAGAGCCCCATGGGGATGATGGTTACTTCCCAACTGGCTAAAACATAAAATCTAAAGAACAAACACAAGAAAAACTAAACAACAACAAAGTAGGAAAAAGAAATACTTTTGTTAGAAAAGGTTCTTCTTTTTTCATTTTTACGGATGGAAGGAAGGACATACATTGAAGTGGTTTGCACCAATTAATAATCCATATCTTCGTGCACGACTCTTGCACCATTCTCAAATCGACATTTTCCCAATGCGATACTGAGTTTTATTATCACACTTTTACAAGTTGAACGCGTTGGTGAATCCATTACACTTATTTGTTTAATATGTATGCTTGTGGGTAGATGGAGGAATTTCATATTAAAGGTGATTGTATTGTGTAGCACTGGCCGTGGATGGTAAGTGAGACTTCTCGATGTAATTAAGTATCGTCCAAGTATACAGAGAAAAACTGTCAGCTTAACAGTTGTTACTGGGGGTGGTGCTGTGTTAACTAGGTGGGGTTTAAGGCTATTGCTCCCTGTATGTGAATTGCCCCCTGTGACCTTTTTTCATTTTTGCATTTACAAACGAAATAAAAGAAACATTTTTAAACACAAAACAGAGCTGAAAACATTCCGGAGCAGGTGAACCCGGTACGTGCCGTTCTCTCCGCACCGTCACGTTCTGGTGGTTCCTGAAAGTTTAGTTTTAATGGATTTTTTTTGTTTCAGGTTTTATTGTGAAGGTGAAGTCCGAGTTTGTCGATGATTCGTTCTCTCAATATGAAGGTTTGAACCACAAACATATTCTACTTGATAGTTACAAACATTCTCGAACACGCAGTGTATTTTGGGATAACTTATTAAATAATATACGATGAATATATTGTACACCACTCCTTCCCACTGCCATGTCCACGTGATGCATGACGTCATCGCCGGGCGCTGAAGGCAGGGAGTACTCTGTTTGCGCCTTTTTGTCCGTTTGTTATCTGGCAAAACGAAGTTTTGCAAGATATGTTAGTCAGCTTGTATGTTTTTTTTTTTTTTTTTTTGTGTTTGTCTGTAATCACGTATAAAAAATTCTGCAGAGCACAGTTTATCATTGGAAATTTTTTGTAACTTCGCATATCAGAGGCCTATAGAGGTCCCTTTCAGTGCATAAATTTTGAAGGTCAAGGTCAAGGTCAAGGTCACTGTCGCAAATCAGGGGAGTCGACGAAACCCTTATTTTTTGAGTAATTTTGATCGGATCGTCTTCAAACTTCATGGGAATATAGTTCATGGTCTGGCCTCAGCTGTTAATTTTTGGTGGCGATTGGCCTTGACCTTCATATGTTTTTTTTTAATTTTTTTTTGTCTGTAATCACGTATAAATCACTCTGCAGAGCACAGTTATCATTGGAAATTTTTGTAATTTCGCATATCAGAGGCCTATAGAGGTCCTTTAGCGCATAAAATTTTGAAGGTCAAGGTCAAAGGTCAAGGTCACTTTGTCGCAAATCAGGGGAGTCGACGAAACCCTTATTTTTTGAGTAATTTTGATCGGATCGTCTTCAAACTTCATGGGAATATAGTTCATGGTCTGGCACTCAGCTGGTTAATTTTTGGTGGCGATTGGCCTTGACCTTCATGGTTAGCGCCTAAGGTCAAACATATTTGACCAAGGTCAAATTTTCAAGTTTTAGGAACCATATCGTGTAGTACCTCAAATTGAACACCTCGATAGTGCTTTCTAGATATATCAAGCTTGAGACATTATGACGTCATTTGGTGACGTTATGAGGCAAACGCATATTTTTCATGGTACTCTGTAGAACGATTCTCATCGGAATCTCTCGTAGGCAGATATTCCTCAAGGAGTCGCTCCTGGTGGATAGCAGCTCTGTTACCTCAGTGTGACCTTAAAGAAGTCACACGTGGTCACCTTTTGGCAAGATACGGGTCACCCTAAGGGTGACATTGGTTTATTTTGTGTTTGTTTGTTAGGCGATATCTCGACCATCCTTTGAGCTAGGAAGCTGAAACTTGGGGACAAAAGTGAAAATGTGCTTTGGCAAAAATGTAATATATTGTTGCGATCGCGCCCGCCGGCGTGCGATCGACCACGTAACCCGAATCGCGGTACGTCGCCCACCGGCGGACAATTCCGTCGGACCTCCCGGACTAACGCCGGGATCTAGTCACGGGTGGCGCCTTTCGGCCTCTACCACGATCGTGCCAATCGTCCCCCGCGTGGATAGGGTGTTCGCAAACTCGACCTACCTAAAGTACCCAGGGATGGTAAACCGGCGACCGCACTCGCGCAGGTCGACTTCGGACACGGGCCGCTTAAGCGATCCGTTCCGTGCTATCGGATAACCGAGCGGTGTTATGCGTCTGCCTCGACGGTTCCTGATTAATTATCGGCGTCCGCGCCCACTCAAACCCTTAGTAAGCAAGATGGAGACCCACAAAGGAAGGACGGCAGCGAAACGGGGCAACAATTCAACAAGCACGCATTTATTTAACACAACACACAAAAAGCACACATAAAGCATGTATTTAATAGCAAAGTTAAAACAAACACAAACAATGCAGAGCTACGACCGAACACGCGTACTCGCAACACTTATACAGTTCTACTTGAGGGACTCGGCGCACACAGCACACGTTCAACAAAACCCCAAAAGAAAATGAAGTCGCGACTTCCTGCCCCTCGAGTCCTTGGCGACCGTCCTCCGACGTGGTCCCGTCTGGCCGTGACTCCGTGCTCGACGTGGTCGGCGAGGTCTCTCCGGCTGCCTCGTGCCTGCCCGGTGCTGGCCCTCGACGCCACGGACCGAGCACCGACTGCGTAAGAGCCGAACCCACGAACACACCGGACTGAGAGCACCGAGCGAGAATACCGAACCAAGAGAGACCCACCAAGAGAGACCCACAAGAGAGACCACCAAGAGAGAACCACAAGAGAGAACCACCAAGAGAGAACCACCAAGAGAGAACACCAAGAGAGACACCAAGAGAGACACACCAAGAGAGAACGAACGCTCCTGCACCTCCGACTCTTATACCCGGCGCCCGCCCCGTTCTTGGCTCCACCCCTTCGGGTGCTTCGAGAATGGGGCGTTCCCTCGTTCCCCTCCCCGCGCCATGCGGGGGCGAGGAAATCCGTCCTGGCGCCGGCCAGGGAAGAACAGGCGGAAAACCCGCGCGCCCTCGCTGTGGTGATTTCTTCTTTCTCTTCTCGCGTTCGACGGTTTTCCAACGCGGAAACCGTCGTACGTGGACCGCGGAGGATGGCGTTCGTTGGTGTGGGTAGTGGAGAAGATGGTGGTGGTTGTTGTGAGATGGCGGTGCTGGCGTTGTTGGAGTGGTGGCGTGGTTGAGGTTGAAGTGTGGTGGTTCGAAAATAATGAAAGAACAGAAAAACGACTAACTCAACGTGTCGCAGCCCGAATGATCACATTAATTCCTCTAAACAATGGGTTTGGGCTAACTATACATGTACTTTCAGAAACCCTCACCTACGGGACCTGAATGGTGTTTTGCGAATTTCCACAGCCGTAACACTACCCCTTCCTTTTTACAGACTCGTCCGATCATCAAATATCGTGTGCCATCATGTGTAGTTCTTCCTAGTACGTTTTACCTTCGGATCCCTGAGTGCGACATTCATGGTATTCGTGTCAAAATAAATAACCTGAGGGCTGAGTAACAACTAAACAAACCCACTCACACGGACGACTTAAATAAAATTGCCGGCGCTATGATAGACATGCCGGGGGCGCACTCATATTACAATACACAACTTAACAACTTAATTACAAATCTTACACTAAACCATGCCCAGGATCAATGGACTCTGCAGGGAGCAAAACGAAAGTCAAAGAAAACGGTGAACCGGCGCACGGGCCGCCACTGCAGGCCCATGTTGTAGCTGCCAACAGGACAGTTCTGCAGCTTGCAAACTGTTGCTTGATCCTGGCGCACATGGCAATGAACAAGGGGGCAAAGCAAAATTGGAGAAGGGGCTGGTGAACATGGCAGTGGGCATGGCATGGCAAAGTAAAGGCAGGCAGGCAAGGCATGACAAAACAACGCCGCTGTAGCAGAAACAGCCGGCAGATGAAGTTTGGCGGCAAGGCCTTGAAGCAAACAGCCAGCCGATGAAGTTGGCCGGCACAGGCCTTGCAGTACAGCAGCTGCAGACGATCCGGCCGGCACAGGCCTTGCAGCAAAATGCAGCCAGCCGATGAAGTTGGCCGCACCTTGCGTGCAGTGGAGGTTGGTGGAGGGAGGCGGTGGTGCTGGCACTCAGAGCCGGGCTCGGACCTACCTACCTGTCTCTCTCCCTATCGCCTTTGCCTGTCACTGTCCATACCCACTCCTTAATTTGTCAAAACCTAATTTAGCCCCAATTAATTTTTTTCTTTTTCTTTTTACTTTCATTTCCCCACCTATAAATCGCCCTAACCCTTTTTCGTCTTTGTTCGGCTAACCTAGCCTATCCCAACCCCTACGTTCCTCCGGGGAATAAGGAGAGCTAGCGTCCGTGTCGAGGCCAATAAGCCTCAGGATGGCCTCCCAGACTTCAGCGATCTCTAACCCAAAGTGGTCCAGCGGCCCACAACGAGAGCGAAGGATGGGGGTGCGGAGGGGTACACTCCTAATCTACCTATCCATTAACCTTTAAACTACCCCGGGGCTTTCAACAAGCGCTCTTGCTTAATCTATTGGTTCTAAAAACCCAGATTCCGTCGCCTGTGTTGGTGTCCTCACAATTTCGGCCTCGCCCTCCATTTTCCTCCCGTGCCTCACACGGTCTCCTGGCTGGGACGCGTGGCTCCTTGGCAGGCACGACCTCTGCCGATTCCCCTACAATGGCACCCCGGGCACTACACTGCCTCCGAGCCTACCAGCTCCTAAACACCGGGAGTGCCCCCATGGCAACTCCCTGAAACGCACACGTGGCAGGCTGGCGCCCCGGCCCCGCACCCAGCAGGCGCACCCGTGCCCCTACGCTAACCCGGCCCCCCATGGCCTTGGCCTACCGGCCGACTAGCCCGGTGCCGGGGTACCCACTCAGCGATGCTCACCCGTTCGCAGCCACGCCCCAGCCCGTAAACAGGGCTCCTACCCCTCCAAACGGGTTTCGAGCCTACACTCCCACCAAAGAAAAACGACTCCATTTTGTCAATTTAACTAACTCACTCTACACTGACCCGGGGTCCTTGGGCGGGAGTCACTCCTCCCCAATCACTCATCGCACCATGCATTCCACAATCGCTCGACTCATACAGACCCGCTGGCCTCACTCACTCATCATGTCACAACTCCTCAACTCACACCGCTGAATCCTGCCATCCTTCTAACTACCTCCCCACCTAACTCGTGCTCCACGTCGTCCCTTAAACTACAGCATGTTCCATTTTAAACAACGTAGCTAAGCTACGTCCCACTACACATCCACAGTCTGTCACTGTCCTCAAATCAAAAAATCATTCTCCCCACCTAAATCTGCCTGCAATCCCCTACTCTAATCCATTCCACGGGCCCCATAAGGACTTACCCTGCCCAATGGAGCCGGTCTAACTAACTAACCCTTCCCCTAGCTAGTGTCATCCTGTGCCCAGCTCAAGGGGGTCTTCCACCCCTTACCCGGGAATCCTGTTCACGCGAAAGCGAGGCTTGCTTTGTTAATTTTTTTTTCCAAATTCTGCGCAGCACCAGCGCGGCAACTCACAGCTCGCGCACTTTGCACCTGCCCGTGACGTCATGCAGCTGCACGCGTACCTCGTCCCTCTTGGACGGTACCATCCGGCAGGGATTCACCCTCCTGCCGGATTCCAACACACATGCAGCCTGAACGTCACCCTCGCACCAGAAGCAAACTCGCACTCCGAGGGGTTCCCCACGCGAACACATGTGCTCTGCCCGTTGGAGCTGAACACAAGCTCGCGTGGAGAACCCGTCCGGTCCAAATCCGTTATCCTGCCTACACTTTGTCCGTCCGCGGGATCGGCAAATCCACCGCGTGCGTTTCCGGACCGGGCTTCACTCCCGCAAGCGAGCACGTGGGGTCTCGTGCGTTGCACAGCACGGACCTCGCGCTCGCTGCTGGTGAACCCGGCGCGGTCCCCACAACAGCTACGGCCGCTACCCGGCCCGTGTCTCTCTGTCGCCGTGGTCGCCACTCAACCCACGCACACCTGCGTGTCACGACGCACAGACTCCACTCCAACACACTCACACGGGAGACGCGGCTGCATGCTCCCGCATGCCGACCGTCATCTCCCTCACATACAGCGACCTTACACACACGGTATCCCTCACACGGACCCTCTCTCTACACCACCTTTCACTTGCACAGGGGGTCTCACTCCACACATGCGTGCCGGAAAGCACGCATCTCCGCACACTCGCAAACACACACCCCTGCACAACCACAACTGGGGATCGTGTCCCACAAGGGTTCCCGGGGCCTCTAATCCCCCATGCTGCACGTGCACCTATCCACAGCACTCGTCCCTTCAACTCCGCTTGGCACGACCGAACCCACCTGGTCGTGATTCGCTTAAGGGGGAAACTCCTCCCCTCGTCCTGGAGGCGGGCATCCCGCTGCTCGCACCGGGTCCCCACACATTCCGCGAGCTCACCCCATTATCCTCCACTACCTCTGTGTGTGTGTGTTCTGTCCTTTAACCCCGTCATTATCATGCAGTCTCTCCTCTATTTTTTCTGTCTCCCGCGTCTCTATCCATTTATTAGTTTCTGTTTCTTTCTGGAGTTTTTTATCTCTCTGGACTTCAATTTTACTCTCTCCTTCAGTTCATTAATTTCAAACTCGTATAGTTTTTGTTTTCTCTCCCACAGTTTCTCCTGCTCTTCGCTTTCCAATCTCATCGTTTCTTTCAATTGGCTCATTTCCTTCCTGTGTTTCATCCGCTGTTCTCTCATTACCCTTCTCGTTTCCTCCCCTGTCCTTCTTCTCCAGTTTCATGGTTTGCTTCATTTGGTCAATCTTTTCTTGTGTTTTCATTTGCTGCTGTCTCATTACCTTCCTTGTTTCTTCTCCTGCCTTCCTTCTGCAGTTTCATGGTTTTCTTCATGTGGTTAATTTCCTTTTTGTGTTTCATTCGCTGTTCTTTGTCTATCTCTCGCACTCCAGCCTCGCTTTTCTTTCAATTGGTCAACCTCGGCTTCATGTTCCTTTGTTTTCTATCCCATTGTTCCTCTCGTTCTTCCCTCTCCAATCTCGTTGTGTCCTTCAATCTCCTGATTTCTCCTTCCTGCTTCATTCGTTGCTCCTTCAACTTCTCCTCGTATTCCAACCTATTTTTTTCCTTTTGTCGTTCAGTTTCAAATTCATACTCTTTCAGTTTTTTTATTCCACTGTCTCTCTTGTTCCTCGTTCTGCATCTCATTATTTCCTTTTGAGGATTCTTTCTCCTGTCTCATTCCTTGTTCTTTGTATTTCCTATTCCACTGTCTTCCTTGTTCCTCATTCTGCAATCTCGTTATTTCTTTCAACTGACTGACTTCTTTCTCCTGTCTCATTCCTTGTTCTTTCAGTACTCTTTCTTGTTCCTCATTCTGCAATCTCGTGGTTTCCTTTCCATGATCGATTTCCTTCTTCTGTCTCATTCGTTTCCATCATTACTCTTTCTTGCATCTCATTCTTTATCTGGCTTTGCTTCCAGCTGTTCGATCTGACAGCGTGTTCCTTAACGTTTCATTTTCCGTTCTTCCTTTCCTCTTTTAACACTCTCAGTTCGTTTTGTAGTTCCGTCTCTTTGTTTGGTGTTTCTGTAACTCAGTTTTTCTCTAATTCTTTCCTCATCTCCGCACCTCCGACCTTGCTTTGGCTTCTAACTGTTCTTCCGGTTGCCTTTTGTTTGTCTATCCGTCTTCCAGTTCCTCTGTCTCCGTTTTACCTCCCGTCCCAGCATCAACTCTCTCGTCATGTTTGAAGTCTTTTCTCACACTCCACTATTTTTATTCTCTTCGTGCACGTCTCCGAATTATTTTTTCCTCACCCGCCTTCACCGGCGGCCTGACAACGTTGCACCCCTCCCAGCTCGTTCGCCCACACGTGGCGTCGCCATTAGCACTTCGCTGTTGTAGCCTTCATGCCCCCTGCGGCTTTGGCCATTTGCTGCGTTTCACCCCGCATTTCTTTTATTTCTTCCTTCATTTCCTTGCGCATTTGTTTCCATATTCGTTTTCATTTCGTTTGTGTTGTTTCAATTTGATGCGTTTCCATCCTTTTTTTCGTTCATCCATTTGTGTTTGTTTCATTTGTTTGTTCACTCCTTTTATTTCGTTTTTCATTCCATCCATTTTGTTTTCCATCTGTTGCATCCCCCCCTCATTGCTTGTGTGATCATCTCCATATTTGTGCGATGACTAATGGCGAAAGCAGGACCGATCCGCACCATCGGTCCCGGTTTCGCTGGGAGCTGGGAGGGATTGACGGAGTGGGGAGGGGAGATGTCATACGCCGCGGCCTCTGCCGCTGCCGCGCCATTACGGGTTCTGGATTCGTTGGGGGGGGGAACTGTTCCTGCACACAATGTCCTGTCGGGTCTACATCCTGAGCCATGGATTCTAAACATACATACATCCATATCTACCGGCACCCGCTCGCCTTGAGACGCCATCTATTTCACGTAACGGGTTAATTTACCTGCTCGTAATTTAGAGGGAATCGGGGTCGCTTCTCTCACCCTGGACCGATCCCTGTGAATTTAGCTTGAGACTGGAGGGATTCGAATCACACTCCTGTACACCAGTGTTGCCAATTCGCGCCCCGGCGTGCGATCGACCCAGTAACTCGAATCGCGGTACGTCGCCCACCGGACGGACAATTCCGTCGTGACCCTCCCGGACTAACGCCGGGATCTAGTCACGGGTGGGCCTTTCGGCTCACCACGATCGTGCCAATCGGCCACCGCGTGGGATAGGGTTGTTCGCCAAACTCGACCTACCTAAGTACCACGCGGATGGTAAACCGGCGACCGCACCTCCCGCAGGTCGACTTCGGACACGGGCCGCTTAAGCGATCCGTTCCGTGCTATCGGGATAACCGAGCGTGTTATCGTCGGCCTCGACAGTTCCTGATTATTATCGGGCGTCCCGCCCACTCAAACCCTTTACGTAAAGCAAGATGGAGACCCACAAAGGAAAGGACACCGGACCGGGGCAACAATTCAACAAGCACGCATTTTTACACACAACACACAAAAAGCACCATAAAGCATGTATTTATAGCAAGTTAAAACAAACACAACAATGCATAGCTACGACCGAATACGCGTACACTCGGCAACACTTATACAGTTCTACTTGACGGGACTCGGCGCCACACACACACAGTTCACACAAAACCCCAAAAGAAAATGGAAGTCGCGACTTCCTGCCCTCGAGTCCTTGGCGACCGTCCTCTGACGTGGTCCGTCTGGCCGTGACTCCGTGCTCGAGCGTGGTCGGCGAGGTCTCTCGGCGTGCCTCGTGCCTGCCCGTCTGGCCCTCGACGCCACGGACGAGCACCGACTGCGTAAGAGCCGAACCACGAACACACCGGACTGAGAGCACCGAGCGAGAAACCGAACCAAGAGAGAACCACCAAGAGAGAACGAACGCCTCCTGCGCCTCCGACTCTTATACCCCGGCCCCGCCCCGTTCTTGGCTCCACCCCCTTCGAGGCGCTTCGAGATATGGGGCGTTCCCTCTCGTTCCCCCTCCCGCGCCATGCGGGGGGCGAGGAAAATCCGTCCTGGCGCCGGGCAGGGAAGAAACAGGCGGAAAACGCGCGCCCTCGCTGTGGTGATTTCTTCTTTCCCTCTGGCGTTCGACGGTTTCCAACGCGGAAACCGTCGTACGTGGACCGGAGGATGGCGTTCGTTGGTGTGGGTAGTGGCGAAGATGGTGGTGTTGTTGTGAGATGGCGTGCTGGCGTTGTTGGAGTGGTGGCGTGGTTGAGGTTGAAGTGTGGTTGTTCGAAAATAATGAAAGAACAGAAAAACGACTAACTCAAAGTGTCGCAGCCCGAATGAATCACATTAATTCCCTCTAAACAATGGGTTTGGGCTAACTATACATGTACTTCAGAAATACTCACCTACGGGACCTGAATGGTTTTGCGAATTTCCACAGCCGTAACAATATATTTTTTGATTAATCAATTAATTGATTGATTATTTAATTATTATCGATTTATTAATCACTTATTTATTTTATTTCTCATCCTTGCAATATGTTATGCATATTTTGAGTGAGTAAGCTGGTATTTGGACATAACAGTGACCGAGTGATTTGGCTTTAAAGGCTATTTTTGATTTATGGATTAATCGATTATTCATTTTTCGATTAATTACTCAATTTTCAAAAAGTTACAGATTCGGATGGAACAGTGGTGGTTTAGGTATGCTGTTCGGCAATTGATTGAGAAATTATTTTGTGATTGTTATTTATTTATTTTAATTATGTAATTAATCAATTATTGTCGTCGCACGTTGGAGGATTTGTTATTTATTTATTTGGCATGTCGGGGGCGGTGTATTTTGAATGTCGCGCTACTTGTTTTTACTTGTTTCAGTAAAACGTATCAGGGAAGATGTTTTTATTCAGAAATGTGAATGAAAGTTTTGTTTAAATTGATTGTTTTTCTTCAGATTTTGTGATGAAAGTGGAGGTGAAATCTGAGTTTGTCGATGATTCGTCCTCTGCGGACAAAGGTCTGAACCGCAACATCATGCTCATTATAGTTTCAGTGATTAATATCGTTTTGGGAATGATCCTTGGGGGTTGATAAAACTGTTCAGTAGAATGATTGTTATTTCTTTGCATTTGTTTAGATAAACGTGACATCCTGTTTGTCATGATGATCTATGCACGTTGTGTATGTACAGTGAGATGTTTGTTTTACTGACTCTACTCAGGTGCGGATCCATAATTTTGGGTTTGGGTTAGCGTTGGGGTTTTAGGGGGCGTTTCAGGGGGCGCAAAAATTTACATTGCTTTGAAAAAATATAATTTCATTCGGCAGTGAGGAGAACATCTTTTGTGGGTGCTTATTTTTGTCATAAATTCTAAATATAGACAAAGAACGCTCTAATACATTTGAAAAGAAGTACAGTAATATCCCAATTTATGAACACCATGTGTTCCTGAAAAGTACTTGAATTGGGAGTGATTTTTCCATTTCATATAAAATTAATGATACCATCGTGGCCAAAAATATTGGCACCCTTGCAATTTTTTCAAATAACTCACAATTGTCTCTACAAATAAGTTGAAATTGACGTAAGTATTTGATCTCCACAATTCGTTATTTCACTGTTAATATTACAGAATCCTTGTTTTTGATTCAGAACTTGATATATCTCAGAAAATACAAATACATTTTTATTTTCTGTTCACGACCGTGTTCACTTCTGAGGCTGAGTCTTTGGGTGTCTCACTCTCTCACCCGCAAGCTGGTCGGTGGTCTTTCTGTCTTCTACCGTCTCCTCTCCGGCCTCGCCCCCCCCCTTCCCGGCTCTGTCTGAGATATGTCCCCCCAATATTTCCGCAGGGCGCTCAAGGTCCGCGCAGCAATCCCTTCTGGTAAAACTACCAAAATCAAGAATCATTGCTCGCCTTCACTCTTTCATTCCCTTTTTCCTGCCTTTGGAACAAACTCCCACACTCTTCAATCCCACTCTTCCCTCCAGATCTTCAAAACAGCTGTTCATCACCATCTGTTATCTTCCCCCGTCAAAACCATGATCTTTTCTACCCCGTGAATCCACCCCAAACTTCAAATTCCCTGCTTTCCTTCCTGAAAGTCCCTGTCATGTAAGGACCTGAAAGTCCTGTAGTGTCCGTCTTGTTTACCCCGTGTACACAGCCCCATCCCGCTCTCTTCCACAGATCTCCTCATGCCTGTCCCACACTGTTTTTTTTTTCCTTCCCTCTCCTGCCCCTCTTGTCTCCTGCTTCCCTTGTTGGCATTTCTGTGTTGGCTCTCATATGAGCCTCGGCAAAGTGCATACAAAAAAAAAATGGCATTGACAAAATTACTGCCACCTGACACTTAATATTTGGTATCACAGTCTTTGGACAAAATAACTACAGTCAAGCACTTCCTCTAGCCATGAATGAGCTTCCTACACCTCTCTACTGGCAGTTCGACCCATTCTTCTTGTGCAAACTGCTCCTGTTCTCCCACATTTGAAGGGTACTTCTCCCAACTGCTGTTTTCAGATCTTCCCACAGGTGTTCAATGGTTTAGATCTGGACTCATTGCTGGCCACTTCAGAACAGTCCAGCGAACTATTCCCGGGTGCTATTTGAAGTGTGTTTGGGGTCATTGTCCTGCTGCAAGACCCATGACCTTCGACGGAGTCCCAGCTTTCTGACACTGGGTTGAACATTGCACTGCAAAATGCCTCTTCGGTAATCCCCTTATTTCATGATGCCATGCACACATTCCAGGCATCCAGTGCCAGAGGCAGCACAGCAACCCTATAACATCACTGAACCTCCATGTTTGACTGTTGGGAAGGTGTTCTTTTCTTTGAAGGCTTCATTTTGTTTTCTGTAAACAGAAATGATGTGCTTTACCAAGTCTCTCATTTGGTCTCATCTGTCCACAGGACATTCTCCCAGAAGAATTTTAGTTTGTTCAGGTGTGTTTTGGCAAACTCCAGTCAGGCTTTCTTCTGTTTCTCTTTCTCTTTCAGCAGTGGGGTTCTCCTGGGTCTCCTATCACAGAACCCCCTTTCATTGAGTTGGCGACGGGTGGTGCAAGTTGAAACTGTCGTACTTTGTGTCTGAAGGTCAGCTTGATTCTGTTTGGCAGTTGATCGAGGTGCTTTCTCCACCATTCGAACAATCCGTCGCTGCAATCTTCGATCAAGTTTTCTCTGTGGCCACCTTCAGGGAGGTTGGTTACAGTGCCATGGGCTTTAAACTTCCTGATAACATTACGTGCGGTGGACACAGGAACATCAACGTCTGGAGATTGACTTGTAGCCTTGAGATTGTCCATGCTTGGTTACAATCTTGTGTCTGACATCCTCTGGATTTCTTTCTTTTCTCCATGCTCATTGCGGTACACAGTTACACAAAACACAGGTACACACAGTGAATGACTCCTTTTTTCGATTCAAACTGGTTGAATGAGTGATTTTTCTATTGCAGGCACTTGCAACTCACCACAGGTGAGTTCAATTCCAAAGTAAGGGAGAATCACCTGCTTGAAATTTAATGATTTCAAACAGCTTCTGAAATGTGCCAATAATATTGTCCGGGCCATTTTAGGATTTGTTTGTGGAATAAGCTCAGATTTCGTAATTTTTTTCAGCTTTTTTTTGTTTGTTTTGTTCCACTGCACACCAAAGACATACATTTGTGAATGCCAAAAGATTTTTACATTTCAACAATTTTCTGGAATAAATGGTGCATTATTTGATAAAAGTGCAAGGGTGCCAATATTTTTGGCCACGACAGTTTCGTGGGGGAATGTGTTCCCCCAAAAAAGTTTCCACCTCAAAATTCAATAAGGCCAAATTTTTTTGAAAATACCAGTTGATCGTCCACGCCCGCTTCCTTTTTTGTACCTGCCTCCTTTAAGGAAAATAAATTATTTGTTAGTTTGTCAAGCATCACGAGAAAATATATTCTCACCCGTGACCGAAGGAAGCTGTGCAGTGAAACTGCTACATCACCTATAAAGTAGCCCCATGGGGACTGATGGTTACTTCCCCAACTGGCTAAACAATAAATCTCAAAGAACAACACAAGAAAAACTAAACAACAACAAAGTAGAAACAAAGAAATACTGTTGGTTAGAAAGGTTCTTCTTCTTTTTCATTTTCACGGATGGAAGGAAGGACATACATTGAAGTGGTTTGCACCAATTAATAATCCATATCTTCGTGCACGACTCTTGCACCATTCATCAAATCGATCATTTTCCCAATGTCGATACTGAGTTTTTATAACTTGTACCAAGTTGGACCAGCGAGTGCTGGTGAATCCACACTCTACACATGTAAATCTGTGTATTAAATATTGTTATGCTTGTGGGGTAGATGGAGGAATTTCATATTAAAGGTAGGATTGTATTGTGTAGCCTGGCCCGTGGATGGTAAGGAGACTTCTCGATGTGAATTAAGTATCGTCCAAGTATAGAGAAAACTGTCAGCTTAAAGTTGTTACATGGGGGTGGTGCTGTGTTAACTAGGTGGGGTTTAAGGCTAATTGCTCCCTGTATGTGATTGCCCCCTGTGACCTTTTTCTATGTTTTTGCATTTACAAAACCAGAAATAAAAGAACCACATTTTAAACAACAACAACAGAGCTGAACATTCCGGAGCAGGTGAAAACCCGCCTTCTCGGCTTCGGACCGGCAAGTCATGCCCCCGAGGCTTATGATTGGTCGGGGCACATGAAAAGGTGCAGGAGAGGCAAAAGGGCATGATTGGAGAGCAGATAGTGGTGTGAGGGACACGATTGAGACGGAGGGTCTCGCTGGCTGGCTTCTCGTCAACACAATGAAGAAGGCTGCATGATTTTCATGTTTGTGCTGTGTGAATTTGCCCATGTGCTGGAGTAAGACGCTAGCCATTACTGTTTGGCTGAGTTGCGAAGTTGTACATTTATGAGAGAAAGAAGAAGAGGAGCATGTCACTGGATAACTCGGCGTTATCCTGTTGTGTGTTTGAGGAAGAAGGCGAGCCATGGTTGTGAGCGAACCCAGTGCTTCGAGAGGAATGGTGTGGAAAGTTTGTTCATGTAAAGAAGCTGCACTGTGGTTTCTGGGCCCTGACGTTGAATACCGCTGCACAAACTACTTCACGTACGCTTCCCGCCCAGAGAGCGACTTGGCACCATTTTGGGTGCGGCTTCCCATGCAGGATGACGCGGTTCGATAGCCAAGCTCCTCAAAGATCATCTCTGGACACAAAGCTAAGTGCCAGAATAAAGGGAAGGATTTTCTTTTATTTTATCTTTCCTCTTGTCTGCATCTGAGTTTGTGTGGAGACGTCTCAAGATTAGCTTTAGTTTACCTCACGTTTTTATTATGACGTGTTGATTCATTTCCATTATTAATATTTGATTTGTGTTCATGAAACCCTTATTTATTAAATTTGCTTGTCTGTCTATTCGTGGTGGGTTCAAGTGTAAACCCTTGTGCTTCCGTCTGGTACGTGCCTTTGCCATCCTCCATCCCGCTTGCGCTATAATCTCCAAGGTATAACTGTTCGGCTATTCGTCCAGGTTGGAGTTAACCGCCCTGTCCACGACAATTGGGTCAAGGATGGGGAATCAACTTAACCGGGTGAACACGACAATATTTACTGTAGATCTATAGAGAAAGATAGCATAGCCAATCAATTTATAATTCATGAAGTGTGGAGTTTTTTGTATTCTGCCATAAATTTATTACCTTCGCAAACTTTGTTGCGAAGGTTATGTTTTGATCGCTGTGTATTTATTTATTTATTTGTGAATATTTGTTGTTGTTGTTATTCGCATAACTCCAAAAGTATTGAACTAATCGCAGCAAATTTGGTGGGATGATTGGTTATTATCCGAGACCATTTGATTAGATTTTGGGAGCGATCGGGTCAAGGTCAAGGTCAAGGTCATGAAAAGGTCAAAATCGTCTTTTACCATAGCGCGGTCAATTTGTATCCAATTTGCATGCAACTAATGCCAAAATGTTCAGAATTCAATGCCGCATCTTGTGATATGTAACATGACACAATGACATAATAACCTTATTAGCGGTTGGGAGTCAAAGGTCAGGGGGGTCACGACATTGCAAAATGTGCGGTTTTAGTCATAACACGGTCAATTCTTATCCGATTTGCATGAACCAACACCAAAATGTTGACTGTTCTGTTCCCCACACTTAATACCAATTACAAAAATTAAGAGTACAAAGGTCAAGGTCGAGGTCATAAAAGGTCAAAATGCTCATTTTGCATAGTGCGGTCGATTTTTATCCAATTTGCATGCAACCAATGCCAAAATGTTGTGAATTCAATGCCCAATCTTGTGATATATGATATGACACAGGAAATTTAATGTTTTAAGCCATCATAACACATATGAGATGGCAGATGTGGTATGGGATTAAATACCTCACAATCAACGGTTTCTGGGGGGGGGGGTAAAATGTAGCGTTGGCGAAGGTATGCGCTCTACTGAGTGCCCTTCTAGTTATATTTTCTTTAGACCTGTGGATTGTATTTTTAATGGGCTTGGTGAGTGTGTTCGTGAGGTGTCAGGTATATGACCCCGTCATATTGTTGCGGAAATGGGCCCTTTGTGGATTATTAAATATAGGATTAGCCAGATCCCCCTTAAATGCATGTTTAGCCAGGTTGTTTGGTAATCGCGTTAAATGTGTGTCGGAAGGTGTAGCAGGCGGTCCAGTATTCATACAGTGGTGGTGTACCGAGAGGCACCTTCTTTTTCCTTCCCCCTCCTAACCAGCCCACCCAGCGCCCTGAAGAGTCAGTCAACAAGACGTGCCAGCAACCATTGGCGGAGATGCTTTTTTGCGGCGGAGAGTTTGCTGCTGCAAACTCAACGATGACCAATCACTTGTCCCGAGGTGGTCCGAAAAGCCCGCCCGAAAGGCAAGAGGAACTGCTTTTTCCTGCTTGCGTATCCTGCTTTTAGTGAGGGTGACTTGACGAGCTGTTCCTCCTTGGCCATGGATCCAGCATGCAGGACATCCCCAGGTTGATCCTGAATCCAACCACAAAGCCTCTGACTGTCCTTACTCCCTGCACAGCTCGACCACGTCTTTTCATCCCATCGATCCACCTGCGGTGTCCAACACCCAGATTTGGCCTAATCTGATGTACAGGCCAGGCCTGGATTTGCATACTGGACCTTGTGAAAAACCAGCTGGAACACACACCGGATCTTTCTCTCCTGTGCCGTCGACCTCGCGGGGGCTGGACGCACCGAGGCTGCGTGCGTGAGGTGGGCCGATAGGAGGACGTCGCCGCCATTTTGCCACGCTGTGTGCTCGGGCTGGGCGCACGAAACTGGCGACATCTGCTTGTCACGAGCCGCATTCGTGCCTTCGACACCTTTCCTCTCATCCATGAGGCACCACCCAGTACTCCGTGTCTTGTATGCATGTTGTCCAGGCCTAAGGCTTATTTTGTTAGGGACCCCCTGCGAAACTCGTATCCGTAGCTCCCTAGATAAGAGCGGGTTATAGATGAATTATAACGTTGTCGCGAATGCTTTGCTGGTGTCGTGTTCCCCAATGTTTCCCCAATAAATCTGGCTGATTCATACAAAATTTGCCGCCCTGAATTTAT
>CM068968.1:62240576-62252043 GCA_035128595.1 Eptatretus atami | reverse complement strand
TTTTTCCAAGCAGTGTTGCATTGCCTTTGCCTGCGATCCATCCAGTGGTATTGTTACGAATGTGGAACCCATCGCACACAACAGCCAGAGTCCTTAAAGATCAGTTATATCGGTAAGTATGTGTTTCTATTTCGGGTCCGCCTTGTTTAATGGGTAATTAAGTGCACGTGCGCTGCGAAGTTGTTTTATAGTCAGGTCTCTAAATCTTTAGATCCGACAAACCAACAACTCCTCCACTGCACTAGCGCTTTACAGCGCATTCCCATTCACAGCGTCCTCCACTGAACTAGCACGTTCCCATTCACAGCTCCTCACTGAACTAGCGCGTTCCCATTCATGACTCCTCCACTGAACGAGTGCTTTACAGGCTCCCCTTGCTGTCCAATCAGGAGCGAACAGCGCGTCAACACACCTGATCCTGTCCAACCAAGTGTGCACAGAGCGTCCGACACCGAGGCTCGCCCCGCTCAGGGAGCCGATAAAAGACCAGGCTCCCTTTGGAGGGTTGTTCTGATTCGGGTTCGTGTTCGTGTCGTGTTGGCATCGGTGCCTGGTTGTGTGTCGGAGCCTGGGGAGAATCATTTGCTTCACCTTCCTCGCCACCTCCTCGCTTGTTTTTGCCAATCGTGCTGGGTCTGCCGCTCCACTCCTGGTGCCTTCGTCCTTGATTCACGTGAAAGCTGCGGGTTTGAGTCCCGTCACTGAGCCAGATCGTCGAAGACCGCATGAGGCGACAGGTCCAAGCACAGGCTCTGGCCTCCAGCTCACCTTTCCTCGAGCTGGAAGCCTTCAATAAAGACCCAACGGGGTCCGTTTCTTTTGGGTGTGTGTCTGAGTGTGGCCCATCTTTTAAGTAGAAACGCATAAGTGCCTTGTACATGCCTGCCTGATATTCGGATAACTCTGCCCTTACGTGCTTCCCGCCCCGATTATTATTGTATATATTTCCCTATTGTTGAATGTCCCAGCTCGTTCCCTGTCATTTCTTTTATTGGCTTAGCACGGTGCATGTTGAGGAATAGCAAGGCAGTAAATTGTTAATTTGGACCGACGGCCTTGGTAACCATCGCGCTCGGGTTACACACGGTTCGAGCACGGTAACGGCTCGTCCTGCTCGAGGTTTGTCGAGGGTGTGAATTCCCGGTAGCTTTGCCGCGTGGGTAATTAGGTATATTGAAGTTTGGCAATTAACCTACCCCATGCGGTAAATTATTGGCGATTCATGGTCCTGTAAGGGACCCGTGCCTTTCGTACTTATCCGAGGGTCACGACCTAAATTCCGGGGTGTTCGGTGGAGCCGACTCTACTGCTCCCTCTAGCGGTCGTGCTCGCCACCGATACCCAGCCCCACAACAGTATCACTGCCAGTGAAAGCGTGGAATCCAATGAGACCAGCAGCATGATTCGCATCAAGGGATTCATATATAGTTGCAAATTCACCAAGCACCTTCTCGTACCTATGCCACCTACATAGATACATCACCCAAGAGCGGCAGTTTGTGTAGAGCAAGAATGAACACATCTGTATCAGGAGACATGATATGTACACTTGAAGCAATTTGGGAAGCGCTCAAGGCATGTCGGATGAGTAGTGTCTACTTTGGCACATAGGACACCTGACGATCAGACTTATATGCAAACATTATAGTCTGTGCTATGTTCCATGTTACTAGTTGAATGCTATACTCTCTTTGTGTTGACTCAAGTGTTAACATTGGCCCTATTAGGATCCAGCGGATGAATGCCTCCAGCGATTTGGGAACTTGATTTTCATCTAACAGGGAACCTTGAAATTTCCACGGCTGCTTTAGAGCTTCAGCGATGTCCCTTCTTATTACCTTGGCACTTTCGAAGACTGCTTTCATATTGCTGCTCGCATCGCCAGCTACCTCGTACAGGTTGTCAATTGCGGCTCTTTTTGTTCTAGACATGTACATCCGATCTGGTTCATTCATATGCGTAGAGCGGCAGAACGCAACATCATCAATATTTTCTACAAGCTTACGCTTCGAATTTCCTTGATATATGCGTATCATTTGAACCATTGACTCTGAGGACATTTTGATAAGCTGCTTCTACCTCACCCATGTCTAGGATAGATCCTGATTTCAGCAGGCTGCTCATCAAGTAGAAGAATTCAATGTCTGCTGAAACCTTGGTTATTACTGCTTCGTCGTCTGCTCTCTCCTGCTGTACCTGAGTTCACTGAACGTGCTTCACCCAACAATACAGATGCTATTTGATATCAATCGCATGGGCATCATTTGGATCGATTGCAGCACTCAGATTTACTTTCCACTGCTGGTTAATGCTGAACTCAACAGCCTTTCGGAGCTGTTCCCCAGTGTTGAACTCACTGATCTGGTGGAGTGCTCCTTTCTCTAAAGATCCATTGCAGAAGAAGCAGTTGTTTTTATTGTATTGTTTGGCACCAGATCACATGTAACGTTCTGTTGACGATGGGTTCTCATGTGGTGGTGGTGGTGGTGGTTGTGTTTTGAGGTTCGTCCTTTCTGGTCGTCCAACTTTCGTTGGTTTAGGTACTTCGCCTGCTTCCAGTGCAGCTTCATATCTGTTTTTCAGCCGCTCAATATGGATTTTGTGCATTGCAATTTTATAGCATTCTCGATGCCATGTGACACCTTTCTGTGATAGTTCATTTGCCGTCACATCACCAAGCTCTTCTTGGATGGATATGTACTTATCATCCCCATAGAGCGACCGGTATTCACACTCTGGATAAACAGCTGATATGATTCTGGTCTTGGGTGTTTTATGAGTTTTCCAGAATGCTTTGCAAATGCAGCATATATTCAAACCTGCCAAAGATGTAGTGCAACTTGATGCTTTTGTGCTGGAACTGGAAGGACCTGGGATGAATCATCCATAACGATAACTTGAGAACAGTTTATTTCAATGTCCACTCGACATAAGTTCCTTCACCCACAAAGCTTGGAGGTTAATCTACAACTACATCTACTACATCAGTCTTTTAGTCTGGACCCTTGACCACTTCTGCTATTATCATAGCTGACCTGAAAGGTAAAAATAATTAACATAAATTGTATGTAGAATTGTAGCACGTCATAATGTTTAGAAAATATAATTATCTTGGTGACGTTGCAGTAATTGATTTAATATAGGCTGCACAGCATCTGAAATTAACAAAATTCAGATAAGTCACTGGTTATGTCAATGTCATAGATATTATCATATTCTAGGCTGAATTCTGCTCAGTTTGATATATTACATGCCCAGGTTTAAACCAGAAACAAAAAAGTTGGTAAATTGTTATCATTGAAAAAAGTGCGGTTCAGGGATAGTTTACGTATCAGCTTGAAAATAATATTTGAAATGCTCAAAAAAATTGGCACCATGATTTTTCTGACTCACAGAAACCATAAGAATGAAAAAAATATATGGTGCTGAAAATGATCATCTGTCTGGTGCGCACGGAATTACATAGGCCTCTACACTAATGTTCAAGGAACACCATTTGTTGTTGAACAGTCTGGGTAAAGGTGACATCACTGATTAAATCAAATCATCAGAGATCTTCCTTTGCAAGTTGTATTGATTGTCTGATATCAACAGTCGTGATTAGGCCCGAATTCAAGCTGTTTTGCATGGGGCGAGCTCAAGAAAACCTCCCTCAGACATCCGATGCAGCACGGTTCCACATTAAGCATGCCCACTACAAGCGAGCATTCAAAAACCAATCCACTCCCTTCACCTGTCTCTCCCATATATAATAATCATCCATGGGAAAGACTCAAAATGATGAGAAGTTGGTCCTGAGGGGTGCCTGAGTTTGCAGAAAGTTAACATTACCTTATACAGAAGGCTGCAAGTGTTGGCCACCGACAACAGTGTCAAAAGATTTTCGAAGACTAAACATCCGGAAATGTTACACTGATTCTGATTGCATAAGATTCAGTAGGAGTGGTATTTCACACATACGTATGGGTGTGAGAGATTGGGGAGGGGGGTGGGGGAGATATTTTAGGGAGAAAGGGAGTTGGGTAGAAAGTAGCTCGAGTACATATTCAACTGAGGTTCATGTATTAATCTTTGTTGGCACCGCAATGTACTCAAAAGTTATTGGGTTTTGTTGCCGACAAAGTTTCCAATGAGGAGGAGGAGGGATTCTTCGCAAAATGCAACATGCCTGCCAGACATGATCTTTTACAAATGATGTATCATTTTTACAAATTTTGAATCCAGAATTAAAGACTCCATTGAGTGCATGCGTATGAAGAGAATTGAATGCTTGAAGTATATTTGCAACTCTGTAAACAATGCAAATATATATATATATATATATATATATATATATATATATATATATACTAGCGATACCCGTGCACATGCACGGGATAGCAGTACAACATAGCTGGTAGCAGATGACAGACCGTACACGGGGAATGACAAAAATACGCATTGTGCAAAATGCAAGTGGTACTATGGAACGCCAAGACTTCCCAAACATTGTCGGCATGTCCGCTAAGTGCCACAGCAATTTCATAGGGATCGTGTGACGGCAAGCTGAGTTTTTAGTGTGCAAGCTTGGTATTATAATAGGGATATATATATATATATATATATATATAATATATATATATATATATATATATATATATTGATGTGGATTCTCGCCACTCCGGCGTGCGGGCGACCGCTTTTAGCTAATTCGCGGCCGCACCGCCCACCGACCGTGCAATCCAGTTGCAGCTTTTCGGATCAACGCCGAAACCCAGCTACGGGTGTTGTTAACCACACCATAGATCAGCCAACTTTTCTGTCCACGCGCTACAGGGTTCATCGCCGAATTGTCGGTGTACCTAATTATTCGCGCAGACAGAAATGCCGGGGATTTACACCTCAACGGAGCCTGCATGAAACGAGCCGCTTTTAAGCAGCTCGTTCCGTTTGCGATTGCCGAGCGGTTTGATATCGCCAAGCCCTTCAGACCCGATTATCTTATCGGTGTTAAAAACCAGCTAATATTCCGAACGCAATTATGGCAGTTCAATGGAGGAAGGCACGCAACGAGCAGGTGAATATTCAACAAAGGGGACATTTATTTCAACACGTATGCCATGAATGGGGGTAGGGGACAAGACACGAGCAAGAAACCTACAGTCATTGTCTATTTACTATGTACATGCACTTATAACAATTCACTACTTAACGGACAAGGCGCCACAGACTTCCATGCAAAAACCCAGAAAGAACAGGGAGAACAGGGCCCATAGGCCTTTAATGTTCCGCGGAGCTGTGAAGACCGAAGGAGCTCCGCGAGACCGTGCGGGTTACCTGCCACCCTTGTGGTGACTCGCTGGGCCCTGGTTCGGCGACCCTCGGTGTGTCTCGTCGTCAACACGGCAGCTGGTGTAGCGGGACTTGGTTGGTCCAGGCCTAGCCGTGCGGCCTGGTCGATCGGGCCTAGCCGACGACGCCTCAGAGGAGCGAACGGGCCTTGCTCTTTTAGAGTTGATGCCTTTTAAGAGCCCGCTCACTCCTCAGCGTCGCTCGGACCGTCCCGGGGCCCGATCACCTCGGACCGTTATGTCGCTGGCTGGCGACTTCTCTCCGGCTGCCTCCACCGACCCACAATTCTGCACGGCACGCAGGCTTGGCTGGACTCCAGGCTCCAAACTCCGAACTGCAGACTCCAGACTGCCGACTTACTCACCCGACCTCCACTCAACTCTAACTCAACTCAGACAAAACTGAAACTCGGCGTTTCAGCCCGGCCTTTTATTTGGTTCGGGGGGTGTGTTTGGTCTTTTACCTCTGACCCTTCCCCCCCGCTGCTCCGCCCTTTTGTCATTCTGATCCAATCTTGCCGTCAAACGGACAACGCGGACGTGTAGAAATCACCGGCTTTCGCTCCAACGAGGGAGTCCCCGCGTCTGTCGGCGGAGATGCCGTTCGTCTGTGGATGCCGTTGCTGGCGAAAAGATGGCGGCATTTGTGGAGATGAAGGTGAGGAGACGTTGTTCGTTGTTGGGGAAAAGACGGCGGCGTTTGTGGAGATGAAGGTGAGGAGATCTTGTTCGTTGTGGCGAAGGTGGTGAGGAGATGTGGCGTTGTGGCGAAGTGTGTGAGAGATTTGGCGTTGTGGCGAAGGTGGTGAGGAGATGTTGGCGGTTGTGGCGAAGGTGGTGAGGAGATGTTGGCAGTTGTGGCGAAGTGGTGAGGAGATATTGGCGGTTGTGGCGAAGGTGGTGAGATGTTGTTTAAAATAAAGATAGGAGAGAATACACTACCTCAAAGGTTCACAGCCCGGCTCACAAATAATTCCCGTTAGACATCGGTGGGGAAATCTAATCTGGGACACACTTATCGACATAACTGATCTTCGGGAACCTGAATGGTGTTCTGTGAATTTCCACAACCGTAACATATATATATATATAGTTACGAATTTGGGAATCCGATTGCACACAACATACAGGTTCCTTTACTCAGCTATGTCGATAAGTGCTTGTTCCCTAGATAGCTCACCTTTCATTGTTTAAAGTTCAGAAATTGATTAGATGCGCTGCGGATCGATTTAATAGTTAGGGAACGAACAATGGAGACATCCCTCCCCCTCTTCTGCGAAGAGGAAGAACCCTGCCGTCCCGTGACTCATGATGTCAACAACTCCCTCACCCGTGGTTGAGCGGGGGGGATGGATCACGAGGGCATGAGTCACGCCGGGCGTAGAGGAGGGGCGGCGGAGAAGGATAAGAGGAGATCTTTTTTCTTTTGTTCAGGGGCAGAGTTGGAAGGGCAGAGTTGGAGAAGGGAGTAGAGAGTAGTCGTTCAGCAGACCGTCGGGTCCTGCTTGGCTTGCTTAGGCTTGAGGCCTTCGGAAGCTTTTTGCTTCGGCTGGCTCAGTGAGCTTCGGCTGAGCCCGACTCGGAGGAGAGCTTTTTGGAGTTTTTGCTTTGATGGTTCCGTGAGCTTCGGCTTCCGCTTGGCTCGGGAGAGCTTTTTGCTTCAAGCTGCCCTGTTTGGAAGGAAGTTGAGCCGGTTGCTCGGCTCGAGCTGCGAGTGGTGGCTTCTTTCTTCTTGGTTCGTGGAGCTCTTTGTTCTCCATTTGGTTCCCGGCTTGGTGCGACTCATTGACCTCTTCGTGGAGGTGGGTCCTCGGGAAGTGAAGCATCGACGGGAAGGATCGGCGCCTCGTCTCACCAGCACGTGTTGAGAAGCGCGGGAGGATTCGCGGGAGCTCGGGAAGGATCGCAGCTCACGGCGATTTTGATCCAGCTTGCTTCGCTGGAGCCCGGGTCCGAACAACTTGAAGACCACACGAGGTGGAGAGGTTCGAGATAGTTTCTTGGTTTCAGCTCACCTGTCTCCGAGCTGGAGCTCGTTATTAAAGCCTCTGCCACCATTTCTTGGGTGTGTGTGTGTGTGCGTACATGTGTCCGTGGGCCCGTCTAATAAGTAGGAACTGCTGTTAAGTGCAAGTACTGTACATAATAAGTAGACGGTTGTAGTTCTTTTGTTGCTTGTATATATGCATACGTGTTTTGCCTTGTTTAATTGCATACGTGCTTTATTATAATAAATGTCCTGTGTGAATGTAAACCTGTTCGTTGCGTCCATTCCCTCATTGAACTGCCCATCTTGCACTCGGAATATAGTTGGTTTTTAAATAGCCGATAAATAGAATCGGGTCCGGCGAGGTCTGGCGATAATACCCGCTCGGTTATCCAGAACGGAACGGACCGTTAAGTGGTTCGTGTCCAAGCAGGCCTTCGCTGAGTACGGTCCCTCGGTAGGTTACCCGCGCGGTACTTAGGTATATCGATATTCGGCGATTGACCCTATTCACGCGGGTAGAATACGGACTGGGCCGTGGTGGATTAAAACCCACCCGTGACTGGTTTCTGGCATTGTTCCAGAAAGTCACGACTGGATTGTCCGTTCGGTGGGCGGAGCGACCGCTATTGGTTAGACGCGGTCGTTCGCACGCCGACGGGTGGAAATCTACAACAATATACACATACATACATATATATATATTATATATATATATATATATGTATATATTGTTATGGATTTCAGAATCCGGTCTGATGAATGCATCACACATCCAGGTCCTCAGACAGTTATTTCCTGAAATGCATGTTCAGATTAGCCCATCCCCATGTCAAATGGGATCTTAAATGTGATGCGTTGAGAAGGGTAAGAGTAGATCCCCTCTCTTAAGGAAGGCTTTTTTCTTTACGACAGACATGTTCACACACATTTCTTTCACGAGCTCTGAAGCCCATCCTCATTTTTCCTCACACATTCTTTCACGAGCTCTGAAGCCCGCCCTCATTTTTCCTCAGCACATTCTTTCACAAGCTCTGAAGCCCACCCTCATTTTCCTCAGCAACATTCTTTCACGAGCTCTGAAGCCCACCCTCATTTTTCCTCACAACATTCTTTCACAAGCTCTGAAGCCCCTCATTTTCTCAGCAACATTCTTTCACGAGCTCTGAGCCCACCTCATTTTCCTCAGCAACATTCTTTCACGAGCTCTGAAGCCCGCCGTCATTTTTCCTCAGCAACATTCTTTCACGAGCTCTGAAGCCCGCCCTCATTTTTCCTCAGCAACATCTTTCACGAGCTCTGAGCCCGCCTCATTTGCTCAGCAACATTCTTTCGTGAGCTCCGACACCGCCTTTTTGAGAGCGCACGGTCGTCATGGTAACCGTGCCCACAGGGCGGGGTGAGCTTGGGCGGACGGCACCCCGCGGAGACGGCCGGGGATATAAAAACGAGCGAGAGAAAGCGTGAAGTTCGTTCTGTGGGAGAGACGTTCTGAGATATAAAAAAAAAACGAGCGAAAGAGGGACGTTCTGTGAGGAGAGACGTTCTGAGATATAAAAAAGTGAGGAAAAGCGAAAAAGGGAAGTTCTGAAGGAAGAGATACGTCTGAAAGAAAGAGATACGTTCTGAAGAGAAAGAGATACGTTCTGAAGAGAAAGAGATACGTTCTGAAGAGAAAGAGATACGTTCTGAAGAGAAAGAGATACGTTCTGAAGAGAAAGAGATACGTTCTGAAGCGAAAAAGATACGTTCTGAGGAGAAAGAGATACGTTCTGAGGAGAAAGAGATACATTCTGAGGAGAAAGAGATACGTTCTGAAGAGAAAAGATACGTTCTGAGGAGAAAGAGATACGTTCTGAAGAGAAAGTGATACGTTCTGAAAGAAGAGATACATTCTGAAGAGAAAGAGATACTTCTAGGAGAAAGAGATACGTTCGAAGAGAAAGTGATACGTTCTGAAGAGAAAGAGATACATTCTGAAGAGAAGAGATACGTTCTGAAGAGAAAAAGTGTGAAGACAAAAAGTCTGAGGAGAAAAAGTGAGAGAGGAAAAGCGAAGGAGAGAGAAAAAGCAAAGGGCGAGAGAATGAGCAAGAAGGGGTGTCTGACCAGCGCCGAAGAGACAATTCGCCCTTCAGTGCTTCGGCAAGCGAGCTGTGGTGCCGCTGTGGTGTGAGCAGTCCACAAGTGAGGCACGGGTCGATCACCAAAACACCAGGGTCTAAACCACAACGGACGATCTCGTGTCCTCCAGACGTCGACTGGCGTTCAGGCTGCCCGCAAGAGGGGGCACGGCAAAGCAGCAGTGCTGCGACGGACGTGACATGCACGCACGCATTTTCAGGATGTTTTCGCTTCACGGATGACTTTTGGTGAGCGAGACAATTTCTCCTCCCTCCCCATGAATGATCTGCTGGGTACCCTTGTCTGCGTTTAATCTGTAAGTCAACCCCCGATAAGCATCTGCTCTTTGTCCCTTTCCTGGCATTTGATTGATTTGCTTGAAATTCATTCTTTATTTACCTCAGCAAATAAAAGTTCTTTTATTTATTTTTTATTATTAATAAAAAATTATTTGTCATTCAGCCATGTCCATGTACTGCTATCCCGTGCATGTGCACGGGTATCGCTAGTATATATATATATATATATATATATAATTTGCATTGTTTACAGAGTTGCAAATATACTTCAAGCATTCAATTCTCTTCATACGCATGCACTCAATGGAGTCTTTAATTCTGGATTCAAAATTTGTAAAAATGATACATCATTTGTAAAAGATCATGTCTGGCAGGCATGTTGCATTTTGGCGAAGAATCCCTCCTCCTCCTCATTGGAAACTTTGTTGCGGCAACAAAACCCAATAACTTTTGAGTACATTGCGGTGCCAACAAAGATTTAATACATGAACCTCAGTTGAATATGTACTCGAGCTACTTTCTACCCAACTCCCTTTCTTCCCTAAAATATCTCCCCCAAACCCCCTCCCCAATCTCTCACACCCATACGTATGTGTGAAATACCACTCCTACTGAATCTTATGCAAATCAGAATCAGTGTAACATTTCCGGATGTTTAGTCTTCGAAAATCTTTTGACACTGGTTGTCGGTGGCCCAACACTTGCAGCCTTCTGTATAAGGTAATGTTAACTTTCTGCAAACTCAGGCACCCCTCAGGACCAACTTCTCATCATTTTGAGTCTTTCCCATGGATGATTATTATATATGGGAGAGACAGGTGAAGGGAGTGAGATTGGTTTTGAATGCTCGCTTGGTAGTGGGCATGCTTAATGTGGAACCGTGCTGCATCGGATGTCTGAGGGAGGTTTTCTTGAGCTCGCCCCATGCAAAACAGCTTGAATTCGGGCCTAATCACAACTGTTGATATCAGACAATCAATACAACTTGCAAAGGAAGATCTCTGATGATTTGATTTAATCAGTGATGTCACCTTTACCCAGACTGTTCAACAACAAATGGTGTTCCTTGAACATTAGTGTAGAGGCCTATGTAATTCCGTGCGCACCAGACAGATGATCATTTTCAGCACCATATATTTTTTTCATTCTTATGGTTTCTGTGAGTCAGAAAAATCATGGTGCCAATTTTTTTGAGCATTTCAAATATTATTTTCAAGCTGATACGTAAACTATCCCTGAACCGCACTTTTTTCAATGATAACAATTTACCAACTTTTTTGTTTCTGGTTTAAACCTGGGCATGTAATATATCAAACTGAGCAGAATTCAGCCTAGAATATGATAATATCTATGACATTGAACATAACCATAGTGACTTATCTGAATTTTTGTTAATTTCAGATGCTGTGCAGCCTATATTATAATTAATTTTTCTAACAATTGACGTGCCTACAATTCTACATTACAATGTATGTTAATTATTTTTACCTTTCAGGTCAGCTATGATATAGCAAAGTGGTCAATGGCGTCCAGACTAAAAAGACTTGATGTGTAGATGTAGTTGTAGATTAACCTCTTTGTGGGTGAAGGAACTTATGTCGAGTGGACATTGAAATAAACTGTTCTCAAGTTATCGTTATGGATGATTCATCCCCAGGTCCTTCCAGTTCCAGCACAAAAGCATCAAGTTGCACTACATCTTTGGCAGGTTTGAATATATGCTGCAT
>CM068968.1:62192785-62220655 GCA_035128595.1 Eptatretus atami | reverse complement strand
ATGCCCCATTGTTTGAATGTAAAACCGCTCGTTGCGTCCATTTCCTCCATTGACTTCCATGGCGCGTTCGGGAAATTAGCAGGCTTTTAAAGCCAATAAAAGTGGTCATTTGGTCCGATGGAACTTGGTGATAACTGCTCGGTCACGCACGGTCCGAGTACGGTAACGGCTCGCCCCGCTCAAGGTCCGTCGAGATAAAAATTCTCGGTACTTCTGTCTGCGCGGATAATTAGGTATATCGAGATTCGGCGATTAACCTTGTACCGCGTGGACAGAATATTGGCAATTTATGGTGCGTTAAGGCACCTGTAGCAGGTTTCGGGGGTTGTCTGGAAGCTACGACTGCAATTCTGGTCATCGGCGGACGCGCGACTGCGGTTGGGCCGTAAGCGGTCGTGCGTGGCAGTCGAACCGGCGGAATTCGTAACAATATATTTTTATTTATTTTCCGTGAAACCATTGTGGCTGCCAAACCACGTGACTGATGACGTCATTGTTAAATATAATATATACAGCAAGGGTAGTGCATCTTCGCTGCAAAGTCCTGTATTGATAGGTTTTTCAGTTTCAGAGAAATAATTATTTTATCATATCCACAAAATCATATCTTATATACTGCATAGAGGTGTGTGTGTGTGTGTGTGTGTGTGTGTCATTAGCCACGCCTTTCCTCGTCTTGGCAAACGTCACAACACGCCTTTTAGCTAGGCCATGCCTACCCAGAACCCAGCCTACCCTACCCATGCCAACATGCCTACCTCCAGCCACCCAGAAATGGCGGCCATATTTTTTTTGCTTTACATGTGCTCAGTATGTTTATAGAGACCTCATTTATATTTGAAGACTGAACGAGTCTTTTATCATAAATAAAGTTACCATTTTGAGGAAATAAATGTTCATTTTGATTACACCACAGACGAAGTAATGCATGTTTTGTGTGCAACGATCGTGGCAGCGGTCTAATATACACCACCCAATGAAGGTATGTTAATTCTCTTATTACGCAAACGAAATAAAATCTTAGTCTTTCATTCAAATACTTTACGTTTTTGCCCGACTTTAAAAGCTTATCAACAAACTGGTGGATATGTAATGCACATGTTTAATGTGAAGTGAATAAACATTAACATCAGCTTGGTCGTGAAAGTTAATATACACCGCCCAATGAAGGTCCGTTAATTCTCATGTTATGCAGAGGAAAGAAAATCGTGCTCTTCTCATTAATAAAATTTCCTCGGGAGCCGATAATAAAGGCCCGACGTGCTGCGAGATGTGTGTGGCTCGCAGGACCTCCTAAGCGGCTGTGGGACCTCCATAGGACGGCTTGTGTGCATGGAAAGAGTGAGGGTGAGCGGAGGAAAATTGCGTGGTAGAAGCGAGCGAGAAAGAAAACCATGGAGTGGATCATGGGAAGGACTGAAAAGCAGCTGAAGTGTGTGTGTGCGAGATGGAGTGAGAGGTGAGCGTGGGAAAACTGTGTGGGATAAAAGAGCAAAGGAGAAAGAAACCCATGGAGTGGATCGTGTGAATGACTGGTATGCGAAACACAGCGGGACAGCCCGCGTGCAGAAGTGGTGTGAAATCCATGAGATGTGTGGGGAGACGGTTGTGGAAAGTCCCACATTTAAAAGTGGGCGTGGCAAAGCTCGCGGTGCGACACCTATGCGAGTGACGTCTGTGGGGATCCCTTTCATCTCCACTCCCGTTCAAAGCGTGGGTCAGGTGTCGATCGAAGCGGGGGTGTATCAAAGTGGGTGGGTGGGGGTAGGGTGGTTGGGGTGGGGGGGGAGGGGAAGTGGTACCTGCCCATAACTGCTTGCATATATAAGCATAGTGCCTCTAGTTATTTTTATTATTATTATTATTTGGGTTCCAAGGCTTCCAGGCTGGAAACGTATTGTTTTTGTTCAAACTACAAAACACCCAAGGCCGTCAAGACCAATGAAGATTTGGTCGCAATGACCAACGGGTCCCCAAGTAATCAAAAGGGGTGGTTTTTAACACGATAGTAAATTAGTGATGTCTCATCTAAAATATTTGGTGCAGCTTTGGTCATACACATCTGAGGAAGGATACAACTGCTATAAGAGGGATCAGCGAAGGGTTACTAGATTGATTCCAGGCCGAGCTAGGCTCAGTTACAAACGGATGAAAAGGACAGCTAAGTCATGAGCGGATGAAAGGGACAGGATGTTATATGTTAGTTCCCAGTCACACCTGAGTTTTAGCCAGCTTAGTGCGCATTTTTTGGAAAATTTGTCTAAAACGGCTGGTTGACATCCGTCGAATACGTGTATGGGGTAAGTTTTGATAACATTGAGAAGCACGCTTGAAAAACCTGCCATACGTCGTTGTACGCTGGCTTTAAAAACGTTGTACTTTCGGTGTTGTTCTCAAATTTTCCATGCTTGAAAGTTTTTGAAGACCTTAATGTCAGCGTATGACTCACACGTTCCGCATAACGCGTGGCCATAAGTTGTCCGGCCTCACGCGAATCGTTGACACACGTGACCAACCGTACTTGTGAGTTACTGCATAATCGAAACACTCGAGGTAATTGTTAGCCGTACCGAAACTTATTTTCTAACTATGAGTAACGTGTTGTACTCACGTACGCGATCGTGACACACATGCGACACAACGTTACTTGTAATGTGATCAAAGTTCGAAACACATCGAGGTAATTCGGTTTAGGCGTCAGTGTTCAAGATCCTGGTTTTTTTTTTTTCTCCTTCCTTCGGTATGATATGGTGATGTTGACACTGTCGATTTCTAGTGCGGTTTAATTATAATATAATTAATAGACTGCCGCTCAAACGATTTAAATCATATACGCCACTGTACACTGAAACAGGTCATACCAAAAAAAAAAAAACGGGGAGTCTGGAACACTGACGCTACGCATTACTTTGACGTGTTTCGACTTATGAGTACCTTTCAGAGTAACGTGTTGTCGATGTGTGTCAACGATGCAATATCGTGCGTACAACTTATTCCCATCGCATGCGGAGCGTGTGTCCATACGGGAAGTACGTCGTAAATTTTCAAACATGTTTAAAATTACAAGACGTACTCCACTTACTAGGACGTATGATAGCGTACTTTAGCGTTCTATTCACGTATACTCAAACTTACCATACCGTATTACGCCGTGCCCAGCGTTTTAGACACATTTTTCAGAGGCGGGCATACGCGGCAAAATCGTCAATGTGTGACTGCGATGTTGACACTTCATTCTTCATGCGGGTTAATGATTTATCGGCGTCGGCAGTTTTTCATAACACTACGCCACGAGTATCGCCGGCGATACCGTCAGCCGCTATGCGATAAGTTAGACTATCGTTGGGCATAGGTTGTGAAGCCGACAACAGGCTATAGCATTCGTTGGTAAAAGTTATCATAACACAACGCAAACGTTCTGTGCCGTTACTAATAGTTATGCATAGACCAAACGTTATGAATAGCGTCAGAATCTTAATAAAAAAACATCAAAATGTCAGCGTAGCCAACGTTTTACATACATTTTGATATCGTTGCATTGCTGGTTAAACGTCAAGGATGTGACTGGGCCTTTAAGAGAGGATGTGATTTAGAGGCCATATGATTGGAGATACGAAGTAGATATATGATAACTTAGTGTACTTGCAGAGAACGAGTTAAGGCAGGGTCTGTCACTCGGAGAGTAGCTATGCACGGAATGGTTTTCCTGGAAAGCTGAATGGGATTGTTGATATGTACCTGGATGCATTGGCGACAGAGGGAGCATTTGGATTTGGCTTGTGTGTGATGGGGTGACATCCATTGGTCCAATGATTGTCCACAGACAATGATTGTCCACAGTCCACAAGCAACACCGAGCATGATTGTCCAATGACCTTGCCTCTTGCACCAAAGTTCCTTTGTGTATCCTTGTGTAACTCAGATGAGACCTCATGAATGGAGGCTCGTGGTGTGAATTAACAGACAGCGTTTTGTGTCGGGCCGACGAATCAATCCATGAGACAATCAATTAACCCTGAATTCATTTTCCACTTGCCTTCAGTGAACAAGCAGGGAGATGTGTTTTTATTTCAGAAATGCTCAAGTGAAAGTTTTGTTTAAATTGAGATTGTTTTTTCATAGATTTTGTGTGAAAGATGCGAGGTGAGGTCAGAGTTGTGCGACGATCGTTCTCTCGGACAAGGTTCTGACACCCATAAAATTCTGCTCCTTATGATTTGTGATTAATCTACATACAGGGTTCCACAAGAGACTGGACAGCTTGGCTGTTAATTACTTTTAGTTCCACAAATATACAATGATTTAGCAAACTGATAGTTTTTCTTTATTTCACGGTCTGGTGGTTTTATGAAAGAAGAAATGCGGACTCCCATGGGCATAGGAGAATCTCAGTAGCTCGCAATGGTTCATCGAGAAGAGATCTAGCAAGCAATTCAGCAGAAATTTCGTTCAAGGTAGAGAGGAATCTGCCCATTGTGGTCTCATATAGAGGGTGGTAAAGAGGCTAAGGGACTGGAAGTGGTCAGAAACAGAAAGTACTGGTCGACTAAAGCAAGTAGCAGCAACTTGACATGAAGGCATGATCATTTCAAACAAAGTCCCAGAATCAATTTGATGCGCATCCTTAGAATGGGTGACAACACACCACTCAGTGCACCATCGGATTTGATTTTGCATAGACTGAGCTTTATGCATATAATGTGACAGCATTCTGCAGACTTAAACAAATGACATACCAAACAAGGTTGTTTACTTGGAAGCTCAGGTGCAATAGAGGATGAGGTTTCTTAGATATGCTCCAGTTACAACCGTCTGGGTCCAACATGGCAAGAACTTGTGTTGCCTCGATGTCCTGCGACAACAAAATGAACTCCATTGAATGGTATGTGATGGTGTACACCAAACTTGTAATGGTTGTTCCTGTTCATTATAACCAAAGGTGTATTGTGGTGTCATTTTGACCTAAAGTAATAATGTCAGTCTTAATCTGCCCCTCCCCCCCCTTTTTTTTTTGGATACCATGTCAAGGCTCGTAAAGAGTAATACGCGCAGAACACATTAACAAGGGAGGGCAGGATGAGGGAAGCACAAAAAATGTTTGTTAGGAACAGATGATGGGAGATTCTGTGAAGGTTTGAGGGATGGGGAGGTCACAGCGGTTAAAAGAAGATAATATATACAGAGATTTTCATGAGGATAAACAGGCGAATTTGAGGAGGTGGCGTTTGGGTGGAGTTATGGGGGTGTTAAAGATCAGTTTCTTGGATGGGGGAGATATGAGATGGTGGGAAACCAGTTTTTGAAGACCGTGGAGGGAGGAGTGAGATGAAAAGAGTGTTCGGTTTGTCAGATGTGGGAATAAAGAGGATGAGGTGAATAAACAGTGCTCTGAATTTTGGCAGTTTCAACAGAGGGTTCTTATGCTTGGAGGAAATATCAGGGGTTTCACAGAGAGAGAGGAGGGGGCAAGGCCGGAAAGGAGGCTGGAGCAAGAAGAACACCGACAACTCCCGGTGAAGTGAAAACCTAAAGGACTCAGCTTCATCGTGGGAATACAAATGGATCCTAAAGCCTTGGTTTTTCCACAGTGTTAGGTCGAGGAGGTGTGAGGAGGAGCCACCACCCAGAGAGGGGAGCGTACTCCATTCGTGATAGCGAAAGAAAGCATGTAGTGGTTTAGAAAGCTATCGTAACCATGGAAGGTTTGTTTCACATACGTCTCTACACCCCCCCTAACGGAGAACGACCACTACTTTCACCAAAATGTTGTACTGCGGGAGGTTGGAGTGAGCTGTTATGGACCATGGGTTGGTATTTGCTCGTTTCTAATATTTAAACCAGTTTCGAACATGGTCGTTTTTGAACACTTCCTTTGATATTTTATATTTATATATATTACATATTATAATATAACGAAATTTGTTGGTTGCTCTTCGTTTGGTATTGTGACTTCACTGGCTTTGAGCTCCCAAGGTTAATCACGGACAAACTTTTATTTATTTTCCGTGAAACCATTGTGGCTGCCAAACCACGTGACTGATGACGTCATTGTTAAATATAATATATACAGCAAGGGTAGTGCATCTTCGCTGCAAAGTCCTGTATTGATAGGTTTTTCAGTTTCAGAGAAATAATTATTTTATCATATCTCACAACAATCAGTATCTTATAATACTGCATAGAGGTGTGTGTGTTGTGTGTGTGTGTGTCCATTAGCCACGCCTTTCTCGTCTTGGCAAACGTCACGACACTGCCTTTTAGCTAGGCCATGCCTACCCAGAACCCAGCCTACCTACCCATGCCAACATGCCTACCTCCAGCCACCCAGAAATGGCGGCCATATTTTTTTGCTTTACATGTGCTCAGTATGTTTATAGAGACCTCATTTATATTTGAAGACTGAACGAGTCTTTTATCATAAAATAAAGTTACCATTTTGAGGAAATAAATGTTCATTTTGATTACACCACAGACGAAGTAATGCATGTTTTGTGTGCAACGATCGTGGCAGCGGTCTAATATACACCACCCAATGAAGGTATGTTAATTCTCTTATTACGCAAACGAAATAAAATCTTAGTCTTTCATTCAAAATACTTTACGTTTTTGCCCGACTTTTAAAAGCTTATCAACAAACTGGTGGATATGTAATGCACATGTTTAATGTGAAGTGAATAAACATTAACATCAGCTTGGTCGTGAAAGTTTAATATACACCGCCCAATGAAGGTCCGTTAATTCTCATGTTATGCAGAGGAAAGAAAATCGTGCTCTTTCATTAATAAAATTTCCCTTCGGGAGCCGATAATAAAGGCCCGACGTGCTGCGAGATGTGTGTGGTGCTCGCAGGACCTCCTAAGCGGCTGTGGGACCTCCATAGGACGGCTTGTGTGCATGGAAAGAGTGAGGGTGAGCGGAGGAAAATTGCGTGGTAGAGCGAGCGAGAAAGAAAACCATGGAGTGGATCATGGGAAGGACTGAAAAGCAGCTGAAGTGTGTGTGTGCGAGATTGAGTGAGAGTGAGCGTGGGAAAACTGTGTGGGATAAAAGAGCAAAGGAGAAAGAAACCCATGGAGTGGATCGTGTGAATGACTGGTATGCGAAACACAGCGGGACAGCCCGCGTGCAGAAGTGGTGTGAAATCCATGAGATGTGTGGGGTGAGACGGTTGTGGAAAGTCCCACATTCTAAAAGTGGGCGTGGCAAAGCTCGCGGTGCGACACCTATGCGAGTGACGTCTGTGGGGATCCCTTTCATCTCCACTCCCGTTCAAAGCGTGGGTCAGGTCGCGATCGAAGCGGGGGTGTATCAAAGTGGGTGGGTGGGTGGTAGGGTGGTTGGGGTGGGGGGGGGGGGGGGGGGGGGGGAAGGGAAGGTGGTACCTGCCCATAACTGCTTGCATATATACAGCATAGTGCCTCTAGTTATTTTTATTATTATTATTATTTGGGTTCCAAGGCTTCCAGGCTGGGAAACGTATTGTTTTTGTTCAAACTACCAAAACACCCAAGGCCGTCAAGACCAATGAAGATTTGGTCCAATGGACCAACGGGTCCCCAAGTAAATCAAAAGGGGTGGTTTTTAACACGATAGTAAATTAGTGATGTCTCATCTAAAATATTTGGTGCAGCTTTGGTCATCACATCTGAGGAAGGATACAACTGCTATAGAGAGGGATCAGCGAAGGGTTACTAGATTGATTCCAGGCCGAGCTAGGCTCAGTTACAAACGGATGAAAAGGACAGCTAAGTCATGAGCGGATGAAAGGGACAGGATGTTATATGTTAGAGAGGATGTGATTATGAGGCCATATGATGGAGATACGAGTAGATATGATAACTTAAGCGTATTGAAGAGAAGAGTTAAGGCAAGGGTCTTTCACTCGGAGAGTAGCTCATGCACAGAATGGTTTCCCTGGAAAGCTGAAATGGGATTTTGATATGTACCTGGATGCATTGCGGACAGAGGGAGCTGGGGATATTGGCTTGTGTGTGGATGGGTGACCATCCATTGTCCAATGATTGTCCACAGACAATGATTGTCCACAGTCCACAGCAACACAGACATGATTGTCCAAATGCCTTGCTCTTGCACCAAAGTTCCTTTGTGTATCCTTGTGTAACTCCAGATGAGACCTCATGAATGGAAGGCTCTGGGTGTGAATCACCAGGACAGCAGTTTGTAGTCGGGCCGAGAATCAAATCCACATGAGACATCAATATACCATGAATACATTTTCACTTGCTTCAGTGAAACAAAGCAGGGGAGATGTTTTTATTCAGAAATGTCAATGAAAGTTTTGTTTAAATTGATTGTTTTTCTTCAGATTTTGTGGTGAAAGTGGAGGTGAAGTCAGAGATTGTCGACGATTCGTTCTCTCCGGACAAAGGTCTGAACCATAAAATTCTGCTCCTTATAGTTTGTGATTAATCTACATACAGGGTGTTCCAAAAAGACCTGGACAGCTTTGGCTGTTAATATATTTAGTTCCACAAATGATACAATGATTTAGAAACTGATAGTTTTCTTTATTTTCAGGTCTGGTGGTTTAATGAAAAAGAAAATGGAGACTCCATAGGGCATAGGAGAAATCTCAGTACGTCGAATGGTTCATCGAGAAGAGATCTAGCAAGCAAGTTCAGCAAAATTTCCGTTCAAGGTAGAGAAGGAATCTGCCATTGTGGTCTCATATCAGAGGGTGGTACAAGAGGCCTAAGGAGACTGGAAGTGGTCAGAAACAGAAAAGTACTGGTCGACTAAGCAAGTGCAGCAGACATTGAATGAGTGCATGAATCATTTCAACAAAGTCCCAGAAAATCAATTTGATGCGCATCCTTAGAACTGGGATGACCAACCACCACTCACTGACACACAGGATTTTGGATTTTGCAAGACTGAAGCTTTATGCATATAATGTGCAGATTCTGCAGGAACTTAAACCAAATGACATACCCAAACAAGGTGTTTACCTTGGAAATGCTCAGGTGCATAGAGGATGAGTTTCTTAGAAATGCTCAGTTACCAACCGTCTGGTCCCAACATGGCAAGAACTTGTGTACTGCCTCGATGTCCTGCGCACAACAAAATAAACTCGCATTGAAGTGTATTGATGGTGTACACAAAACTTTATGAGTTTCTGTGTCATATAAACCAAAGGGTATTGTGGTATCATTTGTGACCTAAATTAATAAATGTCAGTCTGTTAATCTCCTCCCCCCCCCCCTTTTTTTTTGGATACCATGTCAAGGCTCGTGTAAGAGCTAATACCCAGAACCATATAACAAGGGAGGCAGGAGAGGGAAGCACAAAATGGTGAGGAACAAATGATGGGAGATCTGTGGAAGGGAGAGGGATGGGGGCAGGGTACACAGGGTAAAGAAGATAATACTACAGAGACTTTCATGAAGGAAAACAGGGAATTTGAAGGAGGTGGGTTTGGGATGGATTTATGGGGGTGTTAAAGATCAAGTTTTTTGGATGGGGGAAGATATGAGATGGTGGGAAACAGCTGTTTTGAAGACCTGGAGGGAGGAGTGGGATTGAAAAGAGTGTTCGAGTTTGTTGCAGATGTGGGAAAAAAGAGGAATGAAAGGGTGAAGGTGAACAGTGATTCTTGATTTTGGCAGTTTCAACAGAAGGGGGCTTGAGTGCCTTGAGGAAATATCAGGGGGATAGATCACAGAGAGAGAGGAGGGGGCAAGGCCGGAAAGGAGGCTGGAAGACAGAAAGACCACCGACCTACCTCCGGTGAGAGTGAAACCCAAAGACTCAGCTTCATCGTGGGAAATACAAATGATCCTAAAAGCCTTGGTTTCCACAGTGTAAGGTCGAGTTAGGTGTGAGGCAGGAGCACCACCCCAGAGAGGGGAGCAGTACTCCATCAGACTGCGGATGAAAGCCTTGTAAGTGGTTAGAAGCTCACGTACCATGGAAGGTACTTTTCACATCACGTCTCTAAACCCCCCCCAACGAGAACGACACTTCACCAAAAATTGTTGTACTCTGCGGGAGGGGGGAGTGAGCTGTTAGGGACCATGGGTTGTATTTGCTCGTTCTAAATATATTAACAACCCAAGTTGAACAGGTCTTTTTGAACACCTTTGATATTTTTATATATTTATATATATTACATACATATATACGAAATGTTTGTTTGGTTGCTCTTCGTTTGTTTGTGACTTCACTGCTTTGAGCTCCCAAGGTTAATCACGACAAAACTTTTTATGATTAGATTTTTTTACCACGTTGCATCTACATCTGGATTTTAAAGTGTCATGAGGTAATTTGGCCCGCTATTGCCATGCTGCATTCCCGAGTTAATTCGTTATTCTAGCTTCACTCTTTTATATTCTGTTGACCTTTCAGATGCTTTAGACCCCTTCACACACATGTAGACCCTTTGGGGACTTTTTAGACCCCTTTTGCTCTTTCACTCTTGGACACCTTGGTTTGGTTTGGTTTGGTATATGTCATGCTTCAAGTTCTCCAGTCGGGGAGTCAAAATGCAAAAAGTGGCCTCATTAAGGAGTTATCCTTCTTGGTCGGCTTGAAAATGTTCATTGCTACTAGATGTTAGGTACATATGTGGGGGACCTCACCAGGGTGGATGTAAATTCTGGAAGTGGTGCAATTTTCTTTTATTCTCTTTGAAACTTGAAACTTGACCTTTGACATTTGCACTTTTTCAAAGAGAGATGTGTGCTATTGAATACATCCTGATTTCTGTTTATTTTGTCCATTTTAACATTCAAACTTTAACATTCGAACATTAAAATGTGTGCATAAGGTAATGTGTCATTCACTGAAGCTTAATTTATCAAGCAAACTCAGAATTTACAGATGTCAAAAATTTTTTGTTTGTTTTTGAATGTGTTTTTGAATGGATTTAATTCTCCCAAAAAATAACTAAATATATAAAACGTAAAGCATTTTATTATTTTTTAAAACTATAATCACATCAATATTTCCACATATGTGGTGGACTGAACCAAAAGGCAGAATTGAGGATGGAGGGGTAGAATGTACCATAAGCCAAAGTTAATAACATAGATGGATTTAATCCATACCAAAATAAAAAACATGAAGCATTTATTACTTTAAAAAAATTGCAGGAGCAAGGAAAAAAAGTAAAAAAAAATTTAATGTAAAAATAGAGGGATTAAATCTAAAAACAACAACCAAACAAGGGAGGAATGATGCTACATTACAATGCTACCATACGCCACAATCCTCTAATGGATTACCATCATGATCTCTTTTGACGTTCCATCACAATCTCACAACAAAGGTAAAACGTCAAAAGATGTCATGATGCTAATCCGTGAGAGGATTGTGGTTGGAAACCCCTTTAACTTATTAAATAGGCCAATGTTTCATGAGAGCAATTTATGCAGATAGTCGGTATGTACTTTCCATGATAAATTATGATCAATGAACAATCCAAGAAGTTTAGTCGAATCATCTCTGTCTAGGACTCCAGGTGAATATTGTTACTACTAATATGTTCAGGAATCTCTGTAATAGAATTGCTGAATAGCATTTAATTACTTTTATCTATATTCAGAGCAAATTTGTTTGCCTGTATCCAAGCTTTAACTCGATGTTTACTGTATTGAGAAGGATATGGGGGTCTCGGTGTGATAGGAAAATATTTGAATAGTCAGCGAACCAATTATAATGTTCACACACACACACACACACACAACACACAACACACAACTTTATTTATTTATTAGGTTCTCCAATGAGAACCAGCAGAAATGGTTTGGTACTCACTAAAAAAATTTTTTGTCAGCTTCAAGCGTGCTTGTTTGCTTTCCCAAGCACCACCCTGATTTTTAAAGCCCCTCTCAGCTTCGTATGCATCTTACTCCTCTGTAAGTGCTTTTTCAAAAATGTCTGCTCCAGATGAGACACTCACAAGCTGTTCTGTTTTTTTTAATTTTTTTTGTTCCGGATGCTCCTGAACCTCCTTTTCTTGTTCTTCGCTCGTGTGTTCTCCTTGGATCTTTTTTTTTTAATCTTACAAGCTACAAGTTATAATATAACTTTAATGTTATATATATATATATATATATATATATATATATATAATATATTATATATATATATATATATATATCTCTATTATAATACCAAGCTTGCACACTAAAAACTCGGCTCGCCGTCACACGATCCCTATGAAATTGCTGTGGCACTTAGCAGACATGCCGATAATGTTAGGAAGTCTTGGCGTTCCATAGTACCACTTGCATTTTGCACAATGCGTATTTTTGTCATTCCCCGTGTACGGTCTGTCATCTGCTACCAGCTATGTTACTGCTATCCCGTGCATGTGCACGGGTATCGCTAGTGTATACAGTATATTTTTACGGCTGTGAAATTTGCAATACACCAGAATGGTCCTCAGGTTAGATATATCGTAAGTTCATGTGTAGTTAGTCCACACCGTTGTTTAGAGGAAATATATGTGATTCATCCGGGCTGCGACGCTTTGAGTTAGCCATTTTTCTTTATCTATCATTATTTTGGACCAATCACCCCCCAACAACCAAATCGCCACCACCACAACGCCCCCGAACAACTACACCAAACCGCCACTACCTTCATCTCCACAACCCCACCCCACAAGCATCGCCTCACCCCCATTCTCAAACGACGCCCGCCAACAACCAAACCACCACAGCAAACCCCCACCACCTTCGCCTTTCTCCTTCCACAACCATCAACCACACCACCTGTCAACACCGAACGTCGTGCTGTCCAGGGCCCATTCGGTGATTGTTGCCGAACGCGTCGAGCCGCGAGTACAATGGATGCCTTTATGGGAGAGGAAATCGGATCAGGGGAGGTTCACGCCCCTTTTCCTCCGTCCAATGGGTGAGCGTCGGCGGTGTGGCCCCGCCCCCAAGCGCGATGCATGTGGATTCCTTTTAGGAGGAAATTCAGATCAAGAGAGGCTCACGCCCCCTTTTTGCCCGACCAATGGCTGAACATCGGGTGGCGTGGCCCCACCTCCAAGCGCGTTTTGATCCGCGAATTTACATACACGCTCCTCCCCCGGTCTATAAAGACGCGAGCACAAGGCGACTCGCGGCTGGGCTGGTCGAGTGAAGACGGAGGTCGTCGTCGAGGTTGTCGTTGTTGGGTCGTGGTCGAAGTCGTGGAGTCTGAGTCGTGTGTTTGCGGGATCGGACGGCGAAGGGGCGGAGCTCGGAGTTGAGGTCGAGGGACGAGTCGCGGAGTGAAGCAGGGACGCGGAAGAGGGCGCAGGGGCGAGAGTCGCCGGAGTCGGTGCGGTCCCAAGGCCCGCTAGCGGGACGGAGCATCCGCCATCCCCTCTCTCCACCCCGAGCATCAACAATTCCCCCCATCCGCGCTGAGATAGCGCTGGTAACCCCGTCCGTTCCCACCCCAACCGTGGTGTTGACTGACCAACACGTGCCTGCGCAACGCACGCCTAAGGAGCTCACCGACCACGCCAGGGCACGGAGTCAGGCACGTTACGCTGACATTGTGGCTAGCCCGCCATGCCGCGCCACGAGGGCGCGGGTAAGACCCTTCGGTCTCGTGGACCTGGCCGCTCACCCAGGTCCCACGTGCATTTGGTCCATGGACCTGTCTGCCCACTTGCCTATGAGGGTGGCTTTTATTGGCTTTTTGTGTATATGTGTGTGTGGCCAGTCTTTTAAGTAAACCTGAATAAGTGCTTGTACATTGCTTTATTCGGTTGTAGCTCTGCGTTGCTTTCATTGCTTTGACTGTTATATGTGCATTCTTACTGTATGGCTTGGAATATGTGCTTGCTTGTGTGTCTGAGAGTGAAATAAATGTGCTTGTCAAATTGTTTCCCGTTTCGTTGCGTCCTTTCCTTCGTTTGAAAGTTCCATCTTGCATCACGTAAGGATTTAGTGGGTTTAGACACCCAGTAAGTATCTGAACCTTGAGGTCGGCGATAACTCCGCTCGGTTATCCCCTTAGCACGGAATGAGCCGCATAAGCGGTTCGTGTCCGGAGCCGACCTGCGGCGTGGTACAACTCCTCGGTACGCTACCCGCGCGCGGTACTTAGGTATATCGACATTCGGCGATTCACCCTATTGCGCGCGGTAGAATGCGGACTGGGTTGTGGTGAGGTTAAACCCCCACCCGTACTGGCTCCTGGCGGTAGTTCCAGGAGGGTCACGACTGAATTGTCCGTTCGGTGGGCGACGCGGTCACGATTCGAGTTACGTGGCCGATCGCACTCCGGGCGGGCCAGAATTCGTAACAATATATTAGTTGTATTTTCTGAATGTCTGTCTGCCCATGATAGAATCTGCTGCACCTACCAACCCCCACCTGTAAACCCCATTATATTGCATACCGTTGGAATCCTCTCGCCCATCCGCACAAAGCGCAGGTACCTCTGTTGGTGTTGGTATAATCTTTCATATATTGAGATACTGATATTGGAAATTTGAAGAAATTACCGGTATTCTGAAAAATTTGCTATGAAAAAAAAAATATCCGTATATTCACAAAAAATCTGTGTATTACCAACAAGTAGAAGAAAGGTGTTTACAATCGTTAAATACATGATATCATTTCAATATCAGAAAAAATATAACTCCAACTTCTTTACTTGTTAAAGAAGCTGCAAAAGACAACTTTGAAGTTCCCTACGATCTGATAACTTACATTGAAATCGGTGTCCAGGACTACAGTCACGGTAATTCCTGCCTTCGTGCCTTGCATTGCATACATCCTGCACTTGCTGCCGTCATAATTGACAAATCACACACAGTGTCCATGCTTGTGGCATTATCAATGACCAATGGTAATCTGTCTGCTAATCTAAGCTTAAATGCAAAGTAAATCTACTCTTGCACTTTATGTGAAGGAGCTCATTATTTGTAAAAAAAAAAAAAAAAAACTTATCATGAACTAAATTCAGAACTATTTATACAAGCTTGTTCATAATATTATGTATGTTATCAATAAATAAGGTTTATATACTGATCTCGATTAAATATTTGTCTGACTTGATTATTAAATCAAGTGACTGCAATAAGTATTGCAACTTGAGAAAATGTGTTTTGTTTTTCTTCTTTGGATAAGTGCTCAGTGCGATTGATGTTGCCCATGTGTTTTATCCCCTCTTATGCAATGGTATAATGTACATAGTTACAACCTCCTGACCACTGGAATGAGTGGAACAAAAAACAAGAGAGGACTGCTAAGTGTTGACGAATTATTACTTCACTCTTCGTTCGTTTAACACTCGTGTATACATCTGATCTCGGTTTAACCTTGAAAGCAAAATACAGTCATGTGCCGCTTAAGGCCAGTCACACTTTGACGTTTTAGCCAGCGATGGCAACGTATTAGAATGTATGTAAACGCTGGCTTACGTTGAACTTTTGATGTTTTTTTTAAAAGATTCGGACGTATTATAACGACTTGGTCTTATGCATAACGTATTAGTAATGGACACAGAACGTTTCGTTGTGTTAAAGATAACTTATACCAACGAATGCTGAACCTGTTGTCGGCGTTCACAACCTATGCCCAACGATAGTCTAATCATGCATAGCACGCTGCACGCATCGCCGACGATGACGTGGCGTAGGTTATGGAAAGGCTGCTGCACAACGATTCAATCATAACCGCCGCAGAAATGGAAGTGTCAACATCGCAGTCAACCTTGGCGATCTTGCCAGCGTATGCCACCTCTGAAAAATGCGTCTAAAACGCTGGCGCACGTCGAATACGGTATGGGTAAGTTTGGTATGCGTGAATAAAACGCTAAAGTACGCTATCATACGTCGTAGTAAGTGGAGTACGTCTTGTAATTTTAAGCATGTTGAAAATTTCGACGTACTTGCCGTATGACACACGTTCCGTATGTGATGGGAATAAGTTGTACACACGATATGCGATCGTTGACACACATCGACACACGTTGCTTGTAAGGTGCTCATAAGTCGAAACACGTCAAGGTAATGGTTAGCGTCAGTGTTCCAGACTCCCGGTTTTTTTTTTCTTCGGTATGACGGTGTTCAGTGTACAGTGCGGTTATGATTTAAATCGTTGAGCGGCAGTCTATTAATTATATTATATTACAACCGCACTAGAAATCGAAGTGTCAACATCACATCATACCGAAGGAAGGAAGAAAAAAAATTAAAAAAAAATAAAACCAGGGAGTCTGGAACACTGACGCTAACCATTACCTTGACGTGTTTCGACCGATGAGCACCTTTCAAGTAAAGTGTGTCGATGTGTGTCCACCGATCGCGTAACGTTAGTACAACACGTAACTCATAGCTTAGAAATAAGTTTCGGGTACGCTAACATTACCTCGACGTGTTTCGACTTATGAGTAACTTAAAGTAACGTGTGTCAACGATCGCGTGACGTGCTACAACTTATGGCGAGCGTTATGTGGAACGTGTGAGTCATACGCTGGCATAAGTCGTAAAATTTCAAGCATGGAAAGCTTTGAGGACAACCGAAAAGTACAACGTTTAAAGCCAGCGTGCAACGACGTATGCAGTGTTTTCAGCGCTCTCAATGTTATCAAAACTTACCATAACGTATTCGACGTGTACCAGCGTTTTAGACAATTTTTACAAAATCGGCATACGTTGGCTAAAACGTCAAGGTGTGACTGGGCCTTTAACGATGAGGATGCGTTCAGAGAAATGCGTCGTTTAGCAATTTCGTCATTGTGCGACATCATAGAGTGTACTCACACAAACCTCGATGGTATAGCCTATTGCTCCTAGGCTACAAACCTGTACAGCAGTTACTGTACTGAATACTGTAGGCAATTGTAAACAATGGTAAGTATTTGTGTATCTAAACATAGAAAAGGTACAGCAAAAATATGGTATAAAAGATAAAAAAAATGGCACACCTGTATAGGGCACTTACCATGAATGGAGTTGCAGGACTGGAAGTTGCTCTGGTAAGTCAGTGATGTGAGTGGTGAGTGAATGTGAAGGCCTAGGACATTACTTTACACAACTGTATATTTTATAAACACTGTACACTTAGCTAACTAATTATAAAAAAAAAAATTTTCTTTCTTCAATAATAAATTAACCTTAGCTTACAAATATGGTATAAAAGATAAAAAAATGGCACACCTGTATAGGGCACTTACCAGAATGGAGTTTGCAGGACTGGAAGTTGCTCGGGTAAGTCAGTGAGTGAGTGGTGAGTGAATGTGAAGCCTAGGACATTACTTTACACAACTGTAATATTTATAAACACTGTACACTTAGGCTACACTAATTTATAAAAAAAAATTCTTTCTTCAATAATAAATTAACCTTAGCTTACTGTAACTTTTCTACTTTATATACCTTTAAATTTTTAAACTTTTTGATGAACGCTTAGGGGCCATGATGAACAAAAACAAATGAGATTAAATCAAGCACACGGAAAAATGATGCAATCAAGAGACGTTTGATGCAATAAAAACATGAGATGTTTGAGGCTGCTGCATAACATGGCATACTGTTTTACAGTAAACTTTTTTTTAAGTAGAAAGAGTACACTCTAAAATAACGATAACAAGTGGTGCCAGGCACAACAAATCCCGCCATTTAAGGCATAAAGTCTTCGGACCCTACCGATCTTCACAATATGCATTTTTCACTATAGGAATGGTAGGATTATAAGTGAAAAATAGGATAAGGTAAACTATAAGCTTAGTTTGAAGTAAATCAGATCATTTTTGACGAAGTTATGAGCGAAAACGATTTTGATCTTTTCATGACCTTGACCTTGACCTTGATCCAATTGGACCCAAAAGTTAATGGGGTCGTCCAAGTTATTGCCCACCTGTGGATTAAATTTGATAGTGTTTGCTAAAGCCGTTTTGCCGTAAAGTTGCTAACAGACAGACAAACAAACAAACAGACAAACAAACCGGACGATTACAATATCCCGCTCCTCCCTCCGGGGGCGGGATAAAAAGTACAGTATAGTAAATACATAAACCAGTAACATAGTTGTTTATTATCATTATCAAGTATTATGTACTGTACATAATTGTATGTGCTATACTGTACTTTTTACGACTGGCAGCGGTACGACATCACTAGGCGATAGAATTTTTCAGCTCCATTATAATCTTATGGACCACCGTCATATACGCGGCCCGTCGTTGACTGAAACGTCTAATGCGGCGCATGACTGCAGTTTACCAGTTGAAGTCTCATTGCATGCACTGACTGCCACACCGATTGGACTGCATGCAGTCCCTCTCGTGATATCCACCAATCATAGCAAAGAACAGAATGACGTCTGCCAAACAAACACGTGCTTTATAAGTATGAGCTCACAGGCAGTCCTGCGCGAGAGTGCTTAAGTGTGATGGCAGTATTTACTGAGATAGCGAGCCGAGCACTCACCTTCTAACTACGATTATAGTCATCGACTATTGTCTTTAGAAATTACCCTGAAAAGAGAAAGTAAGCGAAGGACAAAACTGAACCCCTTTTTTTACTCTTTACAAATTATGGAAATTATTTTCACACGACAGAGAATTTGGTAATAAAGATATAGTGCATGATATATGCCGTGAATTACCGTATCAATTATGTGTGTCATATATGAATAAAATGGTTTGGAACCTGCGTAATTTTTTTTTTCATAGATATCCTGCTATGAGTACACCAATATATTGTTACAGATCTGGAAACCATATGCATTCAACATACAGATGTCCCAAAAGTCAGTTATCCCGTTAAGTACATGTGAGACAAGTCCTTCCTTTTGTGTAGTGGGAGAATCAAAGGTGTGCGTTGCGATGCTCTTTTAGTTAGGTTATTAAATTTTTCCATCAAACAAACCACAAACTGCTACTGAACAAGCGCTTCACTCGCCTACCTGCGACTCGCTGTCCGAGCAAGAATCTCTGGCAGTTCTTTCTCGGCTTCCACAAACTTTGTAACTTCTTTTTGACGAGTATGGGCACGCGTGGAGTGGGGGCGGGTTTTCCGGCATGGCCGAACCCTGCCAGAAAGGGCGGACCCATGGGAGCCCCGTCCAATCAGAGCAGACAGTGACGTCTGTTCCACCGAGCCCGCCCCGTTCGGGGAGGTCCATAAAAGTTACACGCCATCCTCAGCAGTGTGTTCGTCGAGAGTTTGTTGGTTTCTGAAGGAGTTTGTTGGTTCTGAAGGAGTTTGTTGGTTCTGAAGGAGTTTGTTGGTCTGAAGGAGTTTGTTGGTTCTGAAGGAGTTTGTTGTTCTGAAGAAGTTCGTTGGTCCTTGGCTGGGAGGTTTGAGTGCTGAGAGAGTTTGAGTTCTGAAGGGGTCGTTGGTTGTTGCAGCGGAGAGTTTGAAGGGTTCGTTGGTTGTTGCAGAGAGAGTTCTGTGTGGGGCGTTCGTTGGAGCTTTGCTGGGTCTTGTCCGTGACCCTGATTCCCGCCCTGGGACTCTGACCACTCGACTCAAGTTCCTCCGCGGGCACGAGCCCCATGCGTGTGACCGTGGGCCAAGCTGCACGACTATTGCAGGTGCCGCACCACGGAGCACTCCCTCCCTTCAACGTGCAGGTACCCACATGAACTGTGACCCCCAGCTCGTCTCTCCCTCTCTGGCTGTGAGGATCTTTCAATAAACCGTCTGAGTGTGCGTCTGATGTGTGTGGGCCCGTCTTGTAAGTAGAAACTGTTTAAGTGCTTGAATCCTTGTAAATCTTGCTTGCATATCTGCGATAAGTCTTGCCCTGTGTCTTTTTTTTATTTGTAAATAAAACAATTGTAGAAATGTTCCCAGTTCGTTTCCGTCCCTTCTTGCATTGGACCAGCATGGTTCGGATCTGAGTTTAGGCGGGTTTTTATACCCGATAATCCGTTCATCCCAGCCGGCACGGCTTTGGCAGTTTCCGCTTGGCTGCACCCGAACCGGAGTTTGTAGTCGGTAGTTGGAACTCTACCGCAGTCGGAAGAGTGACCCGGTTCGAGCAAGACGTGCTGAGGGCGTGGTTTCCCCGGTAGTCGAAATCGCGTCGTTGATTCGGTAAATTGGTTCTCGACAAAAAGACCCTACGCTCCGCAGTTGAGATATTGGCGTCCACGGTCGGTTCAGCGACCCACCGGCTCACGGAGTTATCCGGAGCGACAGCCTACAATTCTGGAGAGTCCAGTGGGGATCGACGTAACCTCCCCCACCTAGTGGTCGTTCTCGCCACCGGTCCCCGGCTCGCAACAATATCGATATTGGAAAAAATTGATACTGACAGACTTACTGCTTGGCATCAACAAGATGCTGAGTGACATAGATATAGATATTGATATTCCAAAGCTTCCCACCATTAAGTATTTTTAAGTACTACTTGTATAGCAATATTTAAGTACTACTTCAGTCAATGGCAGTTGTGAGATGCAACAATCTTGCGGTTCCGCAAAGCCAGTGCTCCCCCTTGGTTATGGCAGCCAACACAAAGCGGTCCCGAGACGGTTATTTCATTAGTATCCATTTTAGTTCGCCATTCCCTTATGTCTCGTGGGCTGATGGGATAAAATGTGTTGACAGCTTTTAGGTAGGTAGGTCTTTAATCCCATTTTGTATTCTTTTATCCATTTTATTTTGACACGCATGACCTCCTTTCCTTCATGCAAGCATGCAGACCACAGCAACAGATAGCTCATTAACATACACACACACCATTCTCCAACGACATCACCTCACACTTTCGCTGTACTCTAACCCCAATGCTACAACAGTTGTACAACCATCGCAACACCTTCATAACAATCCCCACAGCTCAAACTTGCCGATACTCACCATTGACACCACAATCTTGACCATGACTGCTATCACCATCACAAACTTGCTGCACTGCTATCGCTCAACCACCGTCATCACCAATGACGGCCACCTCCCTCTGGACTGGCAGGAGACAAGGGAGCGGTTCGTACCATTTTAGATACTTGGGCACGAGTGTGCGCTGGGCGCAGCTCAACATCGTGGGAATAGCCCTGGCGTTCCGCTCAACTGCGGCCCCCATTTGGTGTTCAGCACATGTTCATTGTCAGAGAGCGCTGCCAGATGCGATCACCCTATGTTATTCTAGGAGCTCCGTTGCGTGCCCGTCGGCCGTGCCAGGAACCAAAAGAGGTCGCCAATACCTCATACTTTCTCTCTCTCTCACCCTCTAACTTTCCTCGGGGTATGTTTCTGATGGTGCCTGTCCTAGTATAAGTTAGGAGTGTGTAAATTTGTTTTATCAGTGTAAGTCTGCACTGTGTCCTTTATTGTGTCTTTGTAAATATTTGCATTCCCTTGTTAATAATAAACCTGATTGTTGTTATTATTACTGCTTTTTTAAATTTTACCTGTCATAGTAAATCAATACAAGAAGAAGCATGAAGAAGGTCTGACTTCAAGTTGTGTATTTTCAATAATATACCACTTCTATGTTGTCACCAACATCTATTTCTAATATCTGAAGTTTATCATAAACATTGCAATCTCAAAAATCTTGAAATGTAGCAATAAAGTAGGGGGGTGTGGTGTTCTTTAAACTGATTTTTCTTCCCAAATGTTTTCTTCAATTCATTTTTTTACCTTAAATTTTTTTTACCCCCATATGAAACTTTAATTCTTTCAAGCTATCACAAATTAGAGTTTCACCAAACGGCAAGCCTGGTATTGGCAAACAGCTTAATATCCTAGGGTCTTGGAGTTCAAGCCCCAATCAAGCTGTTGAATGAACACCAAGTGGGTTGACTCGGCCTGCCATCCTTCCAAGGTTGGCAAAATGAGTACCAGCTTACTGGTAACGGGGCACTGCATCAGTTGCACAGCCGCGCCCCTAGAAGATGATGAAGCCAAGCAGCCATAGGCGGCATACGAATAAATAAAATAAACGGCTAAATTTTAACAGTTGCGGAACCAATTGATTTTGGTTTTGATTCTGGTTCTTTAAACTAAAAACTTGTATTTTTTAAAATAGCCTTTTAAATGCTTCATCATTGGTTTCAATTATAAACTCTGATTTATCAATCGTCTCACTTTGTGTTTTAGTTTTGATGTGTCTTTTATAATAATATTTTTTGACCTGCTTTGAGCAAGTATAATCATATTCTAATTCTGGGAGTGGTATGGGTTCTCCTGCATTCTGTTTGTGTTTATGTAATTAAAGGTGTTTCTTGTCGTTTCAACAAGTCCTTTGAGCAGACATCATGTTGTTTTTCTCACTTGACCAGTTGGACTTGTTGAAATGTAGTGATTGTGTGTTTGCATGGTTGTTCGTTGGAATATTTGTAGTCCTTATTACAAACATCACAAGTTGTATTCACCATATTTACAGAGAGAAAGATTGCTTTAAATTATTTTAGAAGATGAGTCTTTTCACTATTTAAATAAATATTGTTTAAAATGATTATTTGGAGATTAATTTTCTGCATTTTCAATATCTTCATCTTTAACCCTTAATAGGTAACCTGGGGTTTTGATGATCCCCAAGGTAAGGTGTTTTTAAAATTTTTATTATTTTTTTTTCAGAAAAAATAAATAAATTTAAAGACATTGATTCTAAAAAATAATAAAAATTGTTGTCGATTAATCTAATTTTAGTCAAACTTTTGCAAAGGGTTTCAATGTGATATGTACATAATGTTATTGCAATAAAATGCTGAAAACATTTTTTTTTTTCTAAAATGATTTTTTTCATAGGGAGGGAGTCCAAAAGACCCCAGATTGCCCATATGTTGCTGTGAGATGAAGGTTACCTAATCGGAGTTAAAATAAATATATTATTGAATACTGTATTTTTTTTTGATGAGTTTCACTATTTATAGATATCTATCTTCAAAAAATAATAATAATAAAGAAGTGGCTCTAGCACAGCTGGGTTTTAGTGAAAAAATATTTCATTTACTTTTACGGTTTGAGTTTGAAACATACTCCGAGGAAAGTTAGAGAGCAAGAGAAAGTACGAGGTATTGGCAACCTCTTTTGGTCGCTTAAAGTTAATTATTAATGTTTAAAATAAAGTTTATAAATGTTTCCTCGTCTATTCTTGCTCACCTATATCCTCCACATTGGAACCCATGAAATAATGTCATTATAACAAATATAACAATACTTTCAATGTTGAAGCATTAGAATTTCCAATGAATTTGAAGGATACCCCAAAATTTGAGAAAACAAACGATCTATCTGTCAACATATTTATGAACTAAGGAGGAAAAAAAGGTAAAATTATTAAAGGGACAAATAACTGTAAAAATGATGAAACACTCATTGACCTTCTTTACCTCAATTCAGGAGAAAATTCACATGCTTCCACCAAATGTTTTTTTTAAAGACAATTTACATCACAAAAACAAAGTAGGAAATATCAAACATTAATCTGTAAAAGATGCCTCAACTTCTTTCACACAATGTTTTTTTTACAACGACATTCAAGAGATTGCTCGAACTATGAATCAGCAGAAATCAAGATTCCAAAAGAAGCAGACTCGATATTAGAATTCAAAGATTTAAATAAAACCAGGAAACCTCCATTCCTGATGTATGCTGACTTTGAAGCCATTCTCAAAAAGATAGTTTTGTCCAAATCGAAATATATTTTACAACAAATCTGACCAAAAACGTATTCCTTGTGGTTTCATTTATTATGTCTAATAAATTGTTGGAGACCAATATAATAAATTGAAATTATACGGAAGAGAAGATGCCCTCCGAGGGTTTGCAAAATGATTGCAAAAATATGTTGTTCAACTAACAGAAGTAATCCTGAAAACATATGAACCAATGACATTTACTCAAGATGAGGAAGAGGAGTTCAAAAATCTGAACGTTTGTCATATTTGTTCAGATGTAGCTGAGTCTATGGGCTTATCACTTTCCCATTGCAGACAGGTCGGTTGTTTCTCTCCATCTTCTTCCTCCTCCTCCTTTCTGGCCTTGTACCCTCTGCCCTCTCCGTTCTTTCCTCCCTCACCCCTCCAGGTTACTGGAGGGCCCACATGGTCCATCACCAACCCCCTCCTCGTAAACTCCCAAAATCCAAAACCACTGCTCACCTTCACTCATTTGTTCCTCTCCCTCCCCCCACCCCCCTCCACCTGTGGAACGAACTTCCACATTCTCTTCAATGTCATTGTTCCCTCCAATTCTTCAAGACAGCTGTTCAACACCATCTAAGATCATCCCACATCCAAACCATAATCTTTACTACACCCGTTAAACCACCCCTCTCAAATTTTGTGAATTCCCAAATTCCCTCCCAAACATCCCTTCCCAAACTTTTGCTTTTGTATATATCTTGTCCACCCCTTGCTTCTCCCTGACCCCTTTATCTACCCGCATCCCTTGTTTGTCGTCTTCATCTATTTTCTATCTTGGGCCTGTTGTTGGCATTTCCCCCTTCTCCTTCTGCTGTTACTTTTGTTATATTGCGTCCTGATCCATTTTGTGTTCTGCTTCTTCCTCGAGCCTCGACTCTGTATACAAACCAAAAAAAAAAAATCATTTGTGATTGTCGCCTTAAGTTCATCCAAAGAATGTGGTTTTGTTGAATAGTCCAAATAGGGACAGGTCAGGCGAACGAGGTGGCCAAGCAATTGGTCCACATCTACCAATCCACTTCTCTGGAAGAAATTGTTCAAAAACGGTCTCACATTCGAAGCATAGTAGCAGGGTTCCGAGTCTTTCCAGTGCAAGGTGATATGTGAAATATTTAATTGTCACAGTTCGGGAACCAAATGCGGTAATTGTGGTGGTTGACTTCACCACTGATGTAGAAATTGCCTCATCAGAAAATGTCAACTTGTCAAAAATCCAGGGGAATTGTGGATTTAACAGCAGTTACAACATCAATAACGAGAGTTCACAGAACATGATATCTCATGCAGTGTTCAAGTATCCACTTCAATTTTAATAAAACAATGATTTCAAAGATTTTTTTTTTAATCCAGAAGTTTAGCACTACTGAAGCAGTGTAAAACACCAACCACCCTAATCTACTGTAATAAGATAACGTTGAGTCACAGTTTAAAAGATGGCGGCTTTATCCTTGATCACCATAGAATGCAGCATCAATCGGCATCCTCTTATACACACTGACACTGCACCCTTTCACATGCCACGTTTACTTCCCAGGGGCTGTGCTTGACAGCTCCTATTACATGCACCACCCATAGAACACATTCCAACTCCTGCAAAACCAGAGGTTCTTGGAAATATTATGAAGGCGATTTGTGTTCTCGTGTTCAAGTGCATAATTCGATTTTTAAAAGAGGTTTAAAATCTTCTTTATAGTCTTGACTTCTTATACATGTTCTGATTCATGTTCAAAATATAACATTCAATTTTTAAACAAGTTGTTTCTCAATCATAAATTGAGATGGACATGAACCATTTGCTTACCTCCGGTTTTCGCTTCACGCGCACAGGGTAAATACACATCGAGAGGGAGTGAATTAAATGTACAAAGCATGTTTAACGGCCGCCTTTTACGGTTGTTCCTTTGGATTAATGAGACGCATCAAGCTAAAGTTTGCAAAGACCATTTTACCCTCCCATACTGCTATGAAATTGTTTTTAAAACTAAAATGTAATTTTAATTTACTCTGGCTAGTTAAAGGATGAAAAGTTAAACCGATCATTATAAGCCATTGAACACACGAGATGTGTTCAAGATCTTTGAGAATTGCTGCGTAACTCTGCTGCATTCTGACCACGAGTTTGATGGCATTAACACTCGAGTACAATTTTGTATGCATTCCTGCATAACTACCTATTCATTCCAAGTCTTGTTTTGCACACTATTGTGAAATATAAATTCTAATCACTTGTTCATGTCATGCCGACCTCGACACAAGCTGGGTATGTTTCTGGTAATCTGATAATATACCATCAAATGTGAATTTGCTAAAATTGACTTTTCAATCGCTCACTCTGGGATTTTTGATATTCGGCAGCAATGCCACAAAAAGTGCAACAGTGCTCTTCCTATCTGAGATAATTCTGTGACAGACATTTTATCTTTGACCTCTGATTTAGAATTGTATCCTCCACCCAATCAACCCACTACGCTTCCCATCTCTTACCAGGGTGAAAGTGTTTATTGGCCTCCGATGGACTTGGTCCGAAACGGGGGCTTATGGATTTGATCTCGATTTTCGTGTGCGTCCGTAACCATATCTCGGACGTGTATGGACTGATTTTATTCGTACTTGGCACAAAGACAACACATGATGGTATACATCAGGTCCAAAATGGCCGACTGGCGGCTATTTTAGTTCTAAAAAAAAAAAAAAACCCGGTGTCGAACACATCCTCAACCATTTCTCGGACAGGCATGTACCAATGTTGTTCAAACTTCAAACTTTCGAGATCAGATCCAAGATGCCCGACTGCCGGACATCTTTTTACTTAAATGTGCCCCCAACCATTTCTCAGACATGCATGGTCTGATTTTGTTCAAACTTGGCACAAGCACAGTGCATGATGGTATGCACGTGCCCCGCACTTCATTTTGCAATCTGATCAAAGATGGCCGACTGGTAGACTGGCCATTTTGGTTGTACAGAAATATGGGCTAGCCCTTTACCTTCGGACAGCAAAATTACTAAAACAATGGGGGCTATTTCATTTTCTGTCTTTTTTTACTTGTTCAGATCTAGTTTATAATTAACATGCAGGGAGGCAATCATATTGAATTGTGCTGATCATGATTGACTAACACTATCCAGAAAGATTGCATGACTCAGGCTTAGGCTGTTTGTGTGGGTCATGCTAAGTAACTGAATTGCTTATTTCACAAGGTGTTATATTCTGTATTTTTTGGAATGCTTAACATGAAACTTCCCCCTTAAGAAAGCTTACACAAAAGGCCAATATTTGATCTAATTCCAGAAAAAAAACTCATGAAGATGCATTAACACTATATTTTGGAATTGTCTTTACAGAGAAACAATTGAAGTCTGTGTCATGTTCCAAGTGTTCACAGTTGTTCTACACGGATGTTTCCATCATCGAGGATACGACACAGCCATTGTGTCGGGACAATGACAAGTTTGATAGCGTGTCTAACTATTGTAAAAGTTGTATGAACACACCAAATCAGAACCATCGGAGTAAGCGGCCACACAAGTGTTCTGCATGTAATGAAGTATTTACATCCTTATCATCTTTACAAACACATCAAATTATTCACACAGGTGAGAAGTCTTACAAGTGTCCAGTGTGTAATAAAGCATTTTATCGTTTATCTTCATGGAAAGATCATGAAAAGGTACATGTGGCGGAGAAACCCTACAAGTGTTTGGTTTGCAGCAATGTATTTGCTAAAAAAAATTTGTTGAAGAGTCATCAATGGATACACACTGAACGAGAGAAGCCCCACACGTGTTCCATATGCAACCAGACGTTTGCTAGTTCGTCAAAACTATTTGGACATCAGAGAATACATACCGGAGAGAAGCCATGCAAGTGTTTTGTGTGCAACAAGGCATTTGCATTTTTATCAGAATTGAAAATACATCAAAGGAGACACACTGGAGAAAAGCCATACAAGTGTTCTGCCTGTAACAAGGCGTTTGCTCGTTCATCACATTTATATCAACATCAAAAAATACACACCGGAGAGAAACCCTACAAGTGCTCCGTATGCTCAAAGTTTTTTGCTTTTTCATCAAATTTATGTCGACATAAAAAAATACATACCAGAGACAACGTCCAAGTGTACTGTGTGTAACAAGGAATTTGATCATCCATCAACTTTATCTCAACATCTAACTACATACAAGAGAGACAATGAACAAGGACACGGCTACAATCTGATATGCAACAGAAAAATAGGACCACTTGTCCTGAAGCTTGCCTGGATTAGGAGCAAGAGTCACACATACCACCTA
>CM068968.1:62177728-62192331 GCA_035128595.1 Eptatretus atami | reverse complement strand
GGTTCAAACCACCCCTCCTCGTAGACCCCCCTTAATGAGCGCATATTTTGATGTGGTCCATACACCTTTGTTTGGCATCAGATATGAAGCTTGTGGCCAAGTTTCATCAAAATCGTTTGTTTGGTTCAAGCAATAATGATTGAAGTGTTGACAGACTGACTCAGTCACTCACCTACAGACACTGCTTGATCGCATTAACTCACCTGACGAAAGTCCAGGTGAGCTAAAAATGACCAAAGGAACAAGAATGGTGACAACTACTGTACATGGATGATCAAAAACTCTTCGCACTAAATGATAAGAAATTGGCAGATCAACTAAAATTAGTAAAGCAGTACTCAGAGGACATTCAAATGGAGTTTGGTCTTCACAAATGTGCCAAATGCACATTTGTACAAGGAAATACAAAAAGAACAGACAACATCTCAATCGATCAAAGTACAACAATACAGGAAGTAGAAAACGAAGCATCCTACAAATACTTCGGAATATAAGAAGGCCCCCAGGTGCAGCACAAAAATATGCGTAAAATGATCAGCAAAGAGTACCTATGCAGAATAAGACTAATTCTGAAGTCATCCCTCTCTCCAAGAAACAAAACCAAACCTCTAAACCAACTTGCAGTACCATCATTTCAATATAGCTGTGCAATTATAAACTGGCCACAATTGGAGTTCAACAATGTAGACACCAAAGCAAGGAAACTTCTATCTATCACAATATGTTCCACAAAAACCAATGCATACCGAGGTTGTACTTTCCTAGGCGAGAAGGAGGAGGTGGTTTGATGGAGCTTAATCGAGTGCACAGAATATCGTGTGTCAGACTAGCAGAGTGTGTGAAAAGCTCAACAGATTATATATTGGATGAGGTTTGTACATGAGCAAGAAAACAACAGACCAGAAAAGAGATCCTTAATCCATTTAGCAGCAAACTTCCAAAAACAGGTGCAAACTAGAAGGGCACTTGTTAGAGCGCATACCTCCGCCACGCAATGCCTGATCCACAAGAACATATCGGGCCCAATACGTTTTTGAAATATCGTGCTATATATCGTTTTGGCCCTTTCAATGGTGAAGAATCACTTTAGAAACTAAATAATTCTCGTATCTAGATCTGGATTTGGATCTTCACCAAAATCGAATCAATTCGTCCTTGCCACACACCCAACCTGTCCACCGAGTTTCATCCGAATCTGTCCACAACTTTTTGAGATATTGTGCTATATATATAGTTTTTGGCCCTATCTCTTTTAAAAATTCTAGTTGTCAGATTCGGAATTTCACCAAAATGTAATCACTTCTTCCTTGTCACATACCCAACATGTCCACCAAATTTCATCTGGCCAACTTTTTGAGATATCCTTACACAGACAGAAAGGGGTGAAAACATAATCACCTCCACCTTCGGTGGCAGACGTAATGATGGATACTACACAGGAAAACGAAACAGAAGCAAACAGAGCCCCAATGATTGCAAAGAAAAAAAAGGAAAAATTACAAAAAGAGCAACCAGATTTCAGACCCTCGCCAGGACTGCTTTTGTGTGACGTTTGTGTACTGGTGTGTTACATAATTAATGAGAGACATTATTAGAACCGCCAGTTTGTTACTGCTGGCAGTGATAACCCGGTACCAAGACGTCCCGCTTTGACTGGACACTTGACCCTAACCCAAGACATTTTATTTTTATTATTATTATTATTCATTATTCAATTTAATTTAGAATGGCATTAAAATAAATTCAATTCAAATCAAATGGAAGACCAAATATGTACAGTGCTACATTGGAGTAATCAGAAGGAACCCAAACAAGAAAAAAAAAAGATGAAGTCCTCAGGAGGAACCTGGATAGGATTTGCATTTCAGCTGCCACTCCTGTACCCTCAAACCCATCCAGGTACAGCCAAGTGAGACTTATTAAAAATAAAAAAACAAAAAGAACCCATATCAAAAAATTAAATAATTCTGGCTGCCAGACCATGCGTCCGATCAAGTTGAAATGTAAAACCTGTATTTCCCATCAAGACTAGATCATAATTTTGAAGTTTCATGTCGATTAAGTGGTTCCAGAGAAAACATTTAATATTTTTCTTCAATCCAATATGGCTGCCAAACCATGTGACTTATGACGTTATATGTGTGAACCTTTTGTTCCTCATGTATAGGCGGTCATACGTGTAAAGCTTTGCCTCAATCTGTTCAGCCACTTCAGAGAAGAAGATTTTTGAAGTTATTTAAAAAAAAAAAACATGGCTCCCGACTCACGTGACCGATGGCATCATCAAATTTTTTTTATGTGGACCATTTTATCCCTAGATGATCCTCAAATTTTTTCATACTGATCAGATGTGGCATTCTACATGTACAATTATGACATCATAATGAAGACACCTATGACGTCATAAAAAAATTACACTCATTCCCCATGAGGAGTACTTGCTATGTGCCAAGTTTCAAATTTTTCCTTGTTGCAGTTTCAGAGATGCAGAGGTCAAAAGTTTTCCCGTTTTTTTTCCAATATTGCTGCCACACCACGTGACCTATGACATCACAATTATGATTCAAACATTCTACATGAGTAGTCGCACCAATGGTGAAAATGTCAAATGTCAAAGTTCTGTGCAGACAAACAAACAAATGGACCCAAACGCAATACCCTCTCCTTCAACAAGGGTAAAAAATATCAGCAGATATACTTTGACAAATGGGAGAATGACTAAAGAGCAGGAATATTTTAAAAAGAGCTTGACAGGACAGGGATTGACAAGGAAGGTTCATTGGAATGGCTAGGAAGAGGTCAAATTGGTTGGGATGAAGAATAAGTCATCATCAATGCCTAAGACCAAGGACATTACATGAATTCCTTTAAGAAAATGGTGGGATTGAGTCAATTGGACAAATGCAGGTTTTGTCGGGTAGAAACAGAAAGTACCATCTACCTTCTTTCGGGGTGTAAAATAACTCATGGCAGAACAGCTGTATACAGAAAGACATGACAGCGTCTGCAGAGTAATCCATTGGCACGTCTGTAAACATTTCAACATCCCGGTCACAGAACAATCATGGAAACACAAACCATATCCGATCCTTGATAAGAAACGAGTAATGCTCATGTGTGACACGATGATCCCATTAAGTGTGGACATCGCAAACAAAGCATTGCATCCAGACTTCGTGCTCAAACACAAAAAGGAAAAATCTGCATTGTTGATCGAGATCTCAGTTCCTTATAACTTCGGACTAAATGCTGCAGAAATTAGGAAAATGACCAAATACCAGGATCTGAAATATGAGGTCAAGAGGACTTAGAAATTGAAGAAAGCTGAAATTGTACCAGTGATAGTTGGAATGATGAAGAAAACCCTTACTGAGTACTGAAAAAATCATTCTGGGGAATATCACTGCAAATGAGCTACAAGTGGAGACTGTCAGAGGTTCAGTGAAGATTATGAAAAGAGCCCTTGGAACGAGGCTATGAGAATGAAACTTCACCGTTTGGTTCGTGAATCATTATTCTTTACTGAAAGAGGAGGTGGAGATTTTGAGTTCTGGGAGAACTTCCTCCCACCTGAAATCTGCAACTGAAGATAACAACCAACGAGACAAACATACGCACAAGAAAGACTGTTTTAGTGATAATTGTGGCAATGGGAGTGATGAAAAATAACTTCGGAGATCTTAAAGGGGAATCCAAACGCAAACGGTCCAGCATCATCCCCCTTTTGGTGAAAGTACCTAAATCCAGGATGAATGCTCACCTCCACTCATTCATTCACATTTTTTTTTCCTGCCTGTGGAACCAACTGTCACATTCCCTCCAGGTCTTCAAAACAGCTGTTCATCACCATCTCAGATAATCCCCATCCAAAACCATGATCTTTTCTACCATGGTTCAAAAGAGGATCGAATGGATGAAGGTGAGCAGTGATCCTGCATTTTGGGAGTTTCACTAGAAGGGGGTTGATGCAGAAACCTTAGGGGTGCAGGACACGGAAAGAGCAGAGAGTGTAAGCGTAAATGATGCAGTAGCAGACCACTGTCTGCGATGAGAAAGTGGACTCAGCTTCATCGCCAGAGATTTCAATAATCTTTAAGGCCTTGGTTTCAATGGTGTCAAGCTATGCAAAATGCGAGTCAGGGTTGCCAGCCCAGCGGGGAGAGCCATATTCCTTCAGGCTGTGGATGAAGGCCCTGGAGGTGGATATGAGTTCAGGTGTGCCAAGGAAAGATGTTGTACAATGCAGGATGCTCAGGCAGTGATTTCCCATTGTCTTTTGCATAAACAACCTTGTTCATAAAGTGAAGAGACTCCACTTGGCCATATGGTTGACATTCTTTTCTTGCGGTACAGCGATGGGACCATCACTGCTGGTAACAACCTATGCACACCATCAGAGCTGAAAATAATCAATTTTTGTTGCAAAGGAGAAAACATGTATAATGCCGATCTTTACACCATGAACATTGTCCTGGAACTGGCAAAAACTAGTCCACACTGGGTGAAGAGCAAAAAAGAGATTAACTTTGGTGTCAGGCTCAAACTGAACCCTGCAATCCTGTGTGAAGCTCTCTTCAGAGCTCAAAATGGAGGATAGCAATAGTTGAGGATTAACACAAATGGCCAACTAAAGTTTGTACAAAGAGGAGACGTGGCATGGCAAGACTGAGCTCCCCTAAATTAGCACATTTCGTCGTCGTCCTCTGTACCTGCTCCATCATTCTGTAACCTGCTTGTTGTGGCGAAGAGCTCGGGAAAGAATGGAGGACCGATTTCGCTCCCCCTTTGGCGGTGTGCTCGTTTCTTGTTTTGTTGATGTAAATCAGAAGATTGAGTAATTCATTACATACTGGATGATTGTCGGGTGTGCATTACACGCTTAACAATCAACCCGTGGAATTCTGACTTGATAAACATGCGAGTTACACAAGCTTAAGATATGATGTATAATTATAATCGATTATGGACGTCATTTCTTGCCGAGATTATATGATGTACATTATTTAATAAAGTGTCTTGTTTTTTTCTCCTTGGACACTCCATTTCTGTCTTCTGCCCATCTATGGTTCCAAGGCTGATCACTGCCCTGGCAAAATTTTCCCATCCTGATTGGAGGGTCATTTTGCTCTCGTATTGAGTGGGTCATTTGGGCTGTGACACACCACTGAAATGGTATTTTTTGACTTCCGGAGTAATGTAACACTTCACCTGAAACCCCCTCCCAACTCTCCAACTCCTCACAATATTATAATGGACCTCCATAATGCACACGTTGCTCCCCTTTGACCCTTAAAAAAAACAGACTTTACTCCATGATCCGGGAGTAGAAGCTTCAACGAAAGAATGCACCTCGACAATGGAGCTTCTTCCTTCACTGGTGGTAATTTTGCCTGTGGGATTGAAATCTGATTGGAGTCAGAGAAATGGACTTCTGAAATACCTGTCACTTCATCAACGTCAAGGGGACGTTATTAAGCTCTCTCTGTCTCTTCTCCAGAGTACCTGACATGCAATGTGTCTGTGCCATGCTGGTGTCTGACTCATGTGGATTGTCCTGTTTTATTTATTTATTTATTTATTAACACATCCAGTGTTGGTTGGAATTTGATAAATAATAATTAATCGACCCTTGTGATCATTTTGACAAAGTTTTAAGAATCTTCAGAAATATGTGGCGGTATAATTTTGCCTTGGATTTTATAATATGTTTGAGCTCTGATTTATCGGGGGATATCCGGAACCTGGGTGAGCCAAGCTTGAAGGAGTCTGACCAGGGCTGTTTGAATAAAGGAAATCCGAAAGTCTCGGAAGTCTTTTCTTCCACGCTAAATTGGTGACGCCGAGGTGATCCAAATGGATGGACAAGGAGTTACAAGCGCGCAACCAGTCGCCAGGAACGACCAAGCAGTCATGCTCTTCCTGGTCGCTCAACCAGCTTCATTGGTGGCAGCGGTTTCGATCAAACTGCCACATTCTGGCCTAATGACCCGCAGCTGTGGTTTACACAAGTTGATGCGCAATTTGACACCTGAAACATAACTAGCAAGTCGACCCGGTTCAAATATATTGTTGGCTCCTTGTCACCAGAGTATGTGACGGAGGGGAGGTATATTTCCCTGCAACCTCCAATGAACGCACGACTTCGAAGGCCACACCCATTAAGCGCACGACCCTCTCTGAGCACCACTGCTTTCAACAACTTCTTACAACTGAGGATTTAGGAGATCAAAGACCCACACAACTCCTGTGTCATATGCAGCAGCTTCTTGGCGACCGCCATGCCACCTTTGACCAGTCGCTCCTTCATGAGTTGTTCTTTCAATGTTTATCACCACACATTCAGGATTTTACCGCTACACTCCGTGGTGCTACAATCCTCTCCAACGTCGACCTCGATCGTATGTACCATCCGATTCCTGTATGCCTGGTGTTGGCTTAATGGTTAGGGTGGTGGGCTTGGGATCCTAGGGTCCTGAGTTCAAATCCTGCTTGGCCGTTGAATTAATACCAGGTGGGGTTGGGTTGACTCAGCCTGTCATCCTTCCGAGGTCGGCGGAGTACCAGCTTGCTGCGATGATCGAGCCATTTGTGTATCCTGCGTCGGAGTGTCGACCCATCCAGGATTGTGCCCAATAGTCAAGGAGACTGCTTAGGCAGCACCGACGCTCTGTACAGAGTATGGTCCCAATAGATGGATCAGATTCCTGTGGATCCAGATGACACCCCGGAGGCAGCAGTAACCATGCCTTTTGGCCTGTTTGAATTATTTTTGATGCAGTTCATCCGACCCATTGCCACACAAACCTTTCAATGTTTTATCGATCAGGTGCTTCAAGGATGACACTTCTGCTACGTGTATATATGTAGATGATATTCTGATCGCCAGCACAACGGCAGAAAAACATCAGAAAGACCTACGTCTCCTCTTCACCCGTTTGCAGGACTTTGGCATCATCATCAATCCCACAAAGTTCATATTCGGTGTTTTAGAGTTGAATTTCCTTGGCCACTGTGTTAACTGCTTCGGCATCCGTCCTCTCGAGGAGAAGGTGCAGATTTGGTGTTTTCCCGTTACCTTCATATCAACGCAAACTATGAGAGTTTCTGGACCTCATCAACTTTTACCATCAATTTATTCCAACACTGCAGCTGATGAATGAGTTATCACAACTGGAAGGCACCCTGAGGTGTTCCGATGGCCGGCGCCAACCTGTTAAGCCTTTCATGCCATTAAAGATGCACTGGCTAATGCCTCACTCCTGACTCATCCGAAGTCAGAGGTGCCAACATGCCTGATGGTAGATGAGTCTGTGTTCGTGGTGGGTGTACTTCATCGATGCCATATGGCATCCACCGGCGTTCTTCTCTGAAATGCTGAAACCAACAGCACAGATACAGCGCCTTCGATCGGGAATTACTCACTGTATACCTCGCCATCAGGCATTTCTGCCACTTCTTGGAGGCAAGAAAATTATCTGTCCTGACTGACCACAAACCTTTAACTTGTGCTCGATCCACCCATTCAGACTCTCACTCTCCTCGCACATTTTGCTAACTCAGTTATATCTCACAATTCACGACTGACATATCAAAGGAATCGCAAATCCTGTGGCCGACGCTCTCTCCCACATCAAGGTTCTTGCGTTGTCTTCAACCAGCACATTGGCCATCAATTTATTTTTCAATGCACTTGCAGCAGCACAACATGGAGCTCCACCATTTACAGTCCGCAGCTGGTTCGTTTACATTTTGTGAGGTACTTGTCAATGCAATTTCTCCAAAATTAGCATAAAGGGATTGAGGGGGATAAATAAAATAATAAAATCTTGTCAATTAAACTTGATTAAAAATAAATGTATTGTTATAAACCTTTAATGGAAAAAAGTACTCAAATACGACATGATTATTACAATTATATGTGCTTGAACATGTATCTACTTTTAATTTGCTTTTTAAATGACCTTATATCTCTTTTCTGAATTGAAAGATAATTATCAATCTGCCATGATCCTTCTTGGGAAAGCCACATTTCCAAATTGGCCTCCAAAGCCAGTCGCCGATTGGGCATCCTCCGTCGTGCAAAGTCCTTCCTCGGCCCACCTGAGCTCCTGACCATATACAAAGCTTTAGTCCGCAGCCTGATGGAGTATTGCTCTCCCCTCTGGGCTGGTGCTCCTGCCTCCCACCTTTCTCGGCTTCACGTTGTGGAAACCAAGGCATTTCGGATAATTGGCATATCCCGTGATGAGGCTGAGTCTTCGGGCCTCCCACTCTCTCACCGCAGGCAGGTCAGTGGTCTTTCTGTCTTCTACCGTCTCCTCTCCGGTCTCGCCCCCCTCCCCTGCTGTGTCTGCGAATTGTCCCCACCATATTTCTGCAGGGCGCTCAAGGTCTCCCAACAACCTCCTTATGGTAAATTTACTAAAATCACGAATCACTGCTCACCTTCACTCTTTCATTCCACTTTTTTCCCACCTTTGGAATAAACTGCCTCACTCTGTTCAATCCCATTCTTCCCTCCAGGCCTTCAAAACAGCTGTTCACCGTTCATCGTCCCCCCCCCCATCCAAATCCTCGATCTTTTCTACCCCCGTTAATCCACCCCAAACCCACCTCCTTCAAATTCCCTGCTTTCCTTCCTGAAAGTCCCTGTAATGTCCATCTTGTATACCCTGTGTTCCCTGCCCCATCCCTCTCCCTTCCACAGATCTCCTGATGTCTCTGTTCACCACTGTTTTGTCCTTCCCACTCCCGCCCCTCTTGTCTCATGCCCACCACCTTGCTGTGCGTTGTGTGTTAGCTCTCATCCGAGCCTCGAGAAGGTATACAAAAAAATATATAAAAAAACACCACTTGGACCTTGTTATATCCCAAATGAAATTTCAAATAAATATAATATCACCAATATTACAAATAAATGTGCAGGAAAGAAATGTTTGTCTTATGATTGATGTAAATCATGCCAACACATCAAATCTGTGACGTCAATCTCTGTCATGACATGTGGAGAGGCGAGCTCAGCGAGCCGATCCATGCTAGTTCACATAAAATAACCACAGATTCGTTAATTTTCAATATAAAGAAGAAACTTTGGTGTCAAATTGTTTATCATGGAAGGGACACTCATTTATGACATCACAAATGCCAATTACCTCATTTACATATTCATTATTTGATGGAATTTACATTTTTCTGTGACAATAGAGTTTGGCAAATGAGTTACGTAGAAGTATTTATTGTTTTCTTTACAAGGTTTTAAACTCATCTGGGCCTACAGAACACAAAACATTGAAACTAGTGTATACCAGTAAGTGTAGCATATGGAGATAGAAGAAAAGAATAACAAAAAACATTAAAATGTTTACGAGGTAATCAGCACTGGAATAAAGCAAAGTACACAGATTAAATATATTGATCATGAAGTTTTGATTCCGTTAATGTCGACATGGACTTTGTCAAAATCAAATAAATTTCATCTGTATGTTATAACTTAGATGAAAAAGTATGATAGAGTCGGTTATTTCTTCTTACTAGCGAGCAGAGTTTCGAATCCTGGCAGGTATTCCAAGGGATATTGGCATTTCCTTTGTCCTGGAATTCAAGGTAAAGGGTGGTCCCGATGAGTTTAAAACTGGTCGATTTCCCTTCTTTTGCAGATTGAAAGTAATACCCTCGAGCTGGAATCGGCATTTTTTTTCAGGGATGGGAGCAGGTCGGTCAAAATGTTGAACTGGAGATGTGACTGGAATCGACATCGTTTCAGGGATGAGGCATGTCGGTCAGGACATTGAACTGGGGATGTGATTGCAATCGGCGTCACTTCAGGGATGGGGGCAGGTCGGTCAGGATGTTGAACTGGGGATGTGACTGAAATCGGCGTTGTGTCAGGGATGGGGATTAGAAAGAATGGCTAGACCAAACAGCAATTATGAAACCAACTAACAGGATTAGGTATTGTACTCGACAGCAGGACTTTAGTAGCTGCTACTGGTCTAACTTTAATTAAAGTAAAATGCCTCCATGTTTTGTGTTAAGACAAACAAAAGAAAAACCAGAATTATGCCGAGTGCTGAAGGCATTGGAGAAAAGAATGTTAGGTAGGTCAGAGTGTAAAAATTATATAACTGAAAACCGTGCAATGAGACCGCAAGCAGCACTGAATAACACCTATTTTATTTGTGGAAACCGAGCTTATCCATGGCTTCCGATTAATTTGACAGGTTCTTGCTTTTTGGGTTACGTGGTACCTCATGAACGTTTACTTATCCATTCCCCATTTCAAAATTTGAAACAAAGTAAGCGGGATATTTCTAACACTGACTTGGCCTTTATAACCATCTTTGCTCAGTACAGAAGTGCTAAAGGTAGCCAAAGAACTTGTAAAAATGGCAGCTGCTTTGGATCTGCTTGCAAATGAAACTGCAGATAGTTTAGCAGATCGTAATGCTGAAATGATTGCTATGCGAACTGTAGCTATGCAAAATCGAACTGCTTTGAATTTGGTACTTGCTGCACAAGGTGGACCTGTGCAGTTATTGGGTCTGAATGTTGTACTTGTATCCCAGACAAATCAGAACACATTGCAAGTTTGTCAGAAAAAAAATTAAAGGAGTTAAGTTTCATAATTATTATACAGATGATGGAATATTTTCTTGGCTAAAAGGGATTTTTGGAGGATGTTGGACAAAATTGTTGCAGTGGATTTTTGTTGGACTGATATTACTTGTTCTCATCATATTTTAAAAATATGCGACAATGACAATACCCTTATTGATTTCCTTCTGCTTTAAGAGGAAAGCTACATCTGGAATGGTTTCTCAACAAACGTCTTTTATGAGGATCCTGATATTGATGAGGAGTATTATGACTAATGCAAAATTGTGATTGAAAATCCATAGGTCGTTGTCATGAGTATATTCTGTCACTATGGACAAATGTTATCCTTGATGCACTTATCAGCCTTGTTCCCTGAATCCTACGCGCACAGGTGTGTTGAAAATCCTAGATCGCCCATATCGGGTAGATGGCCGAAGGCCAAAGGGCCTACTTCTACTCTTACTACGGTGGCCGAAAGCAGGCCTAGCCATGCAACCACCGGAAGCCCCCCATCTCTTCTGGAGAGGGATGACTACATGAAGGGCTCGGCTTTGTGATTTATGCTTGGAGATTGATGGCCAGGAAACAGAGATGCTAATTTAGGGGCTATGAATTTTCAGTTAATTGCAAATTGACTTAATATTGTCATTTAAAGGACAAAAGGGGGGAAGGTAGAAGTTGATTTCCTCTTTAAGCATTTGTAATCGGTGTGAGAATGTAAAGACATTGATCCCACCACTCCTAAAATATTAATTGAACTTATGTAAAATGCTGCAGTGGAGAGGATTCCATTGAAAACATTATTATCCATGTCTTCTGTTACATTTGCTTTCTGTAAAACATACATCTGCCTTCAGTTGATATTGATTTGTGATACTGATTTGTCATTAATTAGTTACATTGAGCAGAACTATGTAATAACCTGGAAATGTTGCAGAAGTTCCAGGAAGACTTAATATATATCAATTAACAAATGATTAAATATAACTTTAGATGTTTCTTATTTAGTTCACAAACTTAATGAATATGATGCATGGCTTTTTTGTGGAGGCATTGTAAAAGCTGCCGAGGTCCTATGAGCGGCGCCAGCCAGAATGTCAAAATGCAATGTTTGTTCTTTATCAAACACTGAGAACATGCCAAAGTAACGATTCACTCCTTTGAGCTGTGTAACTGTCTGTACCTCCAAACTCTGTGGGACCTTTATTATTATTTTTTTTTACACACAATGTCGAGGCTCTTATAAAAGCTAGAACAGAACATATAACAAGGGGAGCAAGAGAAAGAAGCACAAAACAGTGGGAAACGGAGATATTAAGAGATATGTGGAAGGGAGAGGGATGGGGTGGGGTACACGGTATAAACAAGATGGTTATTACAGGGGAGGAGGTGGGTTTGGGACGTTGACTTCGGGGAGGGGGGGGGTGGAAAAGATCATGGTTAGTTATCTCGATAAGTATGGTGTTAATAGTTAGGGTCCCGTACCTGTGTCTAACGGGAATTAAATGTGTGCTACGAATTATTATTGTATAGTCAGGTTTATTAGATCTTTCAACAACGACACTACTAACAAACAAACAGCGCGCCGTCCTGCACTCGACCCGGTCACCATTACACTCGTGTTTTTGGCTGAGGACGTGGGCGGAGCCTTCGTCGCCTCGGGTCGAAGCTCCGCTCTGAGGAAGAACAGAGAGCGTTTCCTGCAGCCAATGAGTGGAGGGCGAGCACCACACGCGCGCCCCAGCCAATCGGGAGGCCGCCACGAGTCGCCTGAAGAACCCACAGTCCAATCAGGAGGCGAGTGGCGGGGAGAATAAGCTCCTCCACCAAAAGAGGGAGAGTGTGGTGGTCTGAAGGAGCGTTCTGCAGACGGTGTGGTCGTGGCTGGAGCGTTCTGCAGACGGTGTGGTCGTGTCTGGATGAGTGTTCTGCAGACGGTGTGGTCGTGGCTGGAGCGATCTGAGACAGTGGTGATCGTGGTTGAGCGGCCTCGTTCGTGGGCCGTGGACTTCGGGTCGTGGGTTCGGTCCCACCATGGTGATTTCGGAGTCGTGTGGCCGCACGAAGCGGACAGGTACCCGCGGCCCGGCTTGACCGAGATAGACCCATGAGGTCCATTTCCTGTGTGTGTGTGTGTGTGTGTGTGTGTGTGTGTGTGTGTGTGTGTGTGTTGTGTGTGTGTGTGTGTGTGTGTGGTGCCGTCCTGTAAGTAGAATTGTTTAAGTGCCTTGTACATACCTGCATTGCTTTTATTCGGTTAACTCTGCCTTCTTGTGTGCTCCCTGCCCATTAATATAAATAAATATCCTTTTGTTAAATGTTCCAGCTCGTTTCTGTGTTTCTTTCATTGGCTTAGCACAGTGTGTGTTGAGAAATAGCGAGGCAGTAAATTGTTCATTTGGACCGACAGGCTTTGGTAACCTCCGCTCGGGTTACACACGGTTTGGGCACGGTAACGGCTTGTCCCCCTCGAGGGTGTGAATTCCCCGGTAGCTTTGCTGCGTGGGTAATTAGGTATATTGAAGTTTGGCAATTGACCCTACCCCACGCGGTGGAATTATTGGCGATTCATGGTCCTGTGAGGGACCCGTGCCTTTTGGACTTATCCAAAAGGCACGACCTCAATTCCGGTGTGTTCGGTGGAGCCGACTCTACTGCTCCCTCTAGCGGTCGTGCTCACCACTGATACCCGGCCCCGCAACAATATGCATTTCAGTGAGATAAAAGCACCTATGGATTTAGTGAGATACAATTTTACTTTACTTGCATATTCATCCATATCATGATGGAGGTCAAAAGACTGTCGGGGAGGGGGTACAAAAGTAAGACCTTATTTTATACAGTGTTCAATTAATAAAAGTACCAAAAACAAGAAGTGAATACACCGCAACAAGTGAATATCATTGAGAATAAATGAATACAATTATTTTTCTTCCACACAGGACATCTCTAAAAGTTGTGGACAGTTTTGGACGTAATTTGGTGGACACGTTGGGTGTATGACGAGGAAGAATTAGTTCGATTTCGGTGACGATCCGGATTCGATACGAGAATTTTAAAGCGATTCTTCACCATTTTGAGAAGTGACTTTAGAAAATTATTTTTTTGACTTCACAAAAGCGTTTGACTCGAGAGACAGAGACGCGATGTCCAAAATACTACCTGCCTGGTGGTATACCACCCAAGATAACAAGTGCCATTAAGGAGATGTACAATCACACTTCAGACGTTGTTCTCACACCTGATGGGTAACGCGGGTATTTGCAGTGAGTGCTGCAAGGTGAGACTCTTGCACCTTTCTTATTCATCATGGTGCTCGACTATGTGATGCGAACTGCATGGACGGAAGAAGATGGTGTCACACTGCAATGCCGCATGAGTGGAGGCATCCTGCTCAGAAACCATCCGACCTCGACCACGCTGATGACCTCGCAAGTGATGACCTCGAACATCCGATGGCAAGTCGACGTCACAACACATTGAACTATATGATAATCTGCAAAAAATTTCTGATGTTAAAAAGAGACGTTTGACATTGGTGGGTCATGTCCTCAGGCATGAAGAAGAAGAAGAAGAAGAAGAAGAAGAAGAAGAAGAAGAAGAAGAAGAAGCGGAAATCAGCGTCCGACTTTGGAAGCCAAAAGAGAGGAGCGTCCGTCGCTCGGCCGAATTTGACGTTGATCCATATTGTCTGCAGAGACACTGCGACGTTCACAGATGAAATCCGCCACAGTGCTGACGGAGCTGTCTGGGAAAATTTCACAAAGTGACTTCTTTTTCGCTCCGTTTTCTTTTGGTGTTGTATATGTGATCGACTGATCAACACACACACACACACACACACACACACACACACACACACACACACACACACACACACACACACACGGAAGGAGAGATCCACACAGTACACACACACACACACACACACACACGCAGATACACACACACACATAGACACACCACACACAGATACACACAGACACACAGATACCACAGAACAGATA
>CM068968.1:62127806-62147799 GCA_035128595.1 Eptatretus atami | reverse complement strand
GCACGGTGCGTGTTGAGAAGTAGCGAGGGTAAATTGTGCATTTGGACCGACGGACCTCGGTAACCATCCGGTCGGGTTACGCACGGATCGAGCATGCTACTGGCTCGTTCCGCTCGAGCTCCGCCGAGGGTGAATTCCCCCGGTCGTTTGGACGACGTGGGTATTTAGGTAAATTGAAATTGGCAATCGACCCTATCCCACTCGGTCGACCTATTGGCGATCTTCGGTCCGATAAGGGAGCCGTCGGCTCTGGAGTTATCCGGGGTGACGACCTATAAATTCCGCGTGTTCGGTGGAGCTAACTCTACTGCTCCACCTAGCGGTCGTGCTCGCCACCGATACCCGGCCCACAACAATATAACCATTTCTCTATCGAAAGGTAATCTCAGTATTATAACCATTTCTCTATCGAAAGGTAATCTCAGTAAATATAACCATTTCTCTATCGAAAGGTAATCTCAGTAATATAACCATTTCTCTATCGAAAGGTAATCTCAGTACTATAATCATTGAAAGCTCATTTCAGTACCGTGATCATTTCTCTCTCAGCTTGTTTGTGATAACCACCTCCCTCAAGATGATTCATGATACAGGTGGTTATCTGCTTATCTGCTCTGTATACGATACCCTCGAGACCCAGTTACAACCCCCCTCCTGGTGCTTTACATGCAGGGTGAGGTATCAATGTGCACCATTCATCGGAATGATGTTAAGCCGGAAGACCCGGTTACCATCGCCGGTGGTTTGTGGAGGTTAAACATCTCATGGTGTCTTATGTGAAGAGTAGACGAGTCATCACTGACATCCTGACCCAATTGCAAATTTCTACTGAAAGCTGCGGGTAGCAAGTGATCTGGTCTGTTTGGACACTCCATGACACTCGGTTACCCGACTTGCACTCTCAGTGTGTGGTTATTGCCTGGGAGCCGCTCTGACACGAAGAGTAAATTTCCGTTCTATTGTGGACATTTGATCATTGTCATGATTTTATGTTGCACCAATAGAAAACGTTGTCCCAAATAATGAACCAACGGTTGCAGAAAACAATGCGGCACCACAGGCAGTGGCTGGGCCAGATAAAGAGCTCACATACCCGGTGGACGGCACCACACTGGATGGGAGCCACAGCTCTGATGACCAGAACATCGCATCTTATCATTGGGAGAGCATAAGGTAAGATGGTGAACTTTTGTTTGTCTTTCATTGATGTACTGATCATTTTCAGTTGGTTCAAAGAGCGAAGATTTTTTGATACATATTTATATTATATTAGCAGGGGTACCTGGCATTGCCCAGAGAAAATGTTATGCTTTATGAAACACACACACTATATTAGTGCTTGATCGATATCTTCAGGAATCGGCAGATTGGAATCAGTGTGATTACAGACGCCAGTACGTACTGTATACAACCCAGAAACCTTGAGGAGCTTTCATCCTTGTTTTGGGGAAATTTCACTAAACAAGTTATAAAAACAACGTTGTATTATCGACGTTTCAGGGAGATGTGCATGAACATTAATCTTTATAAACAGCTGCCAATCATCATGTGACGGGTGGAAAAAAAATGTAGCTCTGTAATTTAGAAAACACGTTAATACGGCAAACGGCTCGGAAACCGGGTGTTATCAAATATATTTTGCTTTGAAACTCACAAAGAGAAACCATATAACCTTTGTAAAGCAAACGTGATTCATAAAAAACCTAGAAGGGTACTCGGTCGAGCGCATACCTCCGCCACGCAATGCCTGATCCACAAGAACATATCGGGCCCAATACATTTTTGAAATATCATGCTATACAGGACGATATCAGTTTTGGCCCAATCTCTCAATGGTGAAGAATCACTTTTAAAATTAAATAATTATCTTATCCAGATCTTCGACTAAATTGAATCAATTCTTCCTTGTCACACACCCAACGTGTCCACCAAGTTTCATCCGAATCCGTCCACAACTTTTTGAGATATCGTGCACAAAGACAGACGGGCAAACAAACAGACAGAGAGGGGTGAAAACATAACCTCCTTCACCTTCGGTGGCGGAGGGAATAACCAATTGCTTTAGAAAAAGTGACGAGGACAAAGGAAAACATGATAGCTCATACATTTCTGAGATTAAAAGTTAAAACCTCCACCATCCATCATCATCATAAGACACGGGATGAAAGTTTGTCACCACAGCACCCGTAACCAAGCATGCACGCACGCATGCACACACGCACACACACACACACGGAGAGTCCCTTTACACAGCCAAATCTTCCCATATGTACCATGTCCACGTGTGCTGTCTATGTACCTCTACCTTGTAGCAACTGCCGACTGTACGTCCCGATTGGGACACAAACTGTACCGCTATCGACTGCAGGAGTGTCGAGTGCTTGGCAAGTGGCTAAATCACTCAAGCAAAGCACTCCAATGAAATGGTTGAAAAGGAATGGCTGGCTTGGCAAGTGACGGCAAGCCGATTGGTCATGGAACATACCTGGAAAACACTAAACAGCACCGATTTATTCACATTTTCAGATTTCACTCCAGATTTCAAGTTATTTAGTCCACGTGATCCGATCCTCCGAACTCAAATTATATATTTCGATGATAAACTTTAATTAGTCCGTGAGAGAGTACATCGTGGAAAATCGCATCATATCATGCATGAAATCGCTCCAAGCTCCGAATTTGAAAACTATAGCACTTACAAAAGCCATGTATACAGCAATTCACGGGTATGTAGATCAGGAATTCGATGATGTTAGTGAGGAAAGTGAACAAAAAAACTTTATCGTTAAGAAATCGTTGCGGCCTGTTGCAAGTCAAGGCATATGGTTGAGCAGGCCTAACAAAATGGCGAATTAAGACCCCAGCGAGGGAGAACAAGGAAACCAGGATGCGCCTGAAGATCCCAGCAAGGTGTCCGAGGATGCGCCTGATAAAGAATATAATTAAATAAGGCCGTGAATTATCTTCAAAAAGGGTGTTTTAATTAACCCAAACACCCAATTTTCTAACTGTATAGTGTTTGTTTAATAGAGGTAATCCACTCACCTCGAAGCTGTCCAGTCTTGGTTTAAGCAGAAGTGATGTACTCACTGATGAGGTGCATATTCTGGGTTTAACAAAGGGTGGTACACTCACTCACCAATGAGGTGTATATTATGGATGTAATCATGGGTAGCACACTCACTTCAAGCTTTTCATGCACGTGCAAGTACATGGATGGCTCTTAATGTCCTCATCCTGCATGTGATAAACGTAGAATTTTCTCTATCGGCCTTCCATCCCTAGTTTCTCTTGGTAGCTAGTGTTTGAGAACTTTAGAATTCAAAATTGTACTTTTTTGCTTGAAGTCTGATTGGAACTTTTGGGATACCAGTCCACGGTGTTCACCACTACTGCTCTGCATCTACTTGGTACAAATATGCTGTACATAAGTATTATGTAACGTGAGGAGTTTACATCAATGTTAGGCCTAATCCTAGCTGCTGGAGGTGTGTTTGTCCCCCCCCCCCAGTGGTCCTTCAAAAGTACATCTGGAAAATGCAGACAATGCTGTTGCCACAGTATCCAGTCTCAAAACGGGTTCATACGTGTTCATGCTCACCGTTCGTGATAGCCACGGGTTACTCGGCACGGACAAGGTCACCGTCACTGTGAAGGAAGGTGGGTTCCCTCTTTTACAGGTGCACTGACATGCTGCTCTTGGATTTGTTTGTTAATTCTGGTTTGTTTGTTATATATTTATTTACTATGCTGAAATCGATGCTCATGGAGTAGCTAAACGATAGTAGATTAGATGAATGGCCATTTCTTGGTTGTTCAGTGTTCTCTTGGTTAGTTTGTTGGTGAAAAGCGATGTTGAAATTGTAAGAAATAAACCTTTGCCCTCTTTTTTTTTTTTGAATGTTGGTTTTAATAAATATTTTCACGATTAACAATGAGTGAACTTCTGATCGTGTTTGTGATCACGTTGGGAGGAATCACGTGGTCCTCATTGCGTCCATGATTGGAGGTTGAAACATCACTGTGTAATTTGTTATTGCATTTACGGATTGCCCATAGAAATCGCAACATGGCGCCTCGATGATGATCAACGTCGCAAAACAGATGGGATCAGGTGTGGTTATCACACTGCTGCACCGTTTCTATTTGTACCCGACAGAAAGCAACCAGCTCCCTTCAGCAAATGCCGGAGGTCGGAAGGTGCTCGTGCTGCCAAACAGTACTGTGGTGCTGGACGGCTCGCTCTCCACGGACGATCAAAGGATCGTGTCGTACGTCTGGAGCCGCGACTCGAGCAGCCCCGCGGCAGGAGTACGTATCGACGCGTTTTGTTTGGAATGATCAGGCCTTATAGTGTCGGACTTACGATGATGAGGTGATGAATGGATCTTGGACTTTACACCTTGGACTCAGAAAGGCTTGTGATTTTAATTCCACAAGCGACTTGAATAAATCGCTTGGGATTTACTCGAATTTCAGTTTAATTTTTAGTTTTGGTTCTATGTGCCTGTGGTTGTCAAATCACGGCATTCCGTATCATTCGACTAGGCCCTCGAAATATTTGGAAAATGTTCCTAGAACGTTTGTCGTCGTCATCGTTTTTACGCATCGACATGCAGACCATTCTGGTTTAGTGTTCACATCTCCGTATAGTGGGCCAGATATGTGAGAAGATTAAGATGAATTGTGGTTTTTGTGATAAAAGCATCAAAATTGGCAAAGATCATGTTTACTATGTACTAAATGATTTCAGATATAGTGCCAAGCTGAATTTTTCCCCGAATGCCCATAAATGGGAAAAATCCAAGATGGCCACCGCACGAATTGTGAAAATCGATCAAGTCGCATATTTTCGGTAATTTATGATCCATCCATCCAATCCATTGGGACCATACTCTGTGCAGAGCGTTGGTGCTGCCTTAGCAGTCTCCTTGGCTATTGGGCGCAATACTGGACGGGTCACCACTCCGACACAGGATACCAGCATGCTGGAACTCATTTTGCCGACCTCGGAAGGATGACAGGCAGAGCCAACCCCACCTGGTGTTAATTCAACAGCCAAGCTGCATTTGAATTCAGGACCCCAGGATCCAAAGCCCATCACTCTAACCATTGAGCCAACACCAGGCATATCATGTAAAACCATGGAAGAGGTGTCTTTGTTTTTTAGGTTTTCAGGCATGCCACCATCATGGGTATCCTCACGGGGACGATTCTATCCTAAAATTGGCTGTGCCCAATACGAACGAAAAGCAGCCTTTTTGCCAATAATTTGTGATGGTCACTATTTTGAAAAGATTCTGACATTTATTCCAGACGACGACGTAAGTCGTCGTCGGTCATTAATTGCAAACACACGAGGAAAATAAACCTACTTGCCACAAACGCACATATACATGAACATGCTCATGTATATTGTTTAACTATAAAAAAAAGAAACAAATATGACCAAACGTTGGTTGGACCATGAAATACATTTACCTTGATTATCACTGCAGTCACAGTTGCCACCGCAACAGCAGAGCGCTGTACACTTCAGAACTGCTTTGACGCACTTGCATTGTCCTCTGCACCCCTTCTGGCAACCACATAACAACTCCGAACAAGATCTTCGAGGGCAGTCTTTACATGATGGTCATCACCTGTGAGAGTACCATCAATGGAAAGGATGAGAGCGTCCTTGTTCCTCCCCATCATAAGGGTCAAATTTGTGTACGACTCAGGTGGTGATGCGATATGCTTGTTCGAGGACCCAGGCTTCAGCGTAGCTCTTTTACATTCAACACCATCACACTCTGTTAAACGATTCTGAAACAGGGATATACCTGTACCATGAAATGCGTCATGAGTGAGCTTGAGTTGTGGTCAATGTTATTGACTACAGCTGTGGTGAACAGATGTTTTTTTTGCAGGATGAAGGGACAGACAACCCCATCGGTTTCATATCGCTGGGATCCTGAAACAGCCATGTTTGTGGAGGTATCAAGGACTCGATCATACAAAATTGATAATCCCACATGGAATAAGGTGTCCACAAGTTCACGTTTGCGTGTATGTCCATGAATCATTAGACCAAGGTATATCAGTAGCAGAGTCTCTCTGTCCTTACTGTGGTATGCACTCGTGGACCTCTTGCGTCTTCTCAAAAGACTGATAAACTGCAACAATTGGGTCAGACTAAGTGCTGCTCGTCTTGCTGCCTCTATATTATTTTCTCCCAATGGACTTGGTCCGAAACGGGGGGCTTATGGATTTGGTCTCGATTTTCGTGTCCGTGCGCGCGTGCGTGTCCACAACCATATCTCGGACATGTGTGGACTGATTTTATTCGTACTGAGCAAAAGACAGCAAATGATGGTATACATATGCACATCATTTTGTTTCACGATGATGCGATCAAAGATGGTCAACTGGCGGCCATTTTAGTTGTAAAAAAACCCGATGTTGAACACATCCTCAACCATTTCTCAGACATGCATTTACCGATGTTGTTCAAACTTGGCAAACAGATAATTAATGAATGATGGATGACATAAGCACGTCATTTATTTTCGAGATCAGATCCAAGATGGCCGACTGTCAGCCATTTTGTTACTTAAATGTGTCCCCACCCAATTTTCAGACATGCTTTGTCCGATTTTCTTCAGTCTTGGCTCAAGCACAGTACATGATGGCACACACGTGCACCTCACTTTATTTTGCGATCTGATCAAAGATGGCTGAATGGTAGACTGGCGACCATTTTAGTTGTACATAAATATGGGCTCGCCCTTAAACTCCGGACAGCAAAATTACTAAAACAACGGGGACTACGACATTTTATGTCCTTTTTTACTTGTTATTCTTGATATTTGTTCCATACACGATCATGTCTACTATTGCACCCAGCGATGTGGGAACAGCATCTTCCATCAAATGTTGCATGCTTTACCAACATATCTCGTCCTATGATATGTGCAGCTATTGCTCGGCAAATAGCTTCATCATCAGTCGTCCAAGCATGCTTCTCTCAGCAGAGGTCCGATATCATTGTCGAAAGTGATGAAGATATCATATTGTTATGGCTGTGGAAATTTGCACAACACCAGAAAGGTCCTCAGATCAGTTATGCCGGTAAGTTTATGTGCAGATAGTTCCCCACCGTTGTTTAGAGGGAATTATTCGAGTTCACCGGGCTGCGACGCTTTGAGATAGCCGTTTTTCTTTTCTCTAACATTATTTTTGACCAATCATCCCCCAACAACCAAATCGCCACCACCAACATCATTCCCAAACAACTACAACTCAAACACCACCACCTTCGCCTCTTTACCTCCACAACTCCACCCCGCAAACATCGCTTCACCGCCATTCTCAAACGATGCCCACAACAACCAAATCGCCACCACCAACATCGTTCCCAAACAACCACAACCAAACCACCACTACCTTCGCCCTTTTCCCTTCACTACCATCAACAACGCCACCCCGCAAACATCGCTTCACCTCCATCCCGGAGACAACGCCATCTTTGCGCTGTCAAAGCGACGTTCCGATGATTTCTATCACGTCCGCTTTGCCGGGGTCAGAGGTTAATGCTCAGGAGCGGAGCGCAGCCAATTGATTTCTACCACGTCCCTTTGCGCGGGTCGGAGTTCACGCTGTCAGGACGAGCGCCCGATGATTTCTACCACGTCCGCTTTGCCGGGGTCGGAGTTCACGCTGTCAGGACGAGCGCTCGATGATTCCCTAACGCGACAGTCCGCTTTGCCGGGGTCAAAGGTCGCGCTGTCGAGGCGAAGCCTCGGTGAATTACAACATCGGCTCGGCGGGCGAAGCGCGTGTCGAGGCGAAGCCTCGTGAATTACACACATCGGCTCGCCGGGACGAAGCGCGCTGTCGAGGCGAAGCCTCGGTGAATTACACACATCGGCTCGGCGGGCGAAGCCGCGCTGTCGAGGCGAAGCCTCGGTGAATTACACACATCGCTCGGCCGGACGAAGCGCGCTGTCTGATGGCGAAGCCTTGGTGAATTACACACATCGGCTCTGCCGGGGTCAGGGGTCACGCTGTCGAGCGAGTATTTTGGTGATTTCTACCACGTCCGCTTTGCCGGGGTCAGGGGTCACGCTGTCAAGCGAGTGTTTTGGTGATTTCTACCACCGTGCGCTGCGCTCGGGGTTGCGAGTCAAGGGTAGGGGTCGATTCTCTCGCTCTCCCCGCCCTATAAGAAGGGCGAGCAGCAACGGAGCGTCACGGCCACTGCGGTTTTATCGGAGCTCGAGGCAGTGTCGAGAGAAGTGTCGGTGGGTCTGGTTGCCAGTAGGTTGGTGAACGCGCAGGCGCGGATCGCCTCGGAAAAGAGGGGCTCGTGGTAGAGCATAACCACGGGGTCAACGGCTGAGCCCGCCGGAGACGCGTGGAGGACCGAACTCAGCCAGGGAGAGTTTGCGGAGCCAAGGCCGGTCCCAGGGGTGCTCCTTTTCGAGGGCGTCACCGTCGGCCTAAGGAGACCGCGTCAACTCGCTAAACAGAGGCATCGACTGCTAAGAGAGGCATCGGACGATGCTGAGTAGAGCACCAGCAATTTCCCCACTAGACCGACATCCGCGCTGATGCCAGGAGAGCAGCGGCAACCCATCCGTCCGTTCCGTGGTGCCTGCTGTGATGCGCGAGCCTGCCCCTCCCGTGGTGGAGAAGCGCTGGAGAGAGCTCACTCGCCGCCGCTGCGAGCACGGCCGCACCCATGGGCGCGGGGGGGGCGCGCCGGCAGGGGGGACGGAGGCGCGGGCCTGAACGGCGGGGGCCCGTGGGGGGGCGGCCCGTAAGATAAGCGAGTCCGCGACTGCCCATCCGTCGAACCCACGTGGAGGCACGGCTAAACGACCTTCGGCCTCCTGGGCCTGACCGTATCATCCAGGCTCCACGTCGCATTCGGTCCACGGACTTGTCTGCCACCTCTGTCTTTGGGTGGCTTTCTTTGCTTTTGTATAATGCATGTGGTGGCGCCGTCTAGTAAGCAGACTTGTTTAAGTGACTCGGTGTGTGCGGAATAAAACGCTTTATTCGGTGGTAATTCTTTTTATTGCCTTGCTTTACGACGTACATACGTGCATGATTCATTGTGTGGGCTGTATATACGTGTGGGTTTGAAATAAATGTGCCTGTTGACTGTTTCCCGTTCGTTGCGCTCCATTTCCGTTTGAAAGTGCCATCTTGCATCACGGAAGAAATTGTAGAGGGTGTAAGCACCCGGTAAACAGAATCACATCCGTCGAGGTCGGCGATGACACCGCTCGGTTCACTGTAGCACACGGAACCGCTTAACATTCGTGTCCTAGGCCGACCTGCGGAGTTACGATCGCCCGTCGACTACTCGCGCAGTACTATAGGTAGGTCGAATTTGGCGAGCAACCCTATCCTGCACGTGGGCAATTGAGCACGTCACGATCGGTGAAGGTCATATACCCCACCCGTGACCTAGTCTGGGCGTAGTTCCAGGGGGTCACGACTGAATTGTCCGACCGGTGGGCGACGCGGTTGCGATTGGAGTTACGCAATCGCTCGCACGCCAGGCGAACCAGAATTTGCAACAATATATTGCTTGTAGGCACGGAGACCAGGCATATTTGGCAAGTCTCGGCTCTTTCAAATCTGTGGAGTGAATTTAGATATATTTACTTCCAGCTCTCTCTCTCAGTCGGTGAATGTACAATTGTAGAAGATCAACCAGCTTCAAAATTGGAGCAACTGACTTATCTGCCAACTTAATATCTTCTTTGTAGCCTATAAGTTCCACCAAAGCCCTACCATGAGAAAATCCATTGGTGTTTGTTTTCTTTGTCTCCTCGTTCTTCCGGTTGCTGGCATTGTACAACTTTACTCGGCACCATGAGAATGCTATTTGGTATCCTGTGCCACGAGGTCACCAGAGCAAAGTTGTACTCTGCACATTGTTTGACTCGTGGAGTAATGTTTGGCATCATAGCTTCATGAAGAGGTCGAGGCTCTGTTCCAGATTAGTCGCAAAATAACCATTTGTGGCATTGGGGAGGTCTGTCTTTATGTGTCGTATGTCAATGCATATATGGGCGATCTTCTACCTCATTTGTAGATGTAGCAGTTCCTTGTCCTCTTGCCTGTGAACTGGCAGGACACTTCAGGTGACAGGATGCATGCCATTGAGTATGATTTCTGGACAGGGTGGTCGCAATGCCACGTCCTTCATCAAGCTGGCATATGTCTATCGGTGCTGCCTGCTCGCCAAGGTCACGGAAATTTGTCAAATTGTCACCCATATTGTCATTGCCAGCTCCACCATATATCCGTTTAGAAATTTCTGGACACTGAAGTGGTGTGGAAGAATGTTCTTCATGCGGTATCCTGTGCCACAAAGCACACAGAGTCAAATCCATAGTATCAGGTGTGGACTAGATAACCGCAGACTCTCACTGTGAAGAAGCTTACACCTCTTATTTGCTGATATAATGTGAGCTACATCTGCTCAGCCATTTGAAAAGAAACAATATATATATATATAATTCCTAAAATTAATAGTTATACATTTTTGAGAATAAATGATGGTAGCATTGGATTCATTATGTCTGCAAACCTAAAAATGGACACTTCATTCATGTGTTTAAGTCAAATTACTGAAGATATGCGACCTCACAGATTTTCACAATTTGTGTGGCAGCCATCTTGGTTTTTTTCCCCCATTTATGGGCATCAGGGGAAATACTGAGCTTGGCACAATATCTGAAATCATCTAGTACATATTAAACATGATATATACCCATTTTGGTACTTTTACCACAAAAATCACAATTTTATCACGTACCTGCCCTACGAGTACACGGGTTTCCTCCTGCTGTGCATCGTACGACGGATTTTCCCCAACGATGGTGTTCTTAACATTGTGCATTGTGAAAATATTGTGTTCTTTAATACGTGATTTGTTCATCCTATTAATTTATGGTTTAAACCTGTGGTTTGCCACGTGTGCTGTCCAGGAGGTGGTGAATGGATCGAATAAACTGCCCGTTCTCTTGGTGACCAATTTGGTCGAAGGATCATACATCTTCCATCTGAAGGTCACAGATTCCAGTGGAAAGAGCAACGAAGATTCTGCCACAGTGGAGGTCAAGGCAGGTGTGTTGTTGCATGCACATGCACGCGCGTGCGCACGCACACACACACACACACACACACCACACCAGGTAGAAAGTGCTCCATACTGGAACATCAATCTCATTTACTAAACAATCAATTGCTTTCGAGCATATTCTGTGCAAACATCTTGATTCTACCATTGAATGACCATCATATTTGTGAGTGTTTTGCACAAGAATGTAAATTAGCACTCCGAATTTATTTGTGGTAGAGTCGGGGTCATTCCTCTGTGATTGGTTCTGATTGTACTGTTGACTCTGACAACCTATCCGTCGACTCTTGCGATCCAACCCGTTTGTGCCGGTCAGATCCCCGAGGCAATGAGATGGTGGAGCTGGTGCTGGACGTGTCTGTGCAGCGCCTCACAGAGCAGCAAAAGGCACTCCTCATTCGCCAACTCTCCGTCATGCTCGGTGTCCTCGATATGGACGTTCACGTACAAACGATACGACGATTCTCCCAAACCAGGTGCATTGACTCACCTTGGATAGATTGCTCGAGAAGGTTCCCCCGCAGATAGCAGAACAGTCCTTTTAATAGGATGTCATTGCTGCGGATTTCTTCTCATTTAAATTTTTTTTTAAACCATTTATTGTCTTTGTGTCCACAATTTTATGATCATCACAAAAATTTGCAATGTCATTATTTGAGAAATTTGCAAAAGAAGCAACATTAAGACATGACCTGGGATGCACACAAGAAGTAAACTTTAGGAAGTAAACTCTGTCATAATAAACCTTTAAATGGTTAAAGAATCATGAATTCAACAAAAGCGTGTGTATTTATGTTCTTTTTATTGAATTTTCTAAACATTTCTTTGTTCAACATGAGTCTCTGTTAATAGGAATGTCTTATGCACGTGTCAAGTGCAAAGTGGAGTTAAACAATTGGTTCAATTTGTCTGTCTGTCTGTCTGTCTGTCTGTCTCTCTACAGACGTCAGTGTATGATCCATGAACTACTTCATTCCAATTGAATGTTACATTTTGAATACTCAAACATGAATCGGAACACGAACCTGCAGTTTAGTAGTATTTTGTCTCCGAAATTGGCAAATTGTACGGCATCTCGTTCCAAATGCATATGCGCACAGAGGATTAAGTTAATTGTTTGTTTGTTTGCCTACCTGGCAGTGAAACAAAATTAACCAGAGTGGTGTCAAAGCCACCCAATGCTCGCCTGTTTATACATTTATCGTTTTTAAAAGACTCGTCTAATAATATTTTTTGTAAAGCATTGCAGTGAAGTCTGATCCAAATAATTTTAAAGCAATATATGTATTTGTATATTGTAATCAGTAAAAAATAGTGTGGTAGATAAAAACATTAGAAAGGAAATAACTTGCACCAAAAACTTTAACATTTTCACGCTCACGCTGACGCTCACGCCGGGGGTATCGCTATAGCTCTCTGTTCTTCGAACAGGCGAGCTAAAAATCATTCAAAACAGGAAACTTGCTGATTTTTTTTTATTTTTTTAAAGACGCCATTAAAGATACAAACAACAGGCGCAAATAACCACGGTCTCTGACTGTATTACAAACAACAGTCTCTGTTCAACATACAACAGTCTCCAACGAGCAACAGTCAAACAACAGACTGAATAGCAAACAACAGTCTCTGTTCCCCACTGTTTTGTCCTTCCCTCTCCCACTCCTCTTGTCTCATGCCCCCCTTGCTGTGCATTGTGTGTTAGCTCTCATACAAGCCTCGACAATGTGCACAAAAAACTCCCCCAAAAACTAATATAACATGTTAGATAGGGTGGTGTACAAGATGCTGCATCAACGGCGGTAAACATTTGAATTTTCTTTTTTTCTATAGACTTTAAAATCTTCATTATATTTATATTGACATATATATTTGAACACTGCAGAACACAAATCACATTTTTAACATTTCCAAAAACCTCCAGTTTAGCAGAATATTAATTAGAACATGAATCAGAACTTGGTCAAAAAATTATGGCATTTTATGCCATCTCAACCAATCAAATGTGTTCCGCTCACGCTCTCAGCATTGCGGAACATCGAGAGTCAGGTAAAATGGATACCTCTTGAAATTATTCTTCTTGTACGTATTCCATCTCATCCATTTTGCGAGTTATAAACGGCCACCTCTTGAATGATATTTGTATGATTCTATCCTCTTTAATGATATTTGGTATGATTCCATCCTCTTGAAATGATATTTGGTATGATTTCCTCTTTAATGATATTTGGTATGATTCCATCTCTTTCATGATATTTGGTATGATTCCATCCTCTTAATGATGTATGGTATGATTCCATCCTCTTTAATGATATTTGGTATGATTCCATCCTCTTAAATGATATTGGTATGATTCCATCCTCTTGAATGATATTTGGTATGATTCCATCCTCTTAATGAGATTTGGTATGATTCCATCCTCTTTAATGATATTTGGTATGATTCCATCCTCTTTAATGATGTATGGTATGATTCCATCTCTTTAATGATATTTGGTATGATTCCATCCTCTTTAATGATATTTGGTATGATTCCATCTCTGAATGATATATGGTATGATTCCATCCTCTTAATGATATTTGGATGAATTCCATCCTCTTTAATGATATTTGGTATGATTCCATCCTCTTTAATGATATTTGGTATATTCCATCTCTTAATGATATTGGTATGATTCCATCCTCTTTAATGATATTTGGTATGATTCCATCCTCTTTAATGATGTATTGTATGATTCCATCCTCTTAAATGATATTTGGTATGATTCCATCCTCTTGAATGATATTTGGTATGATTCCATCCTCTTTGATGATATTTTTGTATGATTCCATCCTCTTGAATGATATTTGGTATGATTCCATCCTCTTTAATGATGTATGGTATGATTCCATCCTCTTTAATGATATTTGGTATGATTCCATCCTCTGAATGATATTTGGTATGATCCATCCTCTTGAATGATATTTGGTATGATTCCATCCTCTTTAATGATTATGGTATGATTCCATCCTCTTAATGATATTGTTATGATCCATCCTTGAATGATATTTGTATGATTCCATCCTCTTTAATGATATTTGGTATGATTCCATCCTCTTGAATGATATTTGGTATGATTCCATCCTCTTGAAATGATATTTGGTATGATTCCATCCTCTTTAATGATGTATGGTATGATTCCATCCTCAGAATGATATTTGGTATGATTCCATCCTCTTTAATGATATATGGTATAACTCCATCCTCTTTAATGATATTTGGTATGATTCCATCCTCTTTAATGATATTTGGTATGATTCCATCCTCTTGAATGATATTTGGTATGATTCCATCCTCTTTAATGATTATGGTGTGATTCCATCCTCTTTAATGATATTTGGTATGATTCATCCTCTTGAATGATATTTGGTATGATTCCATCCTCTGATGATATTTGGTATGTTTCCATCCTCTTAATGATATTTGGTATGATTCCATCCTCTTTAATGATATTTGGTAGATTCCATCTCTCCTTGCATATACGCATCTTAATGATATTTGGTATGATTCATCCTCTTGAATGATATTTGGTATGATTCCATCCTCTTGAATGATATTTGGTATGATTCTATCCTCTTTAATGATATTTTGGTATGATTCCATCCTCTTAATGATATGGTATGATTCCATCCTCTTGAATGATATATGGTATGATTCCTCCTCTTTAATGATATTGGTATGATTCCATCCTCTTTAATGATATTTGGTATGATTCCATCCTCTTTAATGATATTTGGTATGATTCCATCCTCTTTAATGATATTTGGTATGATTCCATCCTTTTAATGATATTTGGTATGATTCCATCCTCTTAATGATGTATGGTATGATTCCATCCTCTTTAATGATATTTGGTATGATTCCATCCTCTTTAATGATATTTGGTATGATTCCATCCTCTTGAATGATATTTGGTATGATTCCATCCTCTTGAATGATATTTGGATGATTCCATCCTCTTTAATGATATTTGGTATGATTCCATCCTCTTTAATGATGTATGGTATGATTCCATCCTCTTAATGATATTTGGTATGATTCCATCCTCTTTAATGATATTGGTATGATTCCATCCTCTTGAATGATATATGGTATGATTCCATCCTCTTGAATGATATTTGGTATGATTCCATCCTCTTTAATGAATATTTGGTATGATTCCATCCTCTTTAAATGATATTTGGTATATTCCATCCTCTTTAATGTATATGTGGTATGATTCCATCCCTCTTAATGATATTTGGTATGATTCCATCCTCTTTAATGATATTGTATGATTCCATCCTCTTTAATGATATTTGGTATGATTCCATCCTCTGAATGATATTTGGTATGATTCCATCCTCTTTAATGATATTTGGTATGATTCCATCCTCTTGAATGATATTTGGTATGATTCCATCCTCTTTAATGATGTATGGTATGATTCCATCCTCTTTAATGATATTTGGTATGATTCCATCCTCTTTGAATGATATTTGGTATGATTCCATCCTCTTGAATGATATTTGGTATGATTCCATCCTCTTATAATAATGTATGGTTATGATTCCATCCTCTTTAATGATATTTGGTTATGATTCCATCCTCTTGAATGATATTTGGTATGATTCCATCCTCTTTAAGGATATTTGGTATGATTCCATCCTCTTGAATGATATTTGGTATGATTCCATCCTCTGGATGATATTTGGTATGATTCCATCCTCTTTAATGATTATGGTATGATTCCATCCTCAGACTATGATATTTGGTATGATTCCATCCTCTTTAATGATATATGGTATGATTCCATCCTCTTTAATGATATATGATATGATTCCGTCCTCTTTAATGATATATGGTATGATTCCATCCTCTTTAATGATATTTGGTATGATTCCATCCTCTTGATTCCATCCATCTTTAATGAATATTTGGTAGATCATCCTCTTTAATGATATTTGGTATGATTCCATCTCTTTAATGATTAATTGGTATGATTCCATCCTCTTTAAGTGATATCTGGTATGAATTCCATCCTCTTATATTGATTTTGGTATGAATTCACATCCTCTTTAATGATATTGGTATGATTCATCCTCTTTAATGATATTTGGTATGTATTCCATTCTCTTAATGATATTTGGTATGATTCCATCCTCTTTAATGATATTTGTATGATTCCATCCTCTTGAATGATATTTGGTATGATTCCATCCTCTTTAATGATATTTGGTATAGGATTTCTCATCCTCTTTAATGATTTTGGTATGATTCCATCCTCTTTAATGATATTGGTATGATTCCATCTCTTTAATGATATTGGTATGATTCCATCCTCTTTAATGATATTTGGTATGATTCCATCCTCTTGAATGATATTTGGTATGATTCCATCTCTTTAATGATGTAATGGTATGATTCCATCTCTTGAATGATTTTGGTATGATTCAATCCTCTTTAATGATATTTGGTATGATTCCATCCTCTTTAATGTATATATGGTATATTCCATCTCTTTTAATGATATTTGGTATGATTCCATCCTCTTTAATGATATTTGGTATGATTCCATCCCTTTAATGATATTTGGTAGATTCCATCTCTTTAATGATATATTTGGTATGAATTCCATCCTCTTTAATGATATTTGGATATGAATTCCATCCCTTTAATGATTATTGGTATGATTCATCCTCTTAAGATATTTTATTCATCTCTTAATTGATTTTTGATTCATCCTTAATGATATTGGTATGATTCCATCCTCTTTAATGATATTTGGTATGATTCATTCTTTTATGATATTTGGTATGATTCCATCCTCTTTAATGTATTTGGTATGATTCCATCCTCTTTAATGATATATGGTATGATTCCATCTCTTTAATGATATTTGGTATGATTCAGCTCTTTTAATGATATTCGTATGGATTCCATCCTCTTTAATGATATTTGGTATGATTCCATCCTCTTTATGATATTTGGTATGATTCCATCCTCTTTTAATGTATATGGTATGCTCCTCTTTAATGATATATGGTATGATTCCATCCTCTTTAATGTATATGGGTATGATTCCATCCTCTTTAATGATATTTGGTATGATTCCATCCTCTTTAATGATATTTGGTATGATTCCATCCTTTTAATGATATTTGGTATGATTCCATCTTTTTAAATGATATTTGGTATGATTCCATCCTCTTTAATGATATTTGGTATGATTCCATTCTTTAATGATATTGTTATGATTCCATCCCTTTAATGATATTTGGTTGATTCCATCCTCAATGATATTTGGTATGATTCATCCTTTTAATGATTGGTATATTCTCCTCTTTAATGATATAGGTATGATTCCATCCTCTTTGAATGTATTTGGTATGATTCCATCCTCTTTATGATATTGGTATGATTCCATCCTCTTATATGATATTTGGTATGATTCCTCCTCTTTATTGATATTTGGTATGATTCCATCCTCTTTAATGATATTTGGTATGACCCATCCTCTTTAATGATATTTGGTATGATTCCATCCTCTTTAATGATATTTGGTATGATTCATATCTCTTTAATGAATTATGTATGATCCATCTCCTTAATATATTTGTGATGATTCCATCCTCTTTAATGTATTTGGTATGATTCCATCCTCTTTAATGATATTTGGTATGATTCCATCCTCTTTAATGATATTATTGGTATGATTCCATCCTCTTTAATGATATATGGTATGATTCCATCCTCTTTAATGATATGGTATGATTCCATCCTCTTTATGATATATGGTATGATTCCATCCTCTTTAATGATATTTGGTATTGAGATTCCATCCTCTTAATGATATTAGGATCATCTGGTGTCCACCTTTAATATACATTTGGTTAGTTATCCTCTAAATGAACTATACGGCGTAGCTAAACGGACGTATGGGATTATTAATAATGAAATTACGATAGGCCATAATTGGAGAATCATGGAAACATACTCAGGGTCCCCAGCTCAATGTGACGTCAAATCAAATGAAGAAGTTGTGGACGCTCCTCTCTCTTTCTCCCCTCGCTCCCCCAGTACTCTCGCCCTCCTCTCTCCCTCTCCTTCCTCTTCTCCCCCCATCCACTCAAATCCCTCTCTCCCCTCTCTGCACCCTCTCTTCCCTCTCTTCTCCCCTCTCTCTCCTCTCTCCCTCTCTCGTCCCCTTCTCTCTCTCTTGCTCCTCTTCTCATCCCGCCTCTCCACCTAGTAATCTTCACTCCTCTATTTCCCCCTCTCTCTCCTCCTTCCCCCTCTCTCCGTCCCTTTGCACCTCTAGTCTCGCCCCCTCCTCCGCGCTCTCTTCTCGCCTCTTGCTTCTCTGGCTTCGTCCCCGCATCCCACCCGACTCTCCACACCTCTGCACAAGGCCTTCCCATCCACCCCTCGTCTCTACGCTCTCTCTCTGATCCTGCCACTCCAGCACCTGAGCTACTCTCACTTCTTCTCCTCTCGTCCCCCATACTTCACCTTCCTCTCTCCCTTGCCCTCTCTCGCCGAACTCTAAGTTCGCCCCCCTACTCCGCCTTCTCTCTCCCCCGTCTCTTCTCGCCTGCCTCCGGCGTCCTCGCGCGTCCTCGAGTCGCAATATGGTCGACAGATAATGCCAGTAACTTGGGACGCTTCGTCCGATTGATTATCAAAACCTCGAAAAGGCACATCCGCGGGGTCCCGCAGAATTCCTGGAAGTTTCAATCAGATCGGACCAGTCAACTCGTCATGTGCAAAAAATTAAATAAATAATAAATAATATATAAACATTAATTGTGACGTCATTCGTGATGGTCATAGCACTAACGTGTCTTGTCATTGGTCGACAGATAAATGGCGTACTTGGGGCACTCGTCGTTGAATCAAAACTTCGAAAAGGCACATCCGCGGGCCCCGGCAATATTCCTGGCAAGTTTCAAATCCGACGAGGAAGCATTGTGACGTCATTCGTGATGTCATAGCCCGTGTCCTGTCTGATTGACAGAACAGTATGATAGGTCGTTATTGGTTGACAGACATTGGTCATTTGTATTCACGTTATTCTTTTTATTCATTATTGTGCTATTAATTGTGTATGCAATTTGTGCTTGTTATTATATTTTATATTATTAATATGCTGTTATCATTATGTCTGAGAAAAATGGCATGATAGGTGATAAGGTGAACGACAGACCTTCAGCTTCCATATATACACCTTTTCAACACTGAAAAAGCAATAAAATGGCTCGAACTTGGGAACCGCTCGTCCGATTGACATCAACCTTGAAAAGGACATTGGCGGGGCCCGGCAATATTCCTGGCAAGTTTCAACAATAGGACCGGCGGTTGTCGAGAAACGGCGGTCGCAGACAAACAGACGGACACACACACAGATTGCTGGAATTATAGATAGATATGGTAGAATTCCATCCTTTTGATATATATGTATGATTCACCCTTTTAATGATTATGGTGTGATTCCATCCTCTTTAATGATATTGGTTGATGCCATCTCTTTATGATATATGTATGATTCCATCCTTTTAATGATATTTGGTATGATTCCATCCTCTTTTAATGATATTTGGTATGATTCCATCCTCTTTAGTATATTTGGTATGATTCATCCTCTTTAATGATATTGGTAGGCAATTCATCTCTTTAGGTATGATTCCATCCTCTTGAATGACATTTGGTATGACTCCATCCTCTTTAATGATATATGGTATGATTCCATCCTCTTTAATGATATTTGGTATTATTCCATTCTCTTTAATGATATTTGGTATGATTCCATCCTCTTTAATGATATTTGGTATTATT
>CM068968.1:62110995-62126806 GCA_035128595.1 Eptatretus atami | reverse complement strand
TTAATGATATATGGTTATTGTTCCCATCCTCTAATGATATTTGGATATATGATTCCATCCTCTTAATGATATTGGTTTGTGACCCCATCCTCTTTAATGATATTTGGTATGATTTCGGCATCCTCTTAATGATATTTGGGTATGATTCCATCCTCTTGAATGATATTTGGTATGATTCCATTCTTCTTGAATGATATTTGGTATGATTCTATCCTCTTTAAATGATAGTCTTAGTATGATTCCATTCCTCTTTAATGAGGATATGGTATGATTCCATTCACACTTGAATGATATTTGGTATGTTTCCATCCTCTTTATGATATATGGTATGCATTCCATCCATCTTTAAATGATATTTGGTGATGATGTCCATCCTCTTTAATGATATTGGTATGATTCCATCCTCTTTAATGATATTTGGTATGATTCCCATCCTCTTTAATGATATTTGGTATTGATTCCCCATCCTCTTTAATGATATTTGGTTATGATTCCATCCTCTTGAATGGTATTTGGTATGATTCCCTCTTTTTAATGATATACTGGTAGGATTTCCATCTCTTTATGAATATGGGTATGATTCATCCTCTTTAATGATATATGGTGTGATTCCATCCTCTTTAATGATATATGGTATGATTCCATCCTGTTTAATGTATATTTGGTATGATCCATGCCTCTGTTTGATGATATTTGTATGATTCATCGCTCTTTAATGATATATGGTGTGATTCCATCCTCTTTAATGATATTTGGTATGATTCCATCGTCTTTAATGATATTGGTATGATTCCATCTCTTTAATGATATTTGGTATGATTTCCATCCTCTTTAATGATATTTATGATACCATGATATTGTTGATTCCATCCTCTTTAATAGATTTGCGTATGATTCCCATCCTTCTTTAATGATATTTGGTATGCATTCCAATCTCTTTAAGTGAATTGTGGTATGATTCCAAATCCTCTTCTTCGAATGATATGTGGTATGGATTCATCCTTGATTGATGATTTTGTATGATGTCCATCCTCTTTAATGATTTATTTCGTATGATTCCATCCTCTTTAATGATATATGGTATGATTCCATCCTGCTTTAAATGATATTTGGTATGATTCCATCCTACTTGTAATGATATTTGGTGTTATGTTCCATCCTCTTGAATGATATTGTATGATTCATCCTCTTTAATGATGTATGGATGATTCTCGCCTTTGTGATATTCCGCCTCTAGTTTTGAATGATTCACTGATGATTTTGTGTAATGATTGTCTCTTTATATGATATCCATCTTGTAATGAATATTTGGTATGATTCCATTCCTCTAATGATATTTGGTTATGCATTCCCATTTTTCCTCTTTATAATATTGAGTATGTTATCTTCTTGATGTATTGGTATGATTCCCATCCTCTTCTAATGATGTATGGTGTATGATTCCATCCATCATTTAATGATATTTGGTATGTTCATCTCCTAGATGGTAGATCCATCTCTTGAATGATATTTGGTATGATTCTCCACTATTTATATGTCTCTCTTTAATGATATTTGGTATGATTTCCATCCTCTTTAATGATATATGGTTGGGTTTTATCCCCTTCTTTATGTTATGGATGATTCCATCTCTTGAATGATATTTGGATATGATTCCATCCTCTTTAATGAAATGTATGTTTTCCTTCAGATATATGGTATTGATCCATCCTAAATATGTAATCACTCCTTAATGATATTGGTATGATTCATTCCCTTTAATGATAATATGGTATAATTCATTCCTCTTTAATGATTATTGTATGATATCCATCCTCTTAATGTATATTTGGTATGATTCCATCCTCTTTAATGATATTGTATTATGATTCCATCCTCTTGATGATATTTGGTATATTCCATCCTCTATGATGGTATGGGTGATTCATCCTCTTTAATGATATTTTGTATGATTCCATCCTCTTGAATGATATTTGGTATGATTCCATCCTCATTGAATGATATTTGTATGATTCCATCCTTTAATGATATTTGGTATGATTCCATTCCTCTTTAATGATATTTGGTATGATTCCATCCTCTTTAATGATATTGGTATGATTCATCCTCTTTTAATGATATATGGTATGATTCCATCCTCTTGATGATATGGTATGATTCCATCTGTATGTATGTGGTATGATTCCATCCTCTTTAATGATATTGGTATGATTCCATCCCTTTAATGATATTTGGTATGATTCCCATCCTCTTTAATGATATTTGGTATGATTCCATCCTCTTTAATGATTAGGTATGATTCCATTCCTCTTGAATGATATTTGGTATGATTCCATCCTCTTTAATGATATTTGGTATGATTCCATCCTCTTTAGATGATATATGGTATGATTCATCCTCTTTAATGATATTTGGTATGATTCCATCTCCTTTAATGATATTTGGATGATTCCATCCTCTTTAATGATATTTGGTATGATTCCATCCTCTTCATGATATTGGTATGAATTCCATCTCTTTAATGATATTTGGTATGATTCCATCCTCTTTAATGATAATTTGATGTCCATCCTCTTTAATGATATTGTATGATTCCATCCTCTTTAATGATATTTGGTATGATTCCATCCTCTTTAATGATATTTTGTATGAGTCCATCCTCTTTAATGATATTGGTATGATTCCATCCTCTTTAATGATTATTTGGTATGATCCATCTCTTAATGATATTTGGATATGCATTCCATCCTCTTTAATGATATCTTGCTAATGGATTCCATCCCCTTCAATGAATTTGGTAATGATTCCCATCCTCTTGAATGATATTTGGTATGATTCCATCCTCTTTAATGATTATGGTTATGATTCCATCCTCTTGAATGATATTTGGTATGATTCCATCCCTTAATGTATATGGTATGATTCCATCCTCTTTAATGATATGGTATGATTTCCATCCTCTTTAATGATATTGGTATGATTCCATCCTCTTTAATGATATTTTGGTTATGATTCCATCCTCTTTAATGATATCTGGTTGACCCATCCTCTTTAATGATATTTGGTATGATTCATCCTCTTTAATGATATTTGGTTAATGATTCCATGCCTCTTTGAATGATATTTGGTATGATTCCATTCTCTTTGAATGATATATTTGGTATGATTCCTATCCTCTTTAATGATATTTAGTATGATTCCATCCTCTTTTAATATGATCATCTGGTTATGATTCCATCCTCTTAATGATATTTATGTTATGATTCCATCCTCTTTTTAATGATATATGGTATGATTCCATCCCATTTAATGATATTTGGATAAGTGATTCCATCCTCTTTAATGATATTTGGTATGATTCCATCCTCTTTAATGAATATTGTATTGTTCCATCCTCTTTAATGATATTTGGGTATGATTCCATCCTCTTAATGATATTTGGTATGATTCCATCTCTTGAATGATATTTGGTATTCCATCCTCTTTAATGATAATGGTAGATTCCATCCTCTTTAATGATTATGGTATGATTCCATCCTCTTTAATGATATTATTTGATTCCATCCTTTTATGATATATTGGTATGATTCCATCCTCTTTAATGATATTTGCGTATGATTCCATCCTCTTTTATGATATTTGGTATGATTCCATCCTCTTTAATGATATATGTGTGATTTCCATCCTCTTTAATGATTTGGTATGATTCCATCCTCTTTAATGATATTTGGTATGATTCCATCCTCTTTAATGATATTTGGTATGAGATTCCATCCTCTTTAAGATATTTGGTACGATTCCATCCTCTTTAATGAGATTTGGTATGATTCCATCCTCTTTAATGATATTTGGTATGATTCCATCCTCTTTAATGATATTGGTATATTCCATCCTTCTTAATGATATTTGGTATGATTCCATGTCCTCTTTAATGAATTTGGTATAGCATTTCCATCCGCTTTATGATGTATTGTATGATTCCATCCTCTTTAATGATATTTGTATGATTCCATCCTCTTTAACTGATATATGGTATGATTCCATCCTCTTTTAATTGATATTGGTATGATTCCATCCTCTTTAATGATTATTTGGTATGATTCCATCCTCTTAATGAATATTTGGTTATGATTCCATCCCTCTTAATGATATTGGTAATGATTCCATCCTCTTAATCGATATTTGGTATGATTCCATCCCTTTAATGATATATGGTATGATTCCATCCTCTTTAATGATATTGGTATGATTCCATCCTCTTTAATGATATTTGGTATGATTCCATCCTCTTTAATGATATATGTGATGTTAAGTTGATTTCCATCCTCTTAATGATATTTGGTATGATTCCATCCTCTTTAATGATATTTGTATGATTCATCCTCTTAATGTATATGTATGTTCCATCCTCTTTAATGATATATGGTATGATTCCATCCCGTTTAATGATTATGGTATGATTCCATCCTCATTTAATGAATATTGGTATGATTCCATCCTCTTATAATGGATATTTTGGTAATGATTCCATCCTCTTTAATGATATATTGGTCATGGGATCCATCTCCTTGAATGAGTATATGGTATGATTCCATCCTCTTAATGATATATGGGTATTGATCCCCAATCCTTTTAATGTATATGTAAGTATGATTCCATCTCTTTAATGATATATGCGTATGATTCCATCCTCTAATGATAGGTTATGATCCATCCTCTTGGCAATGATATTCTGGTATGATTCATCGCTCTTTAATGATATTTGGTTCTATGATGCTCCATCTCCATTGAATGAATATCGGTATGATTCCTCACTCATTAATGATTTCTTGGTTTATGATTCCATTCCTTAATAAATGTATATTATGGTATGATTCCATCCTCTAATGAATGATACTTTGGTTTATAGAATTCCCATCACATCTTAATGTCGTTTGGTATGATGCCATCCTCCAATTAATGATATATGGTATGGATTCCTCCTCATTGTAATGAATAATTTAGGTATGAATTCCAATCCCTAATGATATATGGTATTTTTTTGGATTTTTCCCATTTTCTTGGGGAAATGGAACTTATGTTTGAATGCCATCATCCTTGATGATATTATTGAATATGAGTCACATCCTCTTAATGATATTGGTTGTTCCATCTCTTTGAATGATATTTGGGTATGATTCCATCGCTCTTGAAGATGATATTTTGTATGATTCCGTCCTCTTAATGATATTGGTATGTATCCATCTCCTTGAATGATATATGGTATGATTCCATGCCTCTTTAATTGATATTTGTATGATTCCATTCTCTTAATTGATATATTGGTATGATTCCATCCTCGTTAATGATATTTGGTATGATTCCATCTCCTTGAATGATATTTGGTATGGATTCCATCCTTGAATGATATTTGGTATGATGACCACTCCCTTAATGATTAATGTATGATCCACCTCTGATGATATAATTGGTATGATTCCATCCTCTTGAATTGATATATGGTATGATTCCATCCCTTGAATGATTTGGTATGATGCTCTCCTGAATGATATGGTATGATTCCTCCTTCGCGGTTGAATGATATTTGGTATGATTCCGCATCCCTTGAATGATATTGGTATGATTTCCAATCTCCTTGAAGATATTTGGTATGATATGCCATCTCCTTAATGATTATGGTATGATTCCATCTCTCTTAATGATATATGGTATGATTCCATCCTCTTGAATGATATTTGTGGTGGTAGATTCATCTCCAATGATATTGTATGATTCCATCTCCTTGAATGATATTTGGTTATGATGCCATCTCTTTAATGATATATGGTATGATTCCATCTCCTTGAATGTATTTGGTATGATTCCATCTCCTTGAATGATATATGTGTATGATTCCATCCTCTTTAATGATTATTTGTATGATTCCATCCTCTTTAATGATTTATGGTATGATTCCATCCTCTTTAATGATATATGGTATGATTCCATCCTCTTTAATGATATTTTGGTATGATTCCATCCTCTTGAATGATATTTGGTATGAATTCCATCCTCTTGAATGATATTTGGTATGATTCCATCCTCTTTTAATGAATGTATGGTTATGATTCCATCTCTCATATGATATTGGTATTGATTCCATCCTCTTTAATTGATATATGGTATAGATTCCATCCTCTTTAATGATATTGTATGATTCCATCCTCTTTAATGATATTTGGTATGATTCCATCCTTCTTGAATGGATATTTGTATTTGATTCCTCCTCTTTAATGATTATGGTGTATGATTCCATCCTCTTTAATGATATTTGGTATGATTCCATCCTCTTAATGATATTTGGTATGATTCATCCTCGTTTAATGATATTTTGGTATGATTCCATCCTCTTTAATGATATTTGGTATTATTCCATGTCCTCTTTAATGATATTGGTAGATTCCATCCTCTAATGATATATTGGTATGATCCATCCTCTTTAATGATATGATTTTGGTATGATTCCATCCTCTTTAATGATATTTTGGTATGATTCCATCCTTTTAACTATGATTGGTTATGATTCCCATTCTCTTTAATGATATTTGGTTATGATTCCATCCTCTTTAATGATATGGTAATGATCCATCCTCTTAATGATATGTGGATATGATTCCATCCCTTTAATGATATTTGGTATGATTCCATCCTCTTTAATGATGTAATGGTATGATTCCATCCTCTTTAATGATATTTGGTATGATTCCATCCTCTTTAATGATATTGTTTGATTCCATCCTCTTTTATATGTATAGGTATGATATCCATCTTCTTAAAATATTTGGTATGATTCCATCCTCTTTAATCATATTTGGTATGATTCCATCCTCTTAATGATATGGTATGATTCCATCCTCTTTAATGATATATGGTATGATTCCATCCTCTTTAATGATATATGGTATGATTCCATCCTCTTTAATGATATTTGGTATGATTCCATCCTCTTTAAGATATTTTGTTATGATTCCATCCTCTTATAGATACTAGTACGGGCCCTAGAGTGCTAAACGCGACTGATTGGGCATTATTTAATTAGATCGGACCAACCGTATCATAAATGGCCATAACTTGGGAAACACCTGGGAAACATACTCAGGTCCCAGCGTCAATTGTGAGTCATATCAAATGAAGAAGAATTGTGACGCCTCCCTCTCTCTTTCCTCCCTCGCTCCCCTAGTCTGCCTCTCTCTCCCCTCCTCTCTGCCCTCTCTCTACCCCCTCCTCCCCCCTTCTGCCTCCCCTCTTTCGCCCCCTCTCTCTTGCCCCCTCTCTTCTCCCCCTCTCTCTCCCCCTCTCTCTCCCCTCTCTCTCCCCCTCTCCCCCCTCTCTCACCCCTAGTCTCATCCTCTCCTCTATTCCCCTCTTCTCTCCCCCTCTCTCTCGCCCCTTCTCTCTCCCCACTTCCCACCCCCCTCTCACACCCACCCTCCACACCCCCTCTCCCGTCCCCCGCTCTCGCGCTCTCTCTCCTCCCCACTCCCACCCCTCTCTCTCTCTCCCCCCTCTCTTTGCCCCCCTCTCTCCCCACTAGTCTCGCCCTTCTCTCTTCCCCTCCTCTCTCCGCCCCTCCTCTCTCACCCCCACTCTGCATTCCCCCTCTCCCGTCCCCCTCTCTCGCAGATATTTGGTCGACAGATAAATGGCCGTAACTTGGAAACCGTCGTCGATGATATCAAACCTCGAAAAGGCACATCGCGGGTCCCCAGCATTCCTGGCAAGTTTCAATCAGATCGGACCGTCAATCGTGCAAAAAAAATAAATAAATATAATAAATAATATAAACATAATTGTGACGTCATTCGTTGAGGTCATAGCACCGTGTCTTGTCATTGGTTCGACAATAAATGGCCGATACTTGGGAACCGCTCGTCCGATTGATATCAAACCTCGAAAAGGCACATCCGCGGGGCCCCGGCAATATTCCTTGGCAAGGTTTCAATCGAAGAGGAAGATTGTGACGTCATTCGTGATGTATAGCACCGTGTCCTGTCTGATTGACAGACAATATATAGGTCGTTTATGGTTGACAGACATTGGTCATTGATCACGTTATTATTTTTATTCAATTATTGTGCTATTATGTGTACTGCCAATTATTGTGCTTTTATTATTATTATTATTATTATATATGCTGTTATCATTATTCTGAGAAAAAATGGCATGATAAGTGATAGATGGAACGAACACTTCGCTTCCATATATACACCTTTTCAACACTGAAAAAGCATAAATGGCCGTACTTGGAACGCTCGTCCGATTGACATCAAACCTTGAAAAGGGCACATCTGCGGGCCCCGGCATATTCCTGGCAAGTTTCAATCAGATAGGACGGCGGTTGTCGAGAAACGGCGGTCGCAGACAAACAGACGGACACACACACAGAGATTGCTGGATTATAGATAGATATTGGTATGATTCCATCCTCTTTAATGATATATGGTATGATTCCATCCTCTTTAATGATATATGGTATGATTCCATCCTCTTTAATGATATATTGGTATGATTCCATCCTCTTTAATGATATATGGTATGATTCCATCCTCTTTAATGATATTATGGTATGATTCATCCTCTTTAATGAATTATTTGGGTATGATTCCATCCTCTTAATGATATTTGGTATGATTCCATCCTCTTTAATGATATTTGGTATGATTCCATCCTCTTTAATTATATTTGGTATGATTCATCCTCTGTTATGATATATGGTATTTGATTCATCTCTTGAATGATATTTGGTATGATTCCATCCTCTTGAATGATATTTGGTATGATTCCATCGTCTTTAATGATATTTGGTATGATGCCATCTCCTTGAATGATATTGGTATGATTCCATCCTCTTGAATGATATTTGGTATGATGTCCATCTCCTTGAATGATATTATGGTATGATTCCATCCTCTTGAATGATATTTGGTATGATTCCATCCTTTTAATGATATTTGGTATGATGCATCTCCTTGAATGATATATGTATGATTCCATCCTCTTGAATGATATTTGGTATGTATGGCCATCTCCTATGAATTGATATTTTGGTATGAGTCCATCCTCTTGAATGATATTTGGTATGATTCCATCCTCTTGAATGATATTTGGTATGATTCCATCTCCTTGAATGATATTTGGTATGATTCGTCACTCTTGAATGATATTTGGTATGATTCCATCTCCTTGAATGATATATGGTATGATTCCTACTCTTGAATGATATTTGGTATGATTCCATCTCCCTTGATATGATATATGGTATGATTCCATCTCCTTGAATGATATTTGGTAGATGCATCTCCTTGAATGATATTATGGTATGATTCCTCCTCTTGAATGATATTTGGTATGATTCCATCTCCTTGAATGATATTTGGTATGATTCCATCTCCTTGAATGATATATTTGGTATGATTCATCTCCTTGAATGATAGTTGGTATGATTCCATTTCTTGAATGATATATGGTATGATTCCATCTCCTTGAATGATATTGGTATGATTCATCTCCTGAATGATATTTGGTATGATTCCATCTCCTTGAATGAATATGGTATGATTCCATCTCCTTGAATGATATTTGGTATGATTCCATCTCTTGAATGATATATGGTATGATTCCATCTCCTTGAATGATATTTGGTATGATTCCATCCTCTTTAATGATATATGGTATGGTTCCATCTCCTTGAATGATATATTGTATGATTCCATCTCCTTGAATGATATATGGTATGATTCCATTCCTTTGAATGATATTTGGTATGATTCCATTTCGATTTTGTGAGTCAGTTTTCAGAATCTCTTTTCTTTTTCTCACTTATTAACATTTTAAATGGAAAAGGAATGGATGAATGCAATGGAAGCTTTTGTGCACTGAGGTACCACAGTTGTCGCTGTTGTTGATTTGCCACCAACAGCTGGTTGAGCAATGTAAACTCGGGGCTGTTTTGATGAGTGAACAGTGCATTTGTTTCACTGATTGTGTCAACGTAACATGTATGCAAAGTATGGAATTTCTTTTTTAAAATATCTCCTTCCCAAGGCCTGACTTCTTTCTCACTTCTCTTCCTTTACTCCTCTCCCTTTTCTCCCAAATTCTTCTTCCTCGTCTTCCTTTTCTCAAATGTATGTCATTTCAAGTTCCTTCCCCATTCCCGCCCTCCTCCAACCTTTCTGTCGTCATAGTTTGTTGGTGACTGACTGACTGATGCTGAGTAGTAAACTTTTCAAACTACAGCTTTTAACCATTTAAATATGCCTTTCTGCCTCCATGTGTGTCTAAGTACCCAGTTAATTTTCTACGTGCTTGAGGAAACTCCAAACAAGATTTTCAAAGGGACGGACGTTGCGCGCACTCTCCAGCACCTGCTGCAGAAAGAGAAAGCGGACTTCCTTGCGTTCCGAGTGCTGCGTGTTGACACGTTCTGTGAGTTCTAAATGAGAATGTTGATTATTGTATTATTCTGAGTTACTAAATAATACCTGACCGCTTTCCGTTTATAATCTTGTGCCTTCTTGTACGTGATGCTTTCAGTGTGCCAGCTGCAGTGCTCTGCACACGGAAGCTGCAACTCGTTCAGCAAGCGCTGTGCGTGCCATCCCTTCTGGATGGAGAACTTTGTCCGTGTGTATTTTGGAGACGGCGAGAGTAACTGTGGTACGACGTACATTCTCTCACCATAACATGTTTCACTCCGAACCGATGTGGTGAAACAAGTAAAACTAGAACAGCACTCGGTAGAGCGCATAACTCCGCCGCGCTGAACAGTTTACGATCTAAATCCGGACTTGAACCAAAATCGAATCGGCTTGTTCTTGACACCTACCCAACTCATCCACCTAGTTTTCTCATAACTCATCCACGAATTTTTGAAATATCATCCTATATGTTGTTTTTGGCCTCATCTCTCAAAGGTGATGAACCACTTCGAAAATTCTCGTGTCCGGATCTGGATTCTGAAGTCAAATCAATCCGTCCTTGTCACACACTTTCTCTTTCTCTTTCTCTTTCTCTTTCTCTTTCTCTTTCTCTTTCCTTGCCTGGCAGTCAAAGAACATTGAATATCATTCCAAACAGAAAACGTATTGTTTTTAAGGACGTTATAAAGGACACAAACAACAGGCACGAAGAACTAATGTAACGTGGTGGATCAGGTGATGTAAGAGACACTGGGTAAAGTGGCGGTAAAACCCAGAATCACTTTTTTTAATATGACTTTTACAATCTTTAATCAATTTAAATAGAATTATATACTTGAACACGAATACACAAATCACCTGTCATGATTCTTCCAAGAACCTCCAGTTTTGCAGTACTTGGACATGTTCTATAGGGTGGTGTATATGGTTGGTGTATAAGGGTGGTGTATATGGGTGGTGGGTTAAGGGTGGTGTATATGGGTGGTGGATAAGTGTGGTGTATAAGGGTGGTGTATAAGGGTGGTGTATATGGGTGCTTCAATAGTGCTAAAGTTCCAGAATTTTTTTTCAACAATCTTTAAAAACATTATTGTATTAGAATTGAAGTATATATGAGAACACTGTACGGGGTAACGTGTTCTATGGACTCTCCAGTTATGTAACGTCAATTAAGGGGCTGTCACACCTTGACGATTTAGCCAGCGTATGCCGATTTATGAAAAATTGTCTAAAACGCTGGCACACGTCGAATACGTATGGGTACGTTTTGTGTACGTTAGGTGCACGCTGAAAAACACTACATAGGTCGTATTACGCTGGTTTAAAACGTTGTACTTTTTGGTTGTCCAAAAAATTTTGCATGCTTGAAATTTTACGACTACTCGGCGTTTGGCTCACACGTTCCGCTACGCTGCCATAAGTTGTAGGCACGTTATGCGATCGTTGACACACGTTAATTGTTATGTTACTCATAAGTCGAAAACGTAGAGGTAACATTAGCGTACCCGAAACTTATTTCTAACCTATGAGTAACTGTTTGTAAGCACGCTACACGAACGTTGTTCACACTTCGCAACACGCTACTTGAAAGTTCCTCATACGTCGAAACACATCAAAGTAATGTTTAGGGTACCCGTGACTTATTTATAACTTATGAATAACGTGCTTGGAATTATTACGCTAGACTATCGTTCGCATAGGTTGTAGACGACTAAAACACGATACAATCGTTGGTATAACTTATCTATAAGTTATCGAAGCGTTCTGTGTTCATACTAGTACATTATGCATTTGTCAAAGTCGTTTTTAATACTTTAAAAAGTAAAACAAAGAAATATTTCATCGTGGGGAATGAGGAAAAAAATTAGCCGAAAAGAACATCGAACAATGGTGCAAAGTAGTCTCCTATTCGTGGACGATAAGAGGATCCATCATCACCCACACCCTCCCCATCACGCTCACATACTACTACTGACATAGACATACTACTACTACCAATGCTACTACTACAACTACTACTACTATTACTACTGTCACACACACCAACTACTACTAATAGTATTACTACTACTGATACTACTGGCATTGACATCTACTCAACATGGAGTCTGGAACAATGATGGGTTCATCTTGTGAAGCCATTTGTATATACCAATTCCCCTTAACGCTGCCAATACGCCATTACACGGTAGATGTAAGTTAGAAACACGTTCAGTAAGTTGCTGTGTCATCCAGAAGACGTCAATGTAATTCGTCGACATATGACAATGTGCGTTTTAGATACGTTACAAATAGGTTCATAGCATGTTACTCAAAGGTTAGAAGCACGTTATACTTAGGTTCAAAGCATGCTACACATAGGTTAAACGCACGTTACTCATAGGTTCATAGCACACTAGTCATTGGTTCAAGGCAAGTTACAAATAGGTTCAATGCACGTACTCATAGGTTTCAAGCACGTTAACATAGGTTCAGAGCACTCTACTCATAGGTAAAGGACGTTACCCATTGGTTGAAAATTAGGTTGCGGGTATGTTAAAATTACCTTGACGTGTTTCGACTTATGAGTAACCTACAAGTAACGTGTGTCCGTCGTGTGTAAACGATCGCGGAGCGTGCCAGGAACATATGACAACGCATGCGGAACGTGTTAGCCATACGCCGAGTACGTCGTAAAATTTTCAGCATGCTTGAAATTTCACGACGTATTACACGTACCACGTAATATGACAGCGTACTTCATTGTTTTCCAGCCTACTCTTAACGTATACACAACTTACCTATACCGTATTTGACGTGCGCCTAGTGTTTTAGACACATTTTTCATAGGCCGGCATACGCTGGCAAAATCGTCAAGGTGTGACTGCGATGTTGACACTTCAAATCTCTCAGGCGGTTATGATTTAAATTGGCGTCCGGCAGGTTCTTAACAGGCTACGCCACGAGTTTGCCGCGATACGTTTAGCGCGGTATGCGTAAGTTAAACTATCGTGGGCATAGGTTGTGAACGCCGACAACAGGCTAAGCATTCGTTGGTAAAAGTTATCAATTACACAACGAAACGTTCTGTGCCGTTACTAATATGTTATGCATACGACCAACACGTTATGATACGCCCAAAACTTTAAAAAAAAACCATCAAATTTCAGCGTACGCCAACGTTTATACAACTTTTTATACGTTGCCATTGCTGGCTAAACGTCAAGGTGTGACAGGGCCCTTAGCGCTGAGGAGTTTCAATATATAATAATGGAATGGAGCAAACGCATGTAATTTCTTTCTTTCTTTGTTGCCTAATGTGTTGCTAGTTTGTGCAAATATCATACAGGAGCCTATTAAAGGGTATTTGGGTTCCTTATCCCTCCAACACCTATATTCAACCTTATGCGCAAAGAAGACAAACTGGATGGATGATACAAACAGGTTATAACAACACAATCAATCAATCAGTTCACCCCTCTGTGTCCATTGTACGTCACGGCACACTCGTGTACGATTTGATTCATGGCGGAAATTCTTTTCAACATCCGAGCAACGGAATTTGTAAACGTGAACGTGATTAATGGGTTTGAGTCGATCTTTTCATTATTGTTTTATTTTGATATACGGTGCAAGTTTACTCTTTTGCTCATCACAAATGTACTTTGCTCGCACTTGGTTGTTCAGTTGTGAGATTTCAAAAGGCACGAAAGGGTTAATTTCTATTAAGTCGTTGCTTTTGTGATTGAAAGAGGTGAGAAAACCAATGATGATTATGCTGCGCTGTGCTGTGTACCTCTTTGCTACAGATTGGAGTGTCCTGTACGTGACCCTTACCTCGTTCCTGGTGCTCGTGAGCTTCGCACTGCTCATCTGGCTGGTTCTCTGCTGTTGCCGCAAGTAATGGTCTATCTCGCGAATCGTGTTTCTTGCTACAAAAGTGGGTCCAGTTTCAATGATTGGGGTACAGACGTCATCCCGTCCAACATAACATTCCTGTTTACCCTCCAGGTCCATCCCAATTCGTGTTACAGTAGTCGAGTAACTATCTCAGACATATGACAGGATTCGGACAAGAAACTTTGTGGTTAGATGCGAGTGGTCGACACCTTGTGGCATTGCAAGGAAATACAAAGATCTCGGACACAGTAAGAAGCCATTTGGCCGATCATGCTCATGATTTATCAATACCCCTTCAGTTCAATCTGTCAGGTGATCGTCAATGATATGAACCCAATCTTTATTTCATGGGGAAGCTTGATGGGAGAAGAGGGATCGGAGAGAGGGATGGCAGTGAGGACATCGGTGCAATCACAGGGACATCAGCAGGATGGTTTTTTTGTGGGGAGTGGGGTCGGGGTTGGAGCTCAGGATGGTGGTTGAATGAGGGAAAACACCAACAGCACATTCACCTTTTGATTTATAACTACTAAGATCACAGTATCAATGACCCTCTCACAGGCATCACAATAATGCCACAGGTATACAATGTCTGATCCATATTATGAACACTACCTTCCATTCCTGCCAATGTCCATGTACTGCTCTATCCCCAATGCTTCTACGTACCTATCTAATTCTATTTTATACCTATTCATCGTTTCTACTGCCACTACCTTCCTAGGGAGACCATTCCGTTAATTTACTCCTCTCTGAGTGAAAGACCCCCTGTCGCATTACCCTCATAACTCTCCTCTTCTTTACTTTGAGGCAATGGTCCCTGGATGGCGTCTCAAGGAGATGGGGATGGGTCAGGCATCTTTTTTTGTTATATGGGATGGGCCAGGCCACTACCTGGGGGATGGCCAGACGGAGGCCCCCTGGAGTACCGGCAGAAAGTGGACGCAGCGACGCGCTGCTCCGGCGCATGCTCCCACACCTGACCTTACCTGTCCCTGGACCTATTATTCTCTATTCTGCTGAAAAACTGAGCTGCACTTATTTTTTTTAAATCTCTATCCTTCATTATTTTAAACATCTCGATCACATCCTCTCGTAACCTTTCAAAGGCCTGTCTCTTTCTGCTGCTCCTCACAGCTAAGTCGAGCTAGGCCCAGAATCAATCTCATTGCTCGATGCTGAAACCTCTTTGTTGTAGCTTTGTCTTTCCTCAGATATGGTGACCAAAACTGTACACCGTATTCCAGATGAAGCCTCACTTAATTCCTATACAGTGTTAACACTATCTCATTTGATTTATCTGCGAATACAACCTAAACCACCAGCAACTATTGGGGATGCCTCTTCGCCATGGTTGCACCCCCCCCCAATGCAATATGGGGGCCAAATCTTCCCCACTATTCCCTGCTGCCTGATTCGTCGGAGCAGCGTGGTCATGGTGAGACCACTGATCGATCCCCATGGACCGGCCC